>VWYH01008534.1:459012-558764 GCA_013399365.1 Pampusana beccarii | reverse complement strand
AAAGGTCTTTTCCAACCAAAACAATTCTGTGATCCTATGGAGAGGATCTGATGACTTGGTTATTATTTTAAAAAGTGTTGATTCCTGCGACCTCCCTGAATGGTGTGCCCAGAAATTGTGTCCTTGCTGTCATCTGTGAGGTCTCTAAGAATCTGTAGGAGTTTTAAAAAGCCCTTAGTGCTTCCCGAGGGCAGCACTGTGTGTCTCCCCCCTTCAAACGTTACCTGGCAGCCCTGCTGAAATGACTGCAACTACTTCTTGTCTGAAGGGTCAACAAGTCAAGTGTCAACTCAAGGAAGAGCGAATTTGAGCATGTTCATATCTGTAAAACTGTGGTGTCTGTAGGATGTCTCCAGGCTGAGAGGTTTGGACAGAATTGCACAGAGGAAGATGCAGGAAAAGCAAAGTTTATCCCCGTATTGTTGAGTGTCCTTATTGTTACTGGGAGAGGAGAGTGCCAATGTGTGAGAAATATCCAGTTATTTATCAAAGATGTTTCTGACTTTGGAAAGAAAGCATTGGAAGGTTGTACATTTAAAATAAATCAGGCTATGGATATTTGATTCTTTTGGGTTTTTTTGTTAGCTTCTTAGAGAATCCAATGGGGATTTTCTTTAAAATGCTCTTGCAGTCGTAGTGATTGATTTCGTGTCAAATTTATGGATTGTATGGTGGCAGTAGGAAGAGACTTCTCCCAAAGGATGACATTTGCTATCAGAAACTTGGGGTTTGTTGGACTTCTGTTTAAAGGAGGAACAGAAATTGGGATGGCTGCTAACCTGCAAGTGGCAACGTGCTGACCTTTGGACATCTGTATGCTGCACTTCTCTCTGAGGATCAGATGATGCCTCTATTACTCACTGGATAGCAGCTCTTCATTTCCGAGGCATGACTTATGAGATAAGGTAGAAGTAAGATGTTAAGAGTTTAGAACAGAAATGCTTATTTTTAGTAGATCCATGTCATACATCTCTAGTTATATGAACGTCTTTGCCCCTCCTCCTGCATTTGTAAAGGCTGCTATTGCTTCCCTTGCATTTGAAGAACTGCATTTGTAATGCACGAGCCAGGTATTCAATACTCTAGAAAACCATCTTCACCATCTTCATCTTTTTTATATCGTCATCTTTAGGAAGCAACATACCCATGAGTCCAGGTGCTGGACTCAGAAGCCACTTGGCCTTGGCTCTCTGATGAACTTTCCTGTGCTTTCTAGCAGAAGTTGTTATTTGAACCACACATTAGCAGTTATCCCAGTTTTAAAGATTCTGTTTCTTAATTTTGGGAACACAGCACAGTAACCTTTGCTGAATTAGTACTAATTTGTCATAGGTGTCATAAAAGTTCAGGCCCAAAAAAGGATTTATTTTGTTTGCATCCCATTAGGAGAAGCCTTCATAAGGAATTCTACAACAAGTGTTAGCCTGATATCAAATGAAATCAATTAAAAAGGAAATTTCAGGTAATTTACATGTTCTTTTTTCATATACTTTTTGTTACTTATGCATTTATTGAGGCCAGGTTGCTGTGCTTAGTACCCGAGCCTCTCTTCAGAACTTGCTCTTATTACCTTAGGTTTGCGTGCAAGGGCTCGACCGTCCTTTCCAGCAGACCCAACTGCAGAACATTAAAAACCAGTATAGTGAAGATGGCAGGAATGCTTAATCCAAGGAGAGATAAACCAGACCAAACCAAATCAAAATGAAATTAGATATTTCTCTCTGTCCAGTAAAATAGTTTTGCACCAAGTGACTGATTTGTGTTTTGTCAGTCGGGCAGGGTTTTTCCTGAGCATGTAACGTTTCTGTCCACGAGAGACAGTGTTTTATAATTGCAAGGCTGGATTCCTTCAAGGCTTTGGGACCTCGTCCTGAGGTAAATGAGAGAACGTCCATTGACTTCAGCTGGAACAGGATCAAGCCCTTTAAACATGCAATGAAACAGCTTTACAAAGCCTATGAACTTGAGCCCGGTATTTTTCGAGTCTGTGTCGTTTTATATGTCGAAATCGGGCAACAATTGTATTTTCACATGGCTTTGGCAAGAAACCAGGAGAGACATGGGGACTTCTACTGACTTTCTCATGGAGTGAAACTGGAGGAAATATTTTTACAACACCCTGTAGGGAGAAACTCGGTAGTTTGCTCCCCACTGTCTGCCGGCAGCTTTGGAAGGCAGCGGGGTTCTTTGTCATGATGCTCAGCTCTACAGAGACTTTTCTCTCCGTTTATTTGTCATTAATGTTTTAACCAGGATTTATGGGTGGAAAGACCCTTCACTTCTTCAACAACAGGATTATAATAAATCTACTGGGCTGAGCCACAGCTTCTCCATCAGCTTCTGTGCTCTGGTGGTGAAATATCCCACTACGTGTGTTCGGAGGTTTTCTTGGTAGGGTCATGCAATAACTTTCTTAGCGCTAGTGAAGTGAATTGTAGAGTCTCATTTAACTTAAAGACAAATTTTCTGAGTCTGGTCTTGGATAAATTTAGACTGGGGATCCAAGATGCTGAAAATGAGTGAGAAAAGCAATATTTTCCCCCAATATTTTCTTGATGTTAAATGTGCCATTGAAATGGTGAGACTTAGAAGATGAACCTAATGGACTGTAATAATATATAATCCATCCTCACAATATAATCTTTGTATTTTCAGGATTGTCATAGTCATATGCAAGTCATCAATTGAGATCGCTGTAATCAAGCTAATATAAGTATTTATTTTTATTTCAAAACTTACATCTCAGCTTTGTTTCCATTTGTTTGGCCAAACATCGAGACATTTATTTAACATCTGGAAGATGGAGTCTTCTGATAATGTTTATCATTAAACCCGTTTCTTGTTTGTTTGGATGTTATTCTCTGCGTGATTGATAAAGCATTCAAAATCTATGTAGAATATATATTGAAATAAGAGGCATTTTAATCTGTCAGCAGCCAGTCTCTGGGTAGACATTTGTGAGCTTTGAGGTGCCGTCAGCGCGGAGTCTGAGAGAGGCCTGAGCCAGATTCTGGGACAAACGATGACATTCCTTAAGTTTTTTGAACTTACATTGTTTCGTGTCATTGCCTCTGGGTTTTGCAACAGCCGAGAACCAGCAGAGGAAGGGAAAGTGTGGGAACACGAGCAACAATGGTTGTCTGAATACTTCCAAAACGCCCGCGGGCAAATTCTATTAATTAAAAGAAATAGGAAACTCTGTGGGTCTCTCTGCTTCCGTGGGAGTTTCAGTGTGTGTGGGGTGGATGGTTTAGCGGGGATGTTGTGCTGTTTGCAGGGCATTTGGAGGTTGGCCACAGGCCAGGGCCCCTTTGGTTTCCCCCCAGAGGCGTGTGGCCGCGCCGTGGCCTCAGCTCGGGCCCTGGTTTGTGTCTTGCTGTCCGTGAGGGACGGAGGGTCCGCAGGGATCTGCACCTTCCAGGGCTGCACCCCACCAGATTTTCTGTGGCCCTCCCAGAGCCTTTCGAGATGGAGATTTCCAGCCGCAACGCCGATTTCTCAAGAACAGGAACCCCTCTGCTGTACCTGTCTTACTACTGGCAGCAGCCTTATCTCAGGAGGCTTTGAACCACGAGATGAGCATCTTTGACAGGCCTGCCCTGCGGTGGCGGTGGGGCGTAGGTGCGTGCGTGGGTGCCCTGAGATCGGGGCCGCCACCGCCGGGACTCTGGGAACCGACAGCTCGGTTTTCCTCTCCTGGGAGCTCACACTGTAATTCTGAAGGAGATATTCTGCCCTCTCCTCTCCCCCCACACAGCTCCTCCGTGCACCAGAAGCTCCAGAGAAGGTATTTTTATAGCCTACATTGTCAACGTGCTCCTAAAATTTGGCTATCCCTCTTCTGCCATATGTCCCTGGCATCTTCCTTCAGCTGAAGCAAGCCCCCTGACAGCCAGCACACAAGCTGTCAATCACCTCCACATCCATCCAGTCACTTGACAGGCCCCGGGGACCACCTGCTCGTCGACATGGCTCCTTCCCCTCATCCCCCCGCTCCGTACGGCTGCCTTTTCCACCTCAAAGCTGTCCCTGATCGAACACCTGCTCTCTCCTGGATCCCGCACTACCGACGCTTTTCCGTGCTCTTTCCTCCATCACCTTCAGCTAGAATGAAAATCAAAATGCAAGCACCGCCTGTCGATGGTCATAGCGGACCTAAAGGGAAAAGGCTTCGATAGTCTGTAGTTCTTATTGCTCTTGCTGGCATAACTTGTGCGAGCGTTGAGTTGCAAGCCATGTTGTTTCTCGTGTCTCTTACTCCTTCCGAAGGCACTTAACAGCTCGTATCTGAAATTAGATTTTAAATTTTGTGGCATCCTCTGTGTTTGTGAGCTCCCATAGTTTCCTCAAGGATCTGGCTGTTCTTCGTGGTCTTTAAGAGTTGTTATAAAGAACTGTAAAACTTTAGATGTAAAAAGACCATGAAAATTATGTTACTCCAAGTTACTGTTATTACTGTTGATATTTTAGTTAATACTGAATTTATTGTTTGGCTTCTCTGTATTTCACTCCCTGAGTCATTGCTTTCGCTGAAATCGAAGAATAGCTGCCTCTGTACTTGAAGAGAGAAACAGTTTGTTTCAGGGATGGTTTCAGATGAAGTTTCACTTGGGTGGGAAGAGCTGGTCCAACAACTCTATTTTTGTGTTGCATTAAAAAAGTCAGCGGAAGTCACAAATTGCCAAGTATCAAGCAGATTTGCTACAACGCAAGGGTAAAATACCTATTGCTGAGAATATGCAATGTGAATCCACCCTTAAATTATAGTTCTGTTGTGTTTGAGCATCAGCCTGCACTAGAGGTGATGTGGAGATACATCCACATACAGGATCAGGGCCGCGGTGTCCTGCCACAAAGGCCTTGGGGCTCTTCCATTCAACACTTTATTTTAAGAGGTTCCTTTAATCACTTTGTTTCATGGGAGCAGGTAATAAGGAGCAAGTGCGGCAGACGTCCAGCTTCTCAGGTTTGGATGTCTAGCTGAAGCTGACCAGATGTCTATCTGGAGCTCGTATATGGTGGTTAATTAAACCACCAGCCTGGTGTTCCACGTGCAGAGTGGACGGGGAGGTGATGGGAACGGTGAGACAGAGGGAGCTGCCGGCTGTCCCTGGGACCTGCCAGAGGACACCAGAGCTTGCTGGGCAGGTCCCCAGCAGTGCTGGGCATCTTCCACCACCAGAGCCTTGGCCCTACCGTGTCGTCTTCTCCAGTTGGTGCAAAAACTGTCTTTTTTGACATGCTTGTGGATGGGCTAAGACAGCTAGAAAACCTGTCCCGAAGCAAGGAAATAGTAGCCTTTTGGCTTAGTCCCGAAAGATCCAAAATCCATTTTGGATCTAGTCCACGGAACACTGTCTAACTCAATCTTATTAAAATTAACAATTGCAATTTTTTTCTTCATATGCCTGAGTACCTCACTCTGATTATCAAAACAGAGTTTGGATTGCAAGTGTTGTGGGGGGAAAATGTGGAATTTGCACGTGAGAAAAATCTGTGGCGTCCTTGAAAACCTCACAAAGTCTGAAAACACCTTTATTGAGATTTCTTTATTTACTAGCAATCTTTAGTTATGAGACATTTTAATGCACTAGCAAGTTGCATCTATCAGTAGAGGTCTTTAGTGTATTTGTCTTTTCAGGTTACCAATGATCTTGATTCTGTCTATCTGTTAATTTGCCTTTTCCACTTTCATTCAGGCATGGTCTCGTGGTTTCTGTTTCAGGCGCTGTGTTCTGCTGCAGCTGTTGGGGTTTTTTCTTTCTTTTGTGGGTAACTTAAATCTTTCTGGGAAGAAGTGCAAATTATTGAGGATATTTCAACTTGACTTTAAAGTCTGATTTGGAAACACTCTTGATTTACTGTTAAACAGAAAAATGTCTGATGCAATTTTGGGCGTCTTAAATCTTCAGTTTCTAATTATGATTGCTCTTCTGTGCTATAATATATATTCCTTGGCATTATTTAAAATTGTTTTCCTGAACAGAGGTCGGATGAAAATGAAATGACATTATCAGAAGCAGCTACAGTATAACTGCGTACAAATTTGCACCTTTTGGAGGAACATTAACTTGATTAACTCTTGAAAACAAAAAAAATACAGAAAAAAGTGTAACATTGATTGGATGAGTTTAAGGAGAAAATTAAAAGGCTCTAAGAATTATAACTAGAATTAAAGGGCATGAGCGCTAATGGTTGCTTAGAAAAAAGGTGTCTCCTTTTTTCTTTTCAGTCATATTTTTTGATCACTTTATAATATAACAATAAAACTTCCCTAGCACATTTTGTTCATGTTTTTAAAGGTCACCACATTTACACTTTAACTAAATCAAGATGCAGAGAATGACGTACCCTAGCCAAATATTTTTACCAGTATAAGAAGGCATACAAACTCTAAGTCTATTTTCTCTTATTTTAATAACTTTTTTAATGGTGCAAGGTGGGTAAACCTTAGCAGTTGTCCAAAGAGCTGTGGTTTTCTTCTCCTGAATCACTCGGTTCAAGGTCTGGCTTCAGCCCTGGGTTGTTTTATGTGATATTTCCCCAATGTTACGTTTTCCCATGTGATCCTCTGCCACTTCTCTATCCTTCAGCATGAGGAGCCCATGGCCCCAAACGCTTCACGATCATTACAAGATCCTAAAACGATCCTGCCTTATCTCCTCGGGACGGCTCTGGGGATCTGCCAGAGTCATTTGGGCCATGGCAAAATTAGACATGGTTTGTCATGAGGTCTCTCTGGCGCTACGAATCATCCCTTTGAGAACTGGGCAAAGGCAGCTCCGCATGACTTTACGACGCCAAATTTAAAATCTTTAATAGTTAAGTACAACGCGATGCTGAAATGTGTAAAAATGGCCTCATTGTAACTCATTCGAGCTGCTTTTGTGTCATGTCGTCTGTGCATAGTACCAGAAAATCAGTGAAGTTAATGCTTTGCCATTGACTTTGGTAGGGACACAGTTTTATCCTGGTTTTGCTTGTTTTTATCTTTCGTGACCTACTTTTCCCTCTATAGACCCAGGATGTACGAAGGAGAGCGGAGTTAGAACTCAGTTCTGACTCAGACAGCCAGAAGAAAAAAATTAGCTGTAAAATCGGGCTGCCAAATCTTTGTTGTTTAGTAATGCACGACTTGGAAAGAATCCAGACCTGGAGTGAGTTTGCGTGGCTCATATTAAAAAGAAAAAATAAAAACACCAACCCTCTACTTCTTTACTTATAGTGCGATTCGATTTCATCTGGAAATTACCAACATGCCATAAATATGAGAACCCACAGCCCAAACTTTACAGAGAGCTGCTCTTAAGGGAAACTTGATATTATAGCAGCAGGAACCGGTTTAGATTTATATTTAGTGACTTGCATACTTACTCAGTGATTAGACTCTTTTCCATTTTCTGGCATGGGGGAGATGGTATGTTAAGACAGGATATAATCCTTTCACACTCCGCAGGCAATGTCACAGTGTGATGTTGGCACCGCGTGAGGTTTCCTTAACCCTAGAACACGCTGCGGATTCGCTCTTGGCAGCATCGGAGAGGCAGTAACCCAGAATTAATCTTATTACCTATAACCAACTGGATCTACGTGGGATGGGGTGCTGACTACTGAGCGAAACGCAGTTACAGTCGTCTGAGATTCAATTAAAAACTGTCGGTTCGGTCGTTTTTCGGGAGTCTGAAGCGGATTTCCTCGGCCTCCTCTCGGAACCGACAGTTTCGCCGAGAGTTTTCTGAAATAACAAACATAAACTGCTGGGGTTCCTTCAACACACAAATTGCATTTTAAATGCGTTTTGCAACGTATTTTGTAGGAATATGTGAACGGTACTCTTGGAAATCTTATTTCTACCAACTTGGTCAAAAGGCTTTGATTTTGGAGAAAATATACTGCTTACACAAGTATTTATTTCTGCAAATATCCCTCTTGCACAGCACAGCTCATCCAGAGGCACTCTGTGCATGCATGCTGGTTAATAACTTGGAGACAGAGACAGGAATCAAACCTTATCACAGAAAATACCCTCCTCCTGCTAAAAAATAAAAAATTCCCTGGAAAATCAGAGCACTCAGGACATTCTGTGATCCCCTGATTCTACTAACAACCACCACCGAAGCAAATTAGATAAATTTTCTACAAAAGAGGTGGAGTTTATTCTTTTGCACCATTATTTATAAGACAGAAAAATACCTGAGAAGCCAGACGTAAATATTGTGGCTGATGGGCCTCGGTGCTATTGAGTAGCATTGTACTAGCTACTGTGTGAGAGTGAGTCTAAGAGGCAAATTGTGTATATACGTATATCTACATAAACAAATGTATATGTATATAAATATAATGGTGGTAAGGAGCGTGGAGCTGCTGAACACTGAAGACCGGCCTGTTACCAGTGAAAGGGATGATGGAGAGAGACCTTTTACACCCTCAGCTCTGCGGATTAATTGTTTATCGTAAATCTCCGCTGGCGCTAACTCCCTGTGTATCTGGCTGGTACGTGTTTTGTAACGGGTTCTGTGGGAGGCAACGTCAAGCATCTTATCACCAGTATTTCGGAGTACTTAGGCGCAGTCATCACTCCTAACGATTTAATCAAAGTCATATTTGAACTATTTTTGCTGCCCGAAACTATTCAAGTCCATCCTTTCCTGTCGCTTTTAATGAATCAGTAAGTGAAGTGAACTGGTCAAACTTTTACGTTCCTTATGAGTCACTACGATTTTTAGCTACTTGCCAGCATATTTTGCAAGATTTCTGCTGTTCTAATTAACCACAGAAAACCAAAGTGTAAGTGCTTCAACCGCAGGGGGGAATGTCAATGACATATCTGTTAAAGAATGGTCGAAAAAAGACAAAAGGCATTTCTAGACTTTTGGCACTTCTTGGGCTTTTCTGCTGATGTCAGTACCGACAGTGAAAACTGTAAATCACGGTACAGTTTTTTGTGTGATCCTTCACCACATCCATGAGACCGGCGTGCTGTTCACGTCAATAAATACTCATAGTCAGGTTAATTAAAAGGGGTAATTTCATTTTAAATTATGATTTATTTGTTGATGAGAAACCACATTCTTTAAAACACTTGCGAGGTTTAAAGGTTTATTGGGTTGTTTTTTCCCAGTAAAGTGTTGGTCCTATAGGCTGTATGGCTTTAATATTCTGATAGGCAACTTTTGGGTATAATAGTAACATGAAGTTGCTGTTTCCTTACAGAGATTTTGTCCTTTTACAGGCACACGATAGGCACTCTGTCTGCTAGTGATAATACACATTAATAACTGTGAGATCTGTCCTGTTTGCTTTATATTTTCTGAGTTTAGTTACTGACGTGAGAGAGGCACTCGAGTTATAACTGGGAGACCAGGTCCTGACTCTGCTTCTAGGTGGTGCGTACTTATAATCAAATACGAGGTTGAAAAATAACAACACAGAAACTTGAAAGATTAATTAGTGAAATTGTTTGCCCTAGTGTTTTGCATCATTGTTATAAATAACTTCCTGTTCCTCCTCTGAATCATGAAAAATCAACAAAAAGTCATTCCCTTCAGAATCTGGGCACGAGAAGTATTGATTATTTCCATTGACAGATCTTTTTATAGACTTGTAACTATGGACCCAGATAAGCTGCTGTTTGAGGTGCGGGTATATTTTTGTTGTCGGTGAGATGGCAGATCACAAGGGCAGTAACCCCAAACTGTTATGTTTGGGGGTTGAATTTCCGGAGTTTGGTGCCCAAATCAGTGCAAGGTCTTCGTCATACAACTCTGGCTGTCCACGTCAATATTCAGCCATTTGATTCTACCTTCTTTTCTCTGTGTACAGTTTTTTCTAGGAGAAATACATCACCTAAGGTTAGAGCAAATGCTGGAAGGTCTAGATAGGAACAGAAAAGTCTTGTGATATATATATATATATATATATAAAAAAAATATGTATAAATATATATATACCTACCAGTGGCATAACTGCAGTGTCGATAGACAGAACAATGCACATCTTCATAAAATATGAAGCAGAAACGTCAGGACAGCTCATTTCAGCATCAAACCTCGAACGTTTTCACTCTCCACTTCCTAGTTTGCTTTGGTTAAGTTTCAGCGTTTTGGGTGTGCTACACGTTAGGAAACGTGTGTTTGCGGTGCTGCAGCAGGGCCTGGCTGGAGGTTTCAGCTTTGATGAGCAAACACCTTCAGGCTTGTTTGGAAAAGCCTCGGCGGTGACCACAGCGGCCTCGCTGGTCTTGGCGTTTGTCTGCGTGGGACAAGAGCCAGCCCAAATGTGACCAGGAGCTGTGCAGCATCTCGGGAGAGAGAGATTCCTTTATTTTATCAGAAAAAAATAAAATAAAAATAGAGCAGTCTGGAAGGGCAGGTGGGAGCCCAAAACATGACTGGAAAGCTCAGACGTGCTTTAAGAACATATTTCTCCCCCTTGGAGAGTTCAGGTTTGAATAAAGCGATCCCTGGGCTCTCACACTTGTTTGCCAGATGTGGTTTTTCCCATCTTTTAGAGCGCTAATTGTGTCCCAACTGGTGTGTTTTATGTCTTTGCCTGTACCTGTAGCAGAACAATTAAGAATTCAATTGTGCCTCTGGAGAGGGAGAAGGGACCGAGAGGTGGGGAGGAGAGCGGTGGCCCCGGGGAGGTGGCAGGACCTGTTACGCCTTTACAAACCACCAAGCCTCATGAGCATTAATACCTGCAAAACACATGTTGTAAACACCCTTCCCAGACTACCAGCACATGTTTCCCAGCTCAAAAGGCCTCTTTTAATACTGCTGGCATTACTAATCTAAATCTGTTATGGGGAGAAGGATTATTGCCCTATGCTAGTGTGCACCACTGGGGGGAAGATTCCCTACAGACATCCAGGGCTTAGTGTTTATGCTCCTCTGGGAAACCGGCTCGTTCTTTCTGTTTGCATTTTGTAGATAACAGCTAAAATGATAGTTTGGGAAGGTGTGGTGCTAGTAAAGGAACAGCTGTGGTTTTTACACCTGAAGCCCGTGCGCGGGAGCTGAAGGAACCGCTCTTTCCTTGGAGGACCTTCCACCTCCAGCGTTCCTCCTGTCCCTAACTCAGCTCACACGGCAGCTCCGCTTGCTGGGGGCCTGCCCCATATGTTTTATGGCTGCTGATTCTGCCGTTCATCCCTTTGATTGGGTTTGGTTTAGGCTGATAAATACAGATGTGTCACCAGTGGTCATCAGCTGCTTGGCTGGTACACGTAGACCTGCATCAGGTATCTCCACAGCCAGAGCCGTAAGCTGCTACACATCTGGCCAAAGAACCAGGATTCATTGTAGTTATGAAATGCTAGAGACAGGGACTTAGACATTCTCCTGTGGGCTATCATATGTTTTGTCACCAGGAGTGCTCAAAGCAGCTTGGTAATATAATGGTGCATTACAGCAAAGCTTCCTTTTGTATCCAGAGAAATACCTTAATGAAGATTTCTTTGAAAACTCGCATGGTTGGGTCTGTGCGAATCTCCGGAGCCCTCTGTCACAGAGAAAACTTGAAACCTTAATTTGCTTTTATTTTGAAGAAAAAAGAAAGACTTGATGCGTGAATTGGCGTCGAGTGGTTAAGGATTGTATGTGTTTGTTTTTAATATCTATCAGAAGAGGAGAGGGTTTCTCGATATCGCGCGTTGGGTAGGATTGCGTGGGCTCGGAATTACTCGCACAGGCTTCAGGTCTGTTGAGCAGAGAGTTACACCCACCAAATCGCAGAGCTCACTGAAATCTGATGTAGCGCTGGAAAGGCAGTAGCAAAGTTAGTACAGAAGTAATAGTAGTGATTTATATGGGAAGTGAAAAGTTGTCCCTTGTATATCCCAGCAATATTTTCTGCCTTGAAAAAAAACAACAATTTCTACTCCCTTGTACTGTCACCCGGCCCCACAGAGAAAAGTTTTAATACATTTTTAAAATGAGAAAGGGAAAAAACTGCTGTGCTCTGTTCCGTGTTGCATTATTAAAGAGGAGATGTTGGGTTATTACTAATGCAGCAAAGCACCTGGACCTTTGCACTTTGTTTAAACATGCATATCTTGGAGAGGAGATTACGGGAGGATAAAGTACAATATTTTTCAGACTTAAGTGAGCTCAGGTTAAAAGACTGCATTAAAAAAAAAAAACTAAAAATGAGAAGGCCACTTATTGCACTTGCCAAATGTAAGTGTTAATGTTAAGTTTGTTAACTTAACCTTTGTGAGCTGAAGGACCTTGGGGCTGTCGTTGGAGCGGATCGCTTGGTCAGGGGAAAGGCTTCAGCTGCGAGGGGTTCCGCACTTTGGGGGCTCCCCGGCCTGAACCCCTTCAGCTTTTTGCTCCAACCCTCATTGAAAACCCTCCTGGTTCTTGGAAACGGGGTCGGGAGTCGCCCCCCCAGCTGCTGCGAGCGCAATTCCAGGCAGCGCTTGCTGACGGGGACTTATTGGCCACAGCTGCCGCTGGACTCAGCGAGCAGAAATGCCAAATATCTCCCGAAACCAGAGGCCAGGCAGCAGAGAACGGCGCGGTCCCAGGGCTCTTGGGTTGGCCACTGCAGCAGAAATAGGTCTCCTCGCCTTTTGGGCTCTGCTGGGTCTCCCCAGCAAAGGGAAGATATTGTACTGGTTAGGGCTGAAAAAAAAGTTTGCTTTCACGGCTGCTGTGTCTGCCCCTCACGGGAGAGCACAGGGGCTTTAATTGGCATGAAAAGCAACATGATCAATATTTTGCTCAAACTTTTGAGTTTTGCCCACTGAACGTGCCGTAGAATGTAATTAGGGCCATTGCATCTTACTCCTCCAGCGCCTCACGCAGCGTCCATCGTCTCGGAGCAATTGCGATTCTGTGCTGAGACGTTTTCAGACAAATGGAAAACGGGCGCGCTAACCCAGATGGATAAAAAAGCCTCTGGTAATGACAGACAAACTGTGTTCCAGGACAGGAATGTCATGCATGATCAGGTATTTCAGCTAGAGCATTTAGGGTTTTTTTATTTTTCCCTTCAAGTCTTTTGGGAAGGTGGGTTCAGCAGCTCAAGAAAAGAGATGCCAGAGTTTCTGACAAGTTAATTAAGCTTTCACTTCTGAGTATTATATGTATCGTGAAGAAAAGAAACTTAATTGTCTTTGCAGCGCCTGACAAAAACCAAGAAAAATGCCTGCATATTTTCTCAGTTTTGTCTCTATTTTTGATACTTATTCAGTGTGAGCATTATACTTTCATGGCTTTAATTAAAAGCCAAGTTTTGGAAGCTTCTCAAATGTTAGTTTTGGTACATAGATGTGTGCATTTGAAGAAATATTTATGTGAAATCTCAAACCTAAAAGCAATGAGAGAGGTTTTAAAATGGATCAGCTCCCTCCCTTTATATCTTGTGTCCAACCACCTCCCCGCTCCTGCTATTTAAGATAATTTCTGCAGGGAAATTTCCGCTTGCAGGGATTTATGAACTCAAACACGACAAGCGGTTCTTCCTTTGTTAAGAACAATATTCAGTTTCTCTGCATTTATTTTTTAATCATTCAGTGCAGGATGTAAGCAAATTGTAGGTTTTTAAATAGCTTCCTAGACGGTTACTGGAGTACTATTATTTTATTTTTACCTTCAGCCATTTTGACTTTTACTCTGAGAGTTGTTCCAATATAGTTGCTATAGAATCAAGCGTGGCAGAGAGAACACGAATAAGGAATGATGGTTCGTTGTTTCATGATAATTCAATAATTGAAATGATAAGGTAGCTGGTTGAAAAAAATAAATGAAAGGAGTGCTTATTCCCATCAGGTATGATAGAACCATGGATCTCAGCGTGATAGGGTGGTGGTGGAAGCCTGGAGTTGTCTAAAGGGCTCAACAGAATTTGCATGATGAGTTTATTTGTGGGTACTAAACATGATAATTTGGATATAACGTGGATATATGGCTGGACACAGAGGAGAGAGCCCCTGTGCTCTGTGCGTCCCCTGAGCATCCTTACCTGGTACCGTGAGGGATGCGGCACGGCTGGACCAAGCCTACTGCAGCTGCTTTGGGGTCTTTGCAACGAAAATCTTGACGGATTTGTCGCTGAACTTCTTTGCAGAACTTGGGGAGATGGAGTGCCATGAAATATTTACAGGTCATTGCAAAAGAGAAGAATTGAAGGGTTGGTTAAGAAGAGAAAAAAGAAGAGTAACAGAATGGGAGCCCGAGGTTAGACAGGTGGGTTGTGTGCTATGTCAAGCAGGATGCAATCATTTAGTCGATGATCTCTTCTGTGTACTTGTCACAGGGCAGTTTCCATGAATGTAATATTAAAGAGAAGCCATGAAATTTGATAAATATGCCTAAAGAGAGCGTTTCATGAATAGGGACTGCCTGTAGGTGTTTGCTGCAGAAGGGGAAAGGGAATAAGCTGCCGCTTTTCCAAACAAAAGCAGGACTTCTTCCTAATTGCCAGTGACATCTTCCTTATGTAAAAAGTATTCATGCTGCTCTGCACTTGGGCAGTTTTTCCTGGAAACCCTTGTTGGAGCCGGTACATTAAATAGTATTTCAGTCTCTGACTCAAAACTTACTGGAAATCCAGTTATCAGCCCAGGAGAGCGATAGAGATCTAGGGCATGGCGAGCAGAACTTTGGCTGCGCACTGAGCCATCAGAGGCTTCTTTAAAGGAGTGCGTGTGTGTCAGCAGAGATGCTTGAGGCAGGAGGAAGAACTGGAGTATTTATTTTATTACTCAGCTCTGCCAAGGCCTGGAAATCAGCTACATTTTTAAACTGAATCCTANTTTTTTTTTTTTCTGAATTGCTAGAATAAATAGAATATTCATTAAGCAGGCTGCCCAGGCAGCACACAAGATCACAAGATCTTGCTTTTCTTTCTCGCAATCTTCTGTTCCAAGCACCACCTAATGGCTTCGGTGCAAAATGCAGAGCGCGTCCCACACGCAACAGCTGCCGCTCGCCCCCCACAGCACAGACCTGCACGACTTCATACATCAAACGCCAGGCTGAAAGTGTGATAGCTGGAGGGAGCTGGCCTTCGCTTTTACGGCATAATACAGCCCCAAACGCCCGGGATATTGTGATTTCACCGCGTAAATGCGTTACGCTACAAAGCAAGCATTCATCGCGGCAGACGGGGTGCTTGGCTCAAACGATTTGCCTAATAGAAACGGGGAAGCCTTCGCCTTTTAAAACTTCTATATAACGTCTGAAGGGAAGCATTGCACTTCTTATTTCTCTCCTTCTTTTTAACATTTTCAGTGAGTGGGAGCAGGGAGCAGGAGCGTTACTCTGCTTGGCTTCCCTGCCACTTGCATGAGATTTTTGCATCGTTAAAGCATATCAGATGTGCTACTCCCATGCTACAGGCACAGCTACAGATAATTTGATAAGGCAAACATGCATAACATAGACTTGTATCAATAATTAATTTCTTTTAATACTGAGATTCCGGGGAGCCTGGGAACCTGGCTTTCCCCATAGCCCATCCGAGCGGCTGTCGAGGAGCCAAGGTTTCTAGTAAAACAAGTAGGCAAATGACCCGAGAGGAACAAGTCCTATCAGATTGATATGTTCCTGAACTCATTTTGATTTCAGCACGTCAGCATTTCTGAACAAAGCAGAATTTAATCAGAAACTCCTGGAACAGCTTTAGTTTCGACCTCAGCAATGATTCTTCGTGGTTAGAAAATGCCGTTTCTCCACTCTCCCGTCGCTTTCCCGTCGTCTCCTCTGCTTCTCTGTTGCTTTTTACTTGCTTCAGAGATGTTTTCGAGCTCGATCTGGCGGCTCCAGATCTCATAGCGCTGTTCAGAGTCTTGTCGTGTACGTTGCTCTTCCCCAAGCCAGGCCTGAACTGATGCGAGGAGGGAGCGTCCAGTCCTCGCCGCAGGAAAGAGAACCTGGAAATACAAAAACTAGCGGTTAAAAAGTGTTGCTTTAAAACTGTCTCCTGGTTTTGGAGTTAGTTTGGTTTCTAAATATCTGAGGCTGGCACGGAGACCTGTGCTCTGATCTTCGGGGTTTTTTTTGAAATTGCCAAAAAGCGCTCATGTTTCAGTGAAGGAGGTGTAGGTGTCTTAGAACTGTTATGTGACACAGAAGAATTAGCCTGGAACATCTCAAGAGAATCACAGGCCAGAAACTGCAGGGTTTGAATAGCTCTTTGTGTTCTGCCTCCTCTTACACATGTCTAAATGCGCAGGATTTCTAAATCCTGAAATCAGAAATTAAACATATTAATGCTGCAGGTATTTTTTGTCTCTGAAACCAGCATATGTTTCCATTTGTGTTTCATTAGCAGGGGTATTTTAGCCTCAAATTAACCTTCGTTCTACATAACTCTGCTGTTGTGCAACCTTTATTGCTATGAATCAGAGATGCTGGACCATGAACTTGAAATTAGATGTATTTTAAAAAAAAAAAAAGGTAATTAATTCCACATGACAGTGCATTTCCTGAGACAACAGGGTGTGGGGGGCAGTTTGTCCATCCCCCACTTCCTGCAATTCCCAGCATGAGTTATAAACCAGCTGAGAAGCAGAAGTAAGCACGGGTTTCAAAAGGAAATTTTATATATATATATTTATATCTATATCTATTTTTTTTTTCTAATCCAGCAACACAGTCACATTAAATATCCACAGAGTGAGAACAGCACCTGGTTTTGTGTCTCCAGGAAGGAGGGCCAGCATCGCACACCTTCTCGTTTGCTGTCTCTCTGCTCCGAAGTTTTACAAGTTGTTCTTGGAGCAGGACACGTCCAACGAACCATCTGGTCCATCCCCTGCTCCTTGGCTTCTCAAACAGGAGTTTTATCCAGAGATGTGAGGGGATTAAATGATATTTTGTGTAACGTGTGCTGCAGCTCTGGCTGCATTTTAAAATGTAGGGTGCTTCAATTGCAGTTTGGAAAGGGCCTGTTCCCATCGCAATGTGTTGACTGTGGGATCGGCCACGTTGGCGCTCAGCAGGTCCCTAAGCCCAAAGCTGCAGCACATCTGGATGTCCTCAGGTACAGCCTGGTGGGGGCCTGGAGGACTTTCAGGCCAAACAGGTTGATGTTTCGTGGGGTTTTATTTCCTTCCAGCAGAAGCGGCTGCTGCGAGAGGCTGCTCTGGATTAAAGCCAGGATTCGGGCAGTGATCCCGTGCCAAAGTCATGGTCAGGTGCTAAAATCCTTCTGTGGGGTGTCGGCCTTGCAAACTTACCAGAAGGTAGGAAACGGCCAACGTAGGGTTTACATGTTGTCTACACTTGTTGAGATTCAGGCTGCTGGGCCATCTTGTGTAGACTGGGCTTTTACCAAGAAAGGTTGGATCAGATGATCCTTCCGCTCCCTTCCAACCTGGAATTCTATGATTCCACAATTCTATGATACCTTTTATAAAGTAACATATTTGTTTTTATAATGTTCTAAGCACGCACGTGTTTTAAAAGATATCCAAAACCAAACTGTTGAGGTTGCAAGCGCAGGAGCCGTGGTGCTTTCCAGAAGAAAAGTACATTTTTCAGCCATCGTTTTCCGCATGTATTTATGAAAAATAGTACTAAATTTGTACTTACAAATTATTTTTAAAATGAATGCAGTGGAAATTTTTTTTTTCCAGTGCAGTTGAAGACTTTGCAAACGTCACCTTGAAGAAGTTATGTTCAAGGAGGACAGAGCTACCTGAGCAGGGACGTTCATTCCTGTGGTTTTCTCCGAGCCTTTAGTACTCTGTGTTTAGTCTCTCCGGCACTAACCTATTTTTAAGAGGTTAAGTACTCATTAAGATAAGATGGAGCAAAAGATTGAACGCATTGTAGAGGAACATTATCCATAAACTAATTTAGAGCTCAGTCACATGCAAGCCAAGCCCAGCTTTGCTCACACAGCACACGATAATGATACGTTTCAGGATTGCAGCTGAGAACAAATCTGACAGATCTGTGCACCGTGCAATCGCATTTGCTAATGTTGGTTTTAAAACAGTAAAAATCAGTCCCGGTTGAAAATATTTTCTCAGGAAAGCTGAGAACCTGTCTCAGTATTGCCTGGTAGTAGATACGGGCGCCTGTTGAGTAGGAGGAAGGTGCGTTTGCTCTTGCGAGGATTTTGGGAGGATATTGCCGATGGTTGGAGGGGACGTGAGCGCCCAATCCGAGACTGCTGTGACCACTCGTTGTGAACAAATCTCGATGATCCAGGACTGGGTCGTCTCTCCTGGACACAGGCACCTTGAGCGACCCACTCAGGCTACCACATGAGAGTAGTGATGAAGCATCCATCATCCCAGCGTGGAGATCACACAGGAGTCACCCTGCAGCTCCTTCGAGCTCTGTGTTGCCTGATATTTCACCTCTAGGTAGAAGTTCTGATATTACTTAGGTTTAGGGCGTTATTTGGTCATTCCTGGCCTCAGACAGGCAAAATAGGAGCTTTTGCCTATGCTTTCCCATCTCGCCGAAGGTGCCCACCTGGATCCTGCTCTCTTCCCTGTTGATGATAAGGTGTGTCTGGCAAAACACTCCCTCGGAAGGCTTTTAGATTTTGGAACACATTCCTTCCAAGTCTGAATTTGATAATTTCTTGATATGCTGCAAGACATCTGTTTGAGGGGGTTTTTGGAGAGGGTTGCGAGATTGCTTCCCATAGTGATGAATGAATGGAAAGAAGCTTCCATAGGTGTTTCGCTGGCTGGGTTCCTGCTGGAATAATTAGTTCAGTGCTTCTGGGATTTCATTATATTGTGTAATTAGTGAAGGTGTCAGGAAAATTTGAGCCTGGGATAAGCATGTTTTTATCACTTTAGATCTTAATAAATAAATATTCTGGAGTCTAAGTGGCTTAGACAGGTGGGTCTCAGACGTGGAAGTCACCAGCGTTGGCTTTGGGGTAGCAGCCCATGTATGTGCTGTTATTCTGAGGCAAAAGCAAAATAATTCAGATCAGAGAGCTGAGCTATCTCTCCGTACTTTATAATCATCACACATTAAGAATTCACACGCTGACAGCTAGAACAGCTCAGCCAAATTGGGACAGCTGGTTATGTGTCCAACCCCTGTGATCCTTCCTCCTGTCTCTAGTTCACTTCTTAAAATACAGGTTTATGTAACGGGTCACATTTTTTCTAAAGTTCCCAAATCTTTCTAACTTGCTGGAGAGTTTTGTAAACTTTCAAAATATCTGCAGATAAATTATGCAGATAGTATGGTGAAGAGATTCGTCCAAACTCACATATTTATGTCCTACTCCTGCAGTTGTACTGGGGGAGTTTACCCGCAGTCTCAGGGAATTGTTGTGGTTGTTATCGCAGAACTGGGCCTTGGAGTTAATCAAGTTTTGAAAACGTAATTTCTTTCCTGTTCAAAATATAGGAAACAAAATTCTCATCTTGCGCTTTTCTGTTTTGCTTGCAGTGTTTCAATTTTCTTTTGTTCAAGTGAATTAATTTTGCTAGCTAAATGCAACACCTCCTCTGGAATGCCAAGCAGAGGGGAATACTGCGGCACGTTTTAATCTCGAAAACAAAATAATTGCTTTAAAAATAGCCTTATATTTCTTCGTTTTGTGACGTGCTCTCTTTAGACTTGATAATCATCCTTTCTTGTACTTGAGATGCTTTCCCTCCCCACACCCACTCTCTCCAATCCCCCTGAAATTCTGGGGGAATGGGAAAAGATGCAGCGACAGCCGCATTTCCAGCGCTGGCACGGGAGCTGGGGGCAGCCCGCCTTCCATGGGGTTTTCGGGGAAAAGGGTTTTTTTATGTTTTTACAAGATTTTAATGTGTTTCAGAAGCCGTTTGCTCTCTGCAGCTGCGTTTGGATGGTCTCTTCTCTAGCGATTACAGAATTTTACATCTCCTAGAGCAAAGGATGGAGCATGTTCTTAGGATCAACCACCTCTGGCTTTACTTTGAGTGCTTTAATAAAGGGCATTTTGGTTTAAAAAAAACCCCAAATAACACCTACATTCGCTTTGGGTGCAGAGGTGCGGGGAGCTGGGAATTAAAGGAACATGAGACGCTCCGAAGGATGTGATCAAATAATAAAAACGAATTGTTCTGGCTTCAGCCAAACTGACAGTTTGGAGCTAAATTGGCTTTCTGAAACATACCTCGGTAATGACAAATGATAAAAGCAGGTGGAAACAAATCTATCCAGCTGCCGCAGCCGAGGGGAAGCTGGAAATAGTCTGAATTCAGCAGGTTTCTACATGTTACATGAAAAGCTGGTTGCTCGTTCAGACTGCAGTGTTGAAAAGCCCATCTTTTCTTAATGCTTTTTTAATGAAAAATCAGATC
The DNA here is from genome assembly GCA_013399365.1 of Pampusana beccarii. Taxonomy (NCBI): domain Eukaryota; kingdom Metazoa; phylum Chordata; class Aves; order Columbiformes; family Columbidae; genus Pampusana; species Pampusana beccarii. Next base: position 538,495 of record VWYH01008534.1, on the reverse strand, counting down.
CGGGAGAACTTTCTCATTCCTTTTGTTTTCAGATGGGCTTTCAAAAGTTTCTTAGTTATCTGAGAGGTCACTGTAATGCTGGGCAATTCAGAACTATATGAGGCCCGCTTAGAAAATCTGTTTCAGGAAAGTAAAGGCTTTTTCTTTTTTTAATGTGAATGACTTTTGCAAAGCGAGTTCATTCTTTACATTCTGTTCTTTGTTGTGGCGCTGCCAAGTTATGAGTAAACACAACACTTAATGCGCATTTCTGTGTATGATTCGATGGGGATGACGTACGAAGTTTGAAGGGAAACTTGAAGCTTTTAGGGCGAATAAAAAAAAAAACCACCCAAGCCTGAAAAGTGGTGAATGCTTCTTGCTGAAATGCTGTGGAACAGCAGATTGCGCAACGGTTCTCGAGAAAGATAAAAAGGGAGGGGGATAAGTACTGCTTCTGTATGTTTGCTGTCTTAAGAAATAGGCTTGGAATGAACTGTTCTCTGTCCGGTCCGTAATCTCTTGTTAAGCAAATGCTTATCGTGTATATTTTCGATCCACTTTGAAAGAAAATATTTCCAACCTAGTCACGAGCATAGAAAGCCAAAAGAAGCATGAGGAAGGTGCTGTGAAGTGTGATTCTTGCCCATTCGAAATAATAGGAAAAATGGAGGATCATTTAGGTTGATTATTAGCTTTTTCAATTTTTGCGTCCTTTCTGGCCCGTTCTTCCTTCTGGTACACAGAGCAGGGCCTAGGGGGAAACATTTTATTGTTCTTTTCCTCATACACCTCTCACCGTGCTCGCGGCCTGCAGAAAATCACCCGTCACGGCTCCTCGGCAGAACCTGGGGATGCGATTCGTGCTGATGTATCGCGGAGCAGCTTGCTTTCTCCCTCAAAAATCGGAGACATCAAAAGAGAAAGTGTCATTTTGGGAGGCCAAGTGGTTTTCCTCCTTCTCTATTTCTTACCATCAGCGATAACCTGAAGGCTTCCTGTGAAAATGTTTCGTGCGTGATTCCAGCAATAGTATAAATAATTCGTGCATGAGTCCAACTGTTAAAAGTAGTATAGAAGCTCACAGAATTTGGACTTTTTTCAAGGAGATCGTGTCTGTTCTTCAAAGAATGCAGTAAATATTAATAGTAGTTCATTTTTCATATGAGGAGTCTGATTTTTTCAAGGAAAAACTCCACTTTTTTTCTAAGCAGAACAGTGGAAGCTACTGGGTTCTGAATGCTTTAAGAAGTGGGGCCTCGAGGTCTAGTGATTAAACAGAGCTTTAAATGAACAAGACATTTTTCACATTAAAAATCTGTACGGGGACACCAGTTAATATTGCAATCAACCTTTGCTGAAATGCCAATAATATGTTTTTCTGGCATAATAAATTATAAATACATTAGGTATATACGTCACTACATGCTGGAAATTTCTGCACAGTAATTCTTGAGCATGAACGGCTAAAGCAAAATAGTACATGCAGTAGCTAAAATCCTGACTGTGTGTAAGTTAGTGGAGAGTTACTGCCATTTTACTAAGTTTAGAGGAGGTGTAAACCAGGGGAACTGCTCTTGGAGTTGTGCTGAAGAAAGAGGCTTTTATGGCTCAGACTGTGTGGACAGGCATCTAATAAAATAGACGTTGAGAGTTCGGCTGACCCTGATTCCTGCGGTGCAGTCCGAAATCTCCAGCATCAGAAAAACAACCATAAGAAATAAAGCTGAGTTTTCTCTCACCTTATTTGGAGATTACCCATGCATATATGTTTATGGTTTTTTGGGGTTGGGGATTTTTTTTTTTTTTACTTTTTTTTTTCTCCAGGTTCTTGCACTTTATTAAGTGCACAAGTTGACAGAAATGGGGGCCTTAGTGTTCAGTGATGGAAACAGACATGTTGAACCTTTGGTAAAATGTGATAAAATGTGATTTTTTAGAGCGAGTTTGATGCAGTCCTTCCGAAGCACACACTTTTGTACTTTCTGGTAATTCAAGGTGTTGAGTGACCGAGAGATGGGACCTTTCCAAGAGTGCAAAGCAGCAGGTGCAGAGATCCCCCCTTCCAGCAGGATAGAGAAACACAGCTCAAACAGACAAAAACGTGAGCTGAAGTGCATTAAAGAAGCCCAGACAGCCCCCATGTCATCATTAAAACCCCCAGACAGCCTGGTTCACCGTGGTGCCGTCTTCCTGGCTCTTTAGGAATTTCTTTGCCGTGCAGGTGTGACCGCAAGGTACAAGAACCACTTCATTGTAGGGGTGTCCTGCTTTTGCGCTTTGCTTGGATCTGGTCATAGATCCCAGTCAAACATTTCAGTGATGGCTGCAAAGGGCTCCGAGGGGAAGAAAAAATATAAAGAATAAAGTCAAATATTTTTCTTAGGCCTTTTTGACAGGCCTCTATGTCATCGAGCTTTGGGTGGAATCGGGCCAACTTGGCACTTTACGCCCTGCCCGGACATTACTGCAGGTCATGTAGAAGCTTTTTTATTTTCCAAGGAATGCTTGCTTCTCTCTTAAGTGGTCTGAAAATATGCAGATTACAAGTATCAAGGCACAATCATTTCAACTATTTATGAAGGCCGTCACTTGCAGTGAAATGCAAGCTATTCTGAATACGGGGCTGGGGGGAAATGTAGGACATGTCTGTGGAACAGTGCACTTTGTGCATCTAAATACTGTAGAGAAGGGCAAAGTTTTTTTCCAGAATAAACACTGCTCAACGTCAGCAGAGCCGAGGGAACCGAGCTGAGCAATTACAGCACTTTGCAGAGTCAGAAAAGTAAATAGCAGACTCTTAGAACAGCCACCGCGATCCTCCTGCACCTCGGAGAAAGAGCTATGAGACGACAACAACAACAAAAAAGCAAGAGGAGAGTTCAACGTCAAACTGGCAGACTCGACAGTGTCATCTGTAAAATGATATCATCTGCCAAAAAGCCTCCTGCCAATTCATACATTTTTCTGCATTCACAAGTTACAAGTGTGCAGCTGTGAGGCTATTGAATTTCATGACTGTACATTTGCAGCTTGTGAATTTGTCAGTAGGCATTTCCATCCCGATAATATTTGTTGAGAGCTGTGCAGTATGTAGTGCTTTTCTATTAGATATGCTTAGTACGGTCTGCAAATGCTAATCAGAGAATAGCTGCCGGATCATAGTAAAGGTATCTAAACCACACTATTTTCTTACGGGTTTGCATTTATATTTCTTGATTTTTCCAGAGCTCTTAATCACAACTGGAAGGAACCTCATTGAGAAAAGCAGTTGAATATATATACTGAAATAGGGGAATTCATTCACTCGTATTATCAATCTTTTCTATTCTTTGCTTTTTTGCGTTTAGCTCTGAGGAGACCTCATTCCCCCTCATTCACGCACTACTAGAATGCCAGAATTTTGTTGGGCTATTATACAGTTGATTATTTTTTACTATTTAGGCAAGTTAAAAATACAACAGCTGTGATTTTTTTCATGTACATTAATTTGTTTGTATTTGTAGACCCCTGAAAAGTTAGGAAGCATTTCTTTTGTCGATGGAGGAAGCAAAAACGACCGTTTAAAGTAATTTTCTGCAGACCACGTAGGAAATCTCATTTTTAGCAATGGTCTATAAACGCATCTCTCTTAAACTGAGCATTCTGGAAATTCTGGGCAGAATCGTGCCTTAAAGGCACGGTTCTGAAGTAAAGGGATATCCGTGTGGAAGAAGGGGAGCCCTAAGAAAAAAAATCCTTTTCATTTAGAGTTCACTTTGTAATATCTGGGCAGCACATTTCGCAGCGGGAACTCTGCCAAAAGCCTGGCTGTGTAGTAAATAAACATTTTGGGGAAAAACAAGCTGAAAGACGCTGGCTAGCCAAGTAGGACCTCGAACGTCTGTTTATTCCTTTATTTATTCGCTTTAATTTTGCCCCTCTATGTGCCACCTGTATCGATATGGCTGGCGAATAACAGGTTCATCCACCAAGATCAAAATAGAATTAAACAATACCCAGCTCTGGCTGCAAATTCCAGCTCCTCCCGCTCTGCAATGTGGTCTGAAGCAGCACCCGTGTCACCAAGAGGGAGCAGCAGATCCCGGGGTCTTGCTGTCTCCTACCAGATGTCCTTCACAAGTGGAGCTGCCGCACACAGAGGGGCAATTTGTGCCTTTTTAGGTAAACTTGATCACAAAAAATGTCTTGTGGGAGGTCAGACACCGAGATAAATGATGGTGGGTGGATGGTTTGGCTCCCAGTGCTTTGGATGGTGACACCATAGGGAGGAGGCCACCAGCTTCTCTGACGCATCTTCTGGGCTGAATTAAGATCAGTCAGTGCAGTAGTCTGAGTTTAACCAAACCTTACAGTAATAAATCCCACCTGGGAAAGCTCCTTGTGCAATAACTCTTGTCGTTTAATCGCTTTCTTCACCACGTCCTTGGTGCTGCTCAGTACAAAGTTTCACACAGGGTCGTCCCGAAGGATCCTCCAGCCCCACCGCACGGTTACTGGAGCGACACCGAAGAAGAAACTAATTGCAAATTGGGTTTTTCCAGCCTGTCCCAATCCGTGGCTGCTGGAGCAGGGACCTGATCCAAACGCAGCTCTCGCTGGGTTTATTTCTCCCTTTCTGCCCGGGGAATCACAGCGCTCGCTGAAACCCAGCTCTGTTTGCCGCAGAAAGCCCAGGTGCATCTTCTTCTTTCCGTGAAGGTGAATCTCGCTTCACTCTCCTCACCAGCTATGGGGAAGATAGAGCTGAAAAGCTTTTGGTGACATAAGTAAATAAATAAACAAGCTCTGGAGTTCAAGTATGTGTGGCATCTTGCTTTTCCTCAGCGAGCAGCGTAAATAAACGCAGAGTCTTTTTTCCCGCTACCTCTGCGAAACGTTGCCAGTTGATAATGTAGTAGTAATATTAGCACACGCCTGTTCAAAAATGTGATACATACTTTGGGGTCTTTGAGCTTAGTTCCTCTGAAGTGCTTTTTTTCTTCTTCAGCTGCCTGACAAGGTTTTTGGCTCCACTTCAGTCTGGTAAGAAGACAGCTGCTCAACTTCTGACACAAATGAAGAAAATTGATGGTATGCCATCTCCAAAATTCCCTTTTTTCCTGGCAGGCACTGCTGGTCTGATTGCTAGGAGTCATGCAAAGGGGTTTTTTTTTTTGACTTTTGGTTTTTTTTTAATGTTAATTGGGGCAGGATTTGGGGTTTGCTTGGTTGGCTGGGCTGCAGCTAATAACGCTTGCTTAGAGTCTGCATCTCTGGGAACATAAATATCACGGCATTAATATTTGCGCTGTTTATGTGGCTTGCTGGCTTAGCTGTTGTATGCTGAATTATCACCAACATGGTTTTGCGGAGTGTCTTAGCGCTTTATTTATCTCTCTTTGTCATGGAAATGCAGGTGGCAGAAACTCCAGGGAGGGTCCCTATTGGGGTGTTCCTGTAAGTCTGGGTCGTCCGGGGCTATTTCTTTAAGGATAGTATAGCTACATATATGGGTGACCAAGAGGAATAATGTTTAGTAGCTGGAAAACTTCATTTGCCCACCGTGATATTCCTCAGAACTCTCTGATCCTCTCTGGTGCGTGAGCATAGAGATGCTCTCAAGATTTTGAAGAGCAAGGTACGTGTATTTATTATTTAGCTGAGTGCAAAGGAAACTCCTTCCATCGTGCTTTGCTGCCATGGTTTTTCTGCTCCTCGAGATAATATTAACTATATTTTTCCATGTTAATCATAGACTGTTACCTGAGTAGAAGTTTTCATCTGTAAAAGACCTCAGCTGTTTGGGACAGTGTAAAGTGTAACTTCAGACCAGTCCATCGAAAAAGCAGTAAATTTATTTTGTTCTGTCCTATTACTTTAGAGATAATCCCTACCCTAGTCTAGTTTTAGACTTTATTTCATTATTATCTTTATTGTTGCGAAGGGTTTGATTTTGATACACATTTTGCTATTCATTTTTAAACCTCCTTGGAAAAGAAGCCGTGTGAAGCTCTGAATAATGGACATGACATATGCTGCCTGTCTTGCAGAGGGAACTGAGGAATCTGACAGCAGTTTGCATTTTTGGAGCTGGAAAAGAGAGTCAGTGAGCTCTAGTCCGGAGTTTTTGGGACTCAGAGGTCAATCCAAGAGCTGCCCTCGCAGAGAAGGGAATTCAATGGGGCACAAAGGGTGTGATGTGCTGAGAGCTGGCGTGAAATGAGATGTAATCTAGTCCATGTTTCTATTTCTTCATAAAGACACCGTTTTCCCTGGGATGGCCAAACTGGTGTCCCGCAGATAGCAGTGACAGCCCTCACCTCACACGCTAATNAGGGTGTGATGTGCTGAGAGCTGGTAGCAGTGACAGCTCTCACCTCACACACTAACGTGTGGCGAACCGGGCAGACCGGGCAGCAGGACCTCATTGCTTTATATGCAGGGAAATGCTAATACGGGTGGTGCTATTAACTTTTTCATGGCAATAAACGACGGCGATGTGCACAGCTCAACTCAATTTTCTTTGATAGGTGTGGAATTGCTAACTACTATCATTTTTCAGTACTCTCTACCTTTGTTAGGTAGCAGTACCTGAAAGCTTGCATGAGACAGGTCATTCCCTTGCAGTAGCTGTTATGCACATACATGCAAGTAGGACACACACCGGTAAAATGCTTTTTTTCTTTAAAGTAAGTAAAATAACTATACCTGAATATGTTGAGCCTTGGCTGCTGTTAATTTGAGCACAAGTTTTATGGGGAGCGGCTAAGGGAGCTGGGGGTTCAGCTGGAGAACAGGAGCTGAGGGGAGACCTTCTGATCTCTGAACTGCCTGAAAGGAGCTTGGAGCCAGGGGGGTCGGGCTCTGCTCCCCAGGAACAAGCGCCAGGAGCAGAGGAAACGGCCTCAAGTTGCACCAGGGGAGGTTGAGGTTGGATCTGGGAACAATTTCTTCCCCAAAGGGCTGTGGGGCATTGGAACAGGCTGCCCAGGGCAGTGGGGGAGTCACCATCCCTGGAGGGTTGGACAGACAGATGAGGTTCTCAGGGTGGGTTATGGTTGGATTTGATGATCTTGAAGGTCTTTTCCAACCAAAATCATTCTGTGATTGATTGAGTATTTTGTAAAGACAGCAAAATACAGTCCGACGAGCAACTCTGAAAGAACATTGAATTCTTGTTAAAATGAGACATTGTTAAAATAAATTTTAAAAAATCAAGAATCAAACACTGACACCCCCCAAAATCCAATTTTGGCATCCGTTCTTCGTTATGAACTAGAAACAGGCTCCGCCGAAAATGCCACTTTTCTGTAAAAAATGTTTGGGTGGGTACTCTTTGCTCAGCTCCTTGCCCAGCCGTCCGCATGAGGCCGCTCCACGCTGCGCTCGGTGGCAGCGGCGTCGCTTTCGGGGACATCAGCTTTGTGCCCATTAGCGCCTGAAACACAGTATACTCGGTTATGTTAACTGGTAGCCAGTTTTGACCTTTTTTTTGTTTTTTTTGTTTTAAGAGAATACAAAAATCTGGGTTTTGTCCAGCTGAGCTTTCCCAGAGCGGCGGTTTGGGTTTGGGTCTCGTGCGGGTGGGGAGCGCAGGACTCGAGCAGCGGAATTTACCTTTTAAAACATGCAGCTCGCTCCTTTGTCTCTTAGGCAACTGCAAAAATAACTCGATCGAGAATAAACCTGCAAACAAGGGTGAAAAAGCAAAGTGAAGACATGAAATATTCTGGTTTAAATAGTCCTGTACCCTTCCGAGGCTGTAATGATGTGCTCTGATTCTTAAACGCGAATCCTAACTTGCGTGAATTCAGAGATTTCGCCTGTATGCATCTGCAAATTGTGAAGACAGTAATACCTGGATATTTTAATAGCACATCCCTAAGTCAATAGGCAAAAGTCTTGTGAAAAAAAGCCTTAAAATTACCGCATGACTTATTAACTATTCCCCGTATTACCTTTGAATTATAAAAGCATAGAAAAATAGGAAGGAGAATTGAAAAGCATCAATCTCAGGTTCTTTAAAAATGTAACACTAATCATTTGAGCAGTGTACAAATCTTTTATTAAAGATAAAGAGGAAGCCATACTTTTTTATTAACTTGGGGATACATTCAATCCACATGATTAAAAATCTCATTACTAACTCAGGTCAGAGAGCTGATTTATTACTGAAACAAAAGAGAAGGCATTTGGTGCCCATAGCTGTGTTTATCGGGAAGAAAACTATCCGCTTGTAGCTACTTTTGCGTGTTAAGTATTTCTAAGGGTGGATTGGATTTTTCTGGGTTTTGCTGCAGCCTGCAGCTAAAGTGCTGCTACCTTAAGAAGAAAAGCCTGAACCGAAATTACAGGTAACAAGAGATACATTTTTAGTCTAGTAAATTTAGATGAAGCAAATGATTTTGTCTGATTAGGTAATAGGACGTGCAGAAATTCAGGATTTTACACATAGGTACTATTCAAGTGTAGCTAACAGTGTAACGCAAGTGTCAAACTGTGGGTAGTTTAAGGATTCTTCATATATTGCATATACTAATATTTATTGATCGGTATAGTATAGATGTGCTGTTCAAGAAGAACCCTTGAAGTCTCAGTCTGTAACGATAAAATGATCAACTCAATGACGTTATTTCCAGAAATGTCATCGTACTTAGGGAGATACATCTACAGAATGTATATAATATATATAATACGTATAATATTTTTCTCCTTACTAAACCTTAAGCAGGTCAACTATTTTGTCTAAGTGTTAGGCAGCTATATGGTTGCCTTGTACTTGAAAAGGGCAAATGTCTTAAATATTGAATTATGCCAAGCATAACTTCCAGTGCTATTTATATCATATCCTACAATGTAAAATGGAGATAATACTGAATTTATTTACGTCACAGCAGCTGCGGAAAAACTGGGTTATGCACGCTTGCGTATAAAGACGAGACATTCAATGGTGCCATCAATTCCTGCAAGGCAGCAGAAATAGCTTTTCTCTTCCCGAGAACCAGGCCTGGATGGCTCCCAAGGCTGAGCGCGAGTTTTGCACATCCCACAGAGGAAGTTTGGATTCTCTCCTGCCTCGTGGGTGGGAAATGCCGGGAATTATCATGGCAGGTGCCATAGGTATTGAAACGTAAACCTCTCACTGATCCCCGGTAACATATTGCCAGTCCTGGGCGTTGCTCCAGAGGAGTGTTTTGGGAGAAATTACATATCTTGAAGTAAAGAAACATTTCTGGAAATAGGTTGCTTCAAAAAATTTGGCAGCTCTTCAGATGTTCAAAATGTTAGAAGTCGTCAAGGCAGAGATCGAACGGTGGGTGGAGGGAGGCAAAAGAAGCAGTTAAAGGTGCATAATGTATTGTAAAACTGTGGGAGAGATCTGTTGCACAAACATCATGGTCATTTAAGGAGGGATTCATGTGAAGGTTTGCAGAACCGTGATAAATGACTTTGTTGGGCACCTGTACTCATCTCGCTTACTCTTAGGCCGCTGTTCTATTTCTGTCTGGATTTGGTGTTTAGTGCACCAAGCGACTGCACATTCCACTCACCAATTTCAAAACTTCAAATATTAAAAAATAACAATATTTTTTCCAGTTTCTCGACTTAAAGTTATGCCTTCATGATCTGAGGAGAGACCCAATGTAAACCATGGTGCATGTGAGGTGCGGAAGTGCTGAGGGACCTGAGGGGACTTTTTCCAGAGGGTAGGAGAGAAAAGCTGTTTTCTAGCAGGAGAACATCTCCAGCTTCCAGTAAGACCCAGCAAGACCAGTAAGACCCCATCAGGCATGGCAATCTCAACGTGTCACATAGACACGTGGTTTGCAGGGCAGGAGGAAATATGCAATGTAAATTTGCAGGGCAAGCCTTAAATGTGCTGTGTAAATGTGCTTCGATGTGCTGTGTAAATGTGTCCTCAGTTTGGGAAGTCCCAGGATATCTGAAAGCTTAGGGAATATAGGTTGGGTTTCGTACTTCTGTTTGTGTTTGGCCTGTGTTAATTAAGCTACGTGACTTTATGAAGAATGGCAAAATAAGAAAAATGCCACCAAAACATCTTTTTAAAAATCTCACTTAAATCTATCTCCAATGTGGTTTTTTGTTGTCAGAGTTTTGGCAGTTGAGGGAGGATCCTCAAGAGAACAAGAACTTGTTTTCTCTGGAAAATATGCTTTTCTTTCTTTTTTTTCTCCTATATTTGCACATAAGTGTTGTTATGTTTTCGTTTCCATCTGGAAGGTACAATCTTCATCTGAAATCTTTATGTTTTAGCTTTATGAAGTAGCATCCAAGTAGGTGATAATGAACACATTAAACATCCTCTGATGATTAACAAGACACTTTGAAGATCTTCCTTTAGCACATGGAGGAATTTGTGTATGTAAATCCATTACGTGCCAATGTCTGCTCAGACTGAAGCCTTCCAGGATTTCTCCTGCTTTCAAAGGGAAGTTTGCATGAGTTTTTTAGGTTGGGTTTGGAGCGTGACCGTCCACATTTCTGCGCTTAGTTTTGTACCTTGGAGACCCTCAGCACCAATCCTTTTACTCTGTTGAGATCATCCTGTTGACTCTCAATGCTCACCGAAGTAGACACGCGTAGATTGTTCCTTGCATCATGGCTTGTGGATGACAACCCATCCATTAGACACGGTGAATTTTCAAAATTTCTGTATACATGCTAAATCAGATAGCTGCTCACTTCTGAGCTTATGTGAATTTTGTTTTTCAGATGTTTACCTTCAGGAATATACTTGGCAAGTAATAAATATTTGCCCAAAGTACTTCATTGTGGATTTCTTCTGCCAAACTCTGATTTTTCTCTTCGGAAATCTGTGGTAAGTTTGTGTTTGTGATTTGGCTTGAGTTCTTTAACTTCATTTTAACTGTATTTTGTGGTAACTGTAATGTAATTTATTGTAAAGATTGTTGAAAAATCTGATTATGAAAATCTGGGAAAAAGACAACAGCTTGAAAAAGGAGTAGAAAAATCATGGAGCTAAATACGCACCCAAATAGTCTGTCTGAAAACTATCAAGTTTGGATTAGGATCTAATTTATGGCATATATGTATTGTAACTTTTCTCATACTGTAGAATACCAAGTCAATGGCAATGATTTGACATTGCTTTCAGAAAGTACAATTATAGTATATTCCGCAGAAATTTATATTTCACAGTAGTCCTTTGTTATAGTTAGCAATAAGTTTGACACAGCTTGGTTCAGAGCCGAGTAGTTAACTTGGTTTCAAAACATCGTTCGATGACACGCTCACAAGACTTTGCAATGTATTGCAAAAAACCTCAGCTGTCGTAATAGGGCCATAATTGTACTTATTTCTGTACATGTGCATGCACTTTATGTGTGTAGACTGATAAGTATGAAGAGTTTTCAAGGTCAATTCTGGAATATGTGCCAGACCTGAAGAGGTGTATCTCTGATAGGTATGTGATAACCCAAGAAATGCCACAAGGATCCTAAAAAGAGGGCTGTGAAGAAGAGCACGGTGTTGAAAGGGAATTAAAATATGTATTTTGGTTAACGCTTATGTTGTGCTTGAACAGATCACTCCAGACAAGGTCTGGCCTCTTTGTGGTGATTGATGCATGTTATGAGAAGGTCTTTTTTTCTTCAGACTTTACCTGGTGGCTTCTCAAATATCTCTGTGGCTTTTCAGGCTGGTGTTTTGTGTCTCAGACTGAACCCTGGGGCTGTTGATGCTTCTTATTTTAACTTCATCCCGTGCCAGAGCGATGCTTTTCTGAAACCAGATTAGAGAAAAGTGCAGACTGAAATGGAAAAAAAATAAAATTAGAGGTAGATAATGTATATAAGATCCTATATTACATTGTGATTTTCTGCCGTGTTCATCACCTGTATCTTGCCCTTTGGCGTACAACTGCAGAGAAATGGCTCTAACTGCTGTGCAAGTGAAGTGCAGGGCAACGAGTGCCAGGCCGGGGCAGAACAAGGGCTCTGTTTTCAAAAAGCCTTTAAATATGAATGCAAATAAGGACTCCTGTGGTGAGTTTAAGCACATTAGGTAGGTGCTCCTGTTGATTTCTTATGGAAAGGCACACTTTACATCTTCAACTTACCTGCGTTAGCTGAAGGCTCAATGCTGTTCAGATCCATCACCGCTGTTTAACGTGTTTCAAATACCAGCAATGTCTTCTGCCAGCCAATGTTCTCGGGTGGTTTGTGGGTGTAAGAACTTGTGTAGTAGTCCCAGTTCTTGTGACTAGCACGTTTTTCCTCTCTTGTTTAATATCTGGGATAAAAAGATGAGAGTTGTATTTTTTCTTTCCATGCGTCTGACAGGAGGGTGTGAATAACTCCTGGCCAGATCATCAGGATGTTCCCCACAGCTCTGGAGGATCCCTCTTGTCTGACACAGGATTGAACGGACATAGACAGGGAAAAAAGTGTCACGGACACAGGGCTCTTCATGAAACAGCATTCTTGGGGTTCTTTTAGCCACCCGAATACGAAACTTACATCATGTTGGGTTAACAAGAGGCTTGGGGCAAGACCAGCTGGGAGAGGTGCCGTTTCACAACGTGGCTGCCCATGGTGCCACTGTGGTTAGAACTCTACTGCCTAGGCGTGACTGCCCCGCTTTTGGGAATCCCACAACCTGCTGGACAGCAGACAGTCCAGGGATTTCCCAGCAGGTAGTGGCTTACCTAATCCTTTTGGATTCAGTAACTTAGAAGTGATATGTTTTGACAGATGGTGTCAGCTTCGCCATGGATCTGCGACATGTTTAGCAAGATGTTTGCTTAAAAATACAGATTTTTGGAACAAAACAGTAAAAATAAATAATAATATGCATTGTCAATTAAATAGAGAGTAATAAACTCTGCTTTATTTGCTCTTGGCTTTGATGCAGGCCATGTACCCCAGGTCTGGCCAAGCCGAGAGTCCTGTTGGAGTTGTATGTTTAGTCCTGACATTTAGGATGAGCGGTGTCCCAGGCAGCATGACACAGGCCATGGTAATGGACACTTGTCTCGTCTTTGATAGTTATGCTCTTTCTGTGAATGTTGTAAAACACAAATGTAATACAAGAGGCAGTGAAGCTGTGGGCAGCATACCCTAGTCTGAGTACGTCCTCCCACCTCGGTGGGAGCACATTGCAGGAGCCGTGCTCGGCTCAACGTGAGGCCATTTGAAATGAATGTTCATCCCATCACACCATCAGTCTCTGATCATAAACCTCATAGAATAGTTTGGGTTGAAGGGCCCTCCCCAGCTCCCCAGTGCCCCCCCTGCCATGACAGGGACATCTCCACCAGCTCAGGTTGCTCAGAGCCCCGTCCAGCCTGGCCTGGGATGTCTCCAGGGATGGTTCAGCCACCACCTCTCTGGGAACCTGGGCCAGGCTCTCACCACCCTCAGGGCCAACAATTTGTTATATACAGCCTGAATCTCCCCTCTTTTAGTTTAAAACCATCACCTCTTGTCCTATCAAAACAGGCCCTGCTGAAAAGTCGGTCCCCACCTTTCTTATCATCCCCTTTTAAGTACAGAAGGGCCGAAATAAGGTCTCCCTGAAACCCAAAGTTTTCAGCACTTTGGGACTGGGGTCTGTCTTTAGCTGGTTCTGAAGGATATTTATGGGGGTAGTTCAGAAACAGAGGTCCCAATCCTACCGTGACTTACCTTAGTGTTATTAGGCGATTCCTTCAAGTTCCTCCAGTGATGTTGCTGTGGTGTAAGGGTACTGAAGAAGCGGGCTTAATGAACTAATTGTAATGAATATTACATAGGGGTTTAGAGCCCTCAGGCAGGAGTCTTAATATCATGGTCTAACACTTGATTTAAGAGAACATCTTGTATGTATTATTTACATCAGATATTAGACCTGCGGTGCCAAGGCCAATGGCTGCAGCCCGCGGGATTTATTAGCAGCAGATATGCTATTTATTTGGAAGAAATACCATGTAATACTCAAAGCTACAAAATCACTTTTGGAATGAATAGATCTTAATATCAGAGAAATGATGGATGAAGGCTGAGTTCAGACTGGCTCCCTGATAGATCAGGACAAACACTTTGCTGGAGATTTAATGTTAATGCGGCACAGCAGGGGATTTTTTTAGGATATCATGTCCAGCCTCTGTCGTATAGAGCTTCTGGAGTCTTCTGAAGAGAAGCCAGTTCTGGCTGTGAAATGGCATGGGCACAGCAGTCCTCATGTCTAGGTCCCGGAGTGAAATGGGGGTTATTGACCTGGAAAAACCCTTGATGTCCCCAAAAAATCTCTCTGTGGAGGTAGGAGATAATATTTTCAATTTGGTTTTAGACTTTTTGTCTTGAATGACTGTGAAGATATATGATCTTTTCTATTGATATTTGCTGTTATTCCTACTGGTACTATTGACAGTTATTTCAGCACAATTTTTGATATAGAGCCACCAAAGCAAGTTTATATCCCAATAAAACAAGAAGCCTGAATGTGGCAATGATGAATTCCTCATCCTGGAGGTGCACGTGTGTTTGCCAGAAGCGCTTCATGAACGCATTTACGGTTCTGGATCTGGGGCTTGCGTGAAAATAAGATTATTATCTTAAGATAGGCAGGTGGTAATCCCAAAATATAAGGGACTGATTCTCCTGAAACACCTCAGCACTTTGGGTTTGTTGCTCTCCCTCCCATTGATGGACACGGGAAGGTTTCCCTCGTGGTGCGAGACGACTGAAGCACGGCCTCATTGCATCACGTTGCCGGCGGAGGTGTGTTTGCTCCGACTGTGACAGATTCGTGTCTCTAGATGATATTACTGAGCAAAAGTCTGTGATGTGAACGCAGCTGCCCTAACCACGGAGCTCTTGTCTGCTTCACTTCTCTTCCCAAAAGCTGATGTCACTAAGCTAGCAGGAAAAGTCCTTCCGTAAGCATCTGCTGCTTCTACTCTGGGGGCTCTCTATATGTAACTATAGGAGAGTACGGAGACTTCCTTGTGCAGGTGAGCCGTAATTTATCTAGTAAGTGTGTTCTTCTATAAGTGCTGCAGGTGAACGTAGTAAAAAACATCGTTTTGCTGATGCTGCTGTTGGTTGTAGTTTCGCATCTCCTGTATTGCTGCTGAGACTGGTTATGTCTTGATCCATAAATATACACAGGTTATTGTACGTTTAAAGTAGCTTAATTTCATAAAGGACAATGCAACTTTTGCATCATCTTTTTGGTCCCTCAAAGAAGAAAGTACATCTTTGACTTTGGGGATGAATACACTGTTCTCCGTGGCATCTGGGAACGTGTATGTACTGAGGAACAGCATTCAGTCTTGGGAAACAAATTGGAAGAGAACTTGCACAAATATGATCCAGGTCAAAGCAATTGTCTTTCTGCTTCTGCTTTTAATTCATTACTATTTTTTTAAAATTCATTTCTTTTTAGCACATGGGAGGAATGCTGCCCACTGAGCTCCAGCTAACTAGCTGATTTATGGTTTACTTCCTATACGCCCCAGTTTAATTAGGATGTTACTGTTTCCTGCCCCTCATTACACCAACCCTGATCACCGACACAGAACTGGAAGCAAATTATTATCAAAGCACAGAGGAATAGAAGCTGCTAATTTGTTTTGGTCTCTGCTGGAAAACTGAAATTGTACATATTGCAAAATGCTTTACAAAGTGCGTTATGTGGCTTGACAGAGAGCTTGGATATCTCACTGTTGTTGGAAAAGCTTTGTTGTGTTATTAATTATATATAACTGTATATATATTAGTTATATTATCACTACCTCTTAGGACAGAGAGAGGGATTCAGGTGGGTGGTTCAGGCGGATGGGCTCTTACTTTTATACCGTGACTGCACATTGGGGGAGAAAACGTGTCCCTGCAGCCACAAGGGAAACCAGGGGAATTTTTAGCAGAGGTTAACCAGCACATGTTAAAATTAATTCTGTGTTCATGCCTTTCTCGTTTAGGTTTTAAAACAGCAAGTGGGGCAAATTCACCAGCTGCACAGATGGGTTCAGGGCTACTTGGTCAGAGGGTTCCAGGTGATGGCTGGGAAGTGGTGAGGTACAGCACGGCCTGCAGCCCAGGTTGTGCTTGCTGGAGGGCTCAATTAATTAATTAATGGGATTGAAATGCAGAGCGCTGCTTTCCTCCTCGCCTGTGATAGTGTTTGCCTCCACGTGCTCTCTGAGGTTGGAGAGCTGTCGTGGGGAAATGTAGATGAGTCGCTTGGAGCTTAAGCACACGAGGTGAGGAAAATCTCGGTGTAAAAATGAAACCAAAAGAGAAGAATCCGCTCGTGGCTTTTTGGGAAAGGGTCCGGCCTTGTGAGCCGTGTGTCTGTAACACGTGGCGTTCAGGGCGTTGATGTAGGGGGTGCGTTTTGGGCTGCAGACCCTGGGGACATGGTTGGGTTTTCATGAGATACAGAGCCCTGCTGGGCTGGTTGATGTATCATACATGCGGCTGTTGGCGTTAAAGGACAGCAGAATGCAGCGCTTTAGGTTCTTTACATTGTACTGGTTTAACACCTTTCATGTATGCAGGACATTGTTGTCCCTTTTTTGTGTTTTTAAATTATTAAGGCCTGTTAGCCCTGTGCAACTACGATACCTGTATGAAAACTGGCTTCTCGACACATACAGCAAAGGATTTGGTAATGAAGTAAATTCCCTTTCCCTCTGTGTGGCTGAAAAGGGACGTCGCAAGAAACTTTCAAGTATTGTTGGGTGCCTGAACCTGTTCATTCGTGGGAGTTACATATCCTAATGCCATTTGCAAATTTTCCATGTGAAAGTTTACATTTCTGTCATTAAAATAGTGTGAATAGTAGCAACCCCAACTTGCTTGATTTAACCTCGTTACAAACGCGGACTTAATTCATTAACTGTGTGGTTTTTGAGAGACCTTCTGTGGGAGGAAGAGGGTTTAATCTGAACTAACGGCATCACCTTCCTCCCTCAGTTTCCTGGTTTTATACCATGAGGCTTTGTGACGTTTATTATTATTTTGCAAGGTTTGGGTTTCCTTGAATCTGAGAAAAACCTGCAGATCGGGGCGGGATCCGTGTATCCAGGGCAATACAAGCACAGCTGGTGCAGGGGGAGATGGCGCAGCAGGGGTCTCAACTCACAGCCAAGGGCCAAGAGAAACCTCTCCAGAACTTGCTGCTGCTCCTTGAATGCTTGAGGTGACTCCTTCCCTGCCTCTGAGTTAATAATCCCGCAAGATAGCTGGTTTCTGACGTAATGTCTGAATCTCTTCAGTATGAGATAACATTGGTATTGGTATTTAGGTCTGAGTAGCATTGCGTTTCATATTAAGCAAAAATCTGGTTTGGAAGAATATTTACGTAGTTTGAGAAAATCAAGCCTGTGCATGAAAGGTGGGCTGGGGAAATTGCAGTTCTTGAACTAAGAAAAACTTGAAAGTTTGTGAATCTGGCCCGGACTGTAACCCCTTTTAAATGAATATTTGCCGTATTATTTCTACGCTCTACTAATGAGTCATACAGGGAAAACAGGATCTCAGATTCAGTTTGAGATACTCCAGCTTCAGATAAGGAGTAAAAACAGTATACGAATTTACAGGAAGGGAGCGGATAATGTTTAAATATTGCTCCATCCTTCCTAGAGAGAGTCTGCATAAACTTAAACCGTATTGGAAATGACAGCTGAGATTAAAACAGGTCACGTCTTGCGAACGCTTTCACAATATCCCGATCCCTGTGACACCGTGAGATGGAGAAGGTCTGCTGCCGGCAAACCATCGGGGAGAGCGCGTTTCGGAATGGATTGTCCGCTGTACAGCAAACACGAGCGAGGACGTCCTTCGAGAGTCTGTGAGAGCGCGCTGTGCGCTCCTGCTGCTCACAAAAAGTCTCTATTCTCGAGAAATGCAGCTCAGCCAAGCTGCGGTTTGAGCTCTTGGTCTGGATATCTTCCTGCTTTGCGCAGGACGTGTGGTAGCCGGTACCACAGCCTGCAGTATTTAATCCCTGAACGTGCGCTGAAATACTTGGCTTTCCTGTAACTTTTTCCATCCTTGATCGTTCTGGGTGAGCTGGTTAAAGATGGGCTGTGGCCACAGAGGGGACAGTAAGCAGAGAATGAATATAATTCCCCACAGGCAAGAAATCCTTTCTGTGCTGTGACAAGTCAAATACTAACATTACTGACAGACCAAACTTATGTTTGCAGGCCTTCCCATGTGCGGTTCTGAGCTGCATCAAGGAAATACTGGTGAAGAAGGGTTCCCTGTGCAGCTGGATGTGGGATTGAGCTGCTGCCATCACAACTGTGGGGTTTTTTCTCAACTGTGGAATGTGCTAAAATGTTTCCCCTTTTGTAGGGTTCTTTTTTCCATCTTAGATGGCTTAAGGGGAGTTTCTTCAGCTGCTCTTGAATTAATTACAGCACATCAGCTATGAACAGTGCAACCTCTGCTTTCGTTGTGGAAGCACCTTTGCCTTGGAAATCCTTCAGGTACCTCATTTATCACAATCAGAGCTTTAGCAACCAGGAAATTTTCCTGAACCGATCACAAATCGATGTTTTCTTGGGCTTTAGAACAGCATTACCTTCTAGGAACTTTGTGGACAAACTCAGGAGAAGTTACTGTGTTCTAGATCTGCAGTCATGGAAAGTAATAGCATTAGGAAAAGAATATTAGTAAAAGAGAGAGATTTTTCATTTTAAATTATACCCAGCATTCTTAAGAAAGCAAATTAAATTGCACTTAACCAAAGAATACAGATAACAGTATTAAGTACAATAGAACATTTTAATTACTAAGAAAAACAAATGAACATGTCTGTAACTGTAATTAAGGGAGTGCTGTATTTGCTGCACATTAGTGTGACTTGTATGTCTGCAATACAGTAATTGGCACAATCCATCAGTTGTTTTGGACTTGACATTACGGTTACTGTGAAGCTGGATGAGAAGACAGGAATTCGGTGCTTAGACGCAGACTGACAGCGCGAATGAATGGGAAGAGCCTAAGAACGAAGAGGCTGAGCATATTTCCCAGATCTGGTCCTTGCACTGGTTTCTCCTTTAGCTTCAGGATGCTCGATGGCAGTAATACAGTCCTCAAATATGGAAACGGCTGCTTTGAGAAGAAAAGCAGCGATCTGTTCCACGTGCCCTGTGTGGTGGAAGAAATGATCTCAAAAAAATCACAGCAGGGAAGAGGTGGTTGGAAGATCAGGGAACAGTTACTGATATTAAGGTGGTTAAATACTGGAATAAATTCCCTACAGAGACTGTGAAAAATTCTTCCTTGGAAGTCTCAGGGCAGTATCTGAGGAAACCCTTCTGAGAAGCACCATGGTGGACCTTCATCGTCCTTGGAAGAGGTGAATGGACCCCATCATATTTGGCCTCCTCCTCCAACCTGATTCCTGTGACTCCAGGGTGGGCAAACCCTCCTGTCTGGGGGGCTGTGTGGGAGACAGAAACACGTCCTGGAGGTCACCTGGAGATCCCTCTTGACCAGGCAACATAACCGATGGGATGAGGCCCTCTGTGGTCACTCCTGACCTCTCCAGGGAAAACAAACAAATCCAGGTGGGAAATGATTCCTGGAGGTGTAACCAGCTCCCAGTCTGTCGTAGGCTCAAGAACATGTATGAAGAGCTTGTACAGACTTCACTGTTTCCAATCATAGAACCATTTTGGTTGGAAAAGACTCTAGAGTTCATAAAGTCCAAATGTTAACGTAAANCTCCTGTTCTCCAGCTGAACCCCCCAGCTCCCTCAGCCGCTCCCATCACACTTGTGCTTCATCTTGAATTAATTTTCAAGAATTGTTTGTGTATTAGTGGCCAGTAACATTTATGAAAAATACTAAAAGTTAGGGAAATAAGCTCTCATCACACGTAACTTTGTGCTGTTTCAACGGGACAGCAAGGTGGCAAGAGACGAGATGTTTCTCACACAAAGGACCTGCTCTTCATGCTGTATCCTTTCAGGTACCAAAGAAAGTGGAAGAACTTAGGGTGGCAGCTGGTTCATAGTTAATGAGCAGCTCTGGTTTGAATG
This sequence comes from Pampusana beccarii, assembly GCA_013399365.1. Classification (NCBI taxonomy): domain Eukaryota; kingdom Metazoa; phylum Chordata; class Aves; order Columbiformes; family Columbidae; genus Pampusana; species Pampusana beccarii. Next base: position 518,514 of record VWYH01008534.1, on the reverse strand, counting down.
CACATGCCAGAGATGGCCCTACTGGCTGTATTTGAGCAATAAAATGCTCTTTTTGGGAGGATTACAACAGTCCTTGTGTGGTGTTCAAGTGCCCAGGACTGAAGACTGACCGACTTCAATCACTTGGAGAACTGCACTGCCTAATATTAGGAGATTAACTTGGAGGTGGTTTTTTATTTTTTTAAATTTTTTTTTAAAAAGGCAAGTAAAGCAGGTACTCCTGTCAATTTACTGGGCATTATTGGTGGAAATGTGATTTAATTGTCATCCAGTGAGAAGCCACTATTTATGCAGAAGTACCAATGACGTTTACATTGCACGAAGGATAGTTTGTAGTTATTGTATAACCAAGTGATATATTGGATTTCTTAATGCTAATGTATTTACCTAAGCAATGTTGTACACTAAGTTTCTTGTTGTATTTGAAGTACTTTCATGTACTTCATGTACACATATGATGTTCCTGGTCACAGATAATAGGAACTTGAAGATTATAGAATTGTGATAGTCTAGATGTGCTCTGTGCAACCACTTAAACAACAACTAAAAAAGTATTTTCGTTTTTCCTTTGGCACGTTTTTAAAATGTCAATAAATATATTTTATTTTTCAGTAGGGTGATACTGGGATGTCTGACAGTTTTGAAGGAAATCTGAGCAGATTTCCTATCCACTTAATGCAACAGATTTAGTAGTGAAAATAGTTCTGGTTTATGTGGAAGAAACATAAGGGGGATAAGGGGATGTCTTGCATGTCAGGCTGATAAAATAGTTCAGATATTATGCAGAATCCTGGGAAAACCAAGAGAGCTTTGGTGCTGTTCAAAGGGGCCTAAGGCCAAAGCAGCATTTGCTTCCAGTAGCTCATCTGGGATTGTGCCCGTGCACACGTGTTTTCCAAAAGGCAATAGCTGGGAAGACGGACAAGAGCAAACCTTTGAATTTCCGCTGTGTGTCTGGTAACGGGTAGAGATGGGTGGCGTGGAGAACAGCAGAGAGCAAAGGAGAGGATTTAGCTCTCAACATCAGATTTTGCTCCTTAAGCCTCTCCTCAATACTGGAGAACGTTCCCTGGTTATCCAGCTGGGTTAGCGATAACACCGTCCTTTGCTATACGTGCCTCTGGTTTACTTTTATTTGTCACTGACTCTCTGCTCTCATTTTGAAACTTCTTGATTTTTCTGAAGCTCAAAGCGAGCTGCCAGCTGTCTTGGGACGTCACCCTGAGCCATGGAAATCTGAGTGATTCATTAGGCTCCAAAGAGCGAGCTCAAAGCTTGAAACCCTTTTCAGACTCTCGGTAAAAGACATGGATTAGTGGGGATCTCGGTTTCCATCTCCCAGAGAGCTGCCAAATTCCCTTCTCCGCTCCTCCGGTTCTTATGCCATTCTTCAACATAGTGCATTAAATAACGTGACTAACGTTTGTCATGTGTTACTTGTCCTTTAGGGCCTCTGTGGAGGGAGAAATATGTGCATTGTTTTGACTGGCTGTTTTAGGGCTTTTTCATCTAAATATATGTAACTGTGCATGATAGAGATAGCACTTAAGAAAAGGTGGGGTAAGGTGTGGTTTGGGTCTCGAGCACTCTTGATTTCCAGAAAGACGTTGTTCCAGCTTGGGGCTAATTCCAATAAAACGTAGCTTTTCATCTACTCTTGCTGTTTTATTATCCCGCTAATAAGAGAAACAGTAATACCACCACTAGAAGTATACACACTGCTTTTATATATGTGCTTCAATGTGTGTGTATATATATATACACACTTTATATATCGTGGTCTCTTGTTCTCTGGTTAACTTACGGACACTGACCTCTCTCTCTGCGGCACTCTTGAACCAGAGTAATGCCTTAATGTGCCTCCCGTGCAAATTATTTTCGTTAGTTCAGCATGTCTCTAGTAATCAGTCTCTATAATTCGGTTTTCTCCATTCATTGATTGCCCCAAATATGATTTTGCATTGCAAAGATCCCCTAGTCATAACTACAAAAAATGACAGGCAGTACTTTTTGTAATCTCCATATTTGACGCATGAAAGAAGGCTAAATTCCTGTTTGAATAAACAACATAATAAGGTTATTGAGAATAAGACCATTACTATATAAAATTATGTCTAAGTGGCAGATATAATTAACATTGGATTGTAATTACACTAATTACAAGTCACATTAAGATACTCCAGTAATGACAAAGTGAGCACCCTATAATTGAATGGAATAAGCAGGGAAACATGCTGCTCACACTAATTACCTAAATGAGCTAATATGTCTTCAGAGTGACAGTCGTGCTCAGTGTTATTACACAGGCAAGACAATTTTGTAAGTTAAAAAAAATTCTAATTTCCTTCCTTCTCTTCAGGACCCATTTCAAATCATCAGCAGCCTCAGAATTTCTCTCTTGAGCCAAAAATAGAGAGATCCCACAGTTTAGGCCTTTTCTAATTGTGTTCGGCAAAGTACAACTTTCAGGGTTACACTGTGATTTTGTCGCATTCCTGCTGCTTTAAAAGTAAAATTTGGCTTGTTCTGTATTTATTGGTAGGCTCCTTTGACAAGCCAATCCACTGTGATTTTTTTTCACTCGTCTAAATTCAAAACAAACAAAATAATGTAACTTAAGCTCAGTGCGCTCTACGGCATAAAGCAGACTTATTTTGTTGGCTCCAGAGTAACAAAATGGCTTATAACAGTCTGGCTCCAGTTGTGCCCTTGAGAGTGGTAAAATTTGAATTATTCAAGTCAATTAGTGGGAGCATTGCAGTGGAACTCAAATTTCAGCTCAAGCTTCTAAGAATAAAAACTAATATAAGAAGAAGAATTCTACATATTGTGGAAAAAATGCACATTACTTTTTTTCTTTAAACACCTCCAGCTGTCTGGGGCTCTGAGTTGGGAGGAAAAATCACATAACAGACACTTTAACAATCTCAAATTGTTTGCTAAGAATTAAAAAATAGAGCCGATGCACTTCATCGGATTGTCTATACTTCAAAACTTATCTGAAAGATTTATTATGATTATTTTTACTTTATGTGTGGTTTGATTCTCCAGGACCCAGAGTACCAACAATTCCCATTCTTTTGGTGATAGCCAAAAATCTGAAGCATATGGTTTCCTAGCAATATTTCTGCCTGTTGTTGTTTATTTTTATCCCAGGGTGTAGGAGGTTCCCTCGCAGAGCAATTCAGTGCCAGCACTTTGATGAACCCTTTTCCTGTCACCAGGAACACCATGAGTTTTTCGGAAGAATCTGAGAGAGGATGAGGAGGTAGTTGAGTGGGTTGGTGTCCTCAAATGTAAAGATACGTCAAAGCTGCTTACGGAAAATGCGATGTAGGGTTGTCTTGGAGGCCCATCCTCCCTATAGAGTGTGGAGAGTAGAACAAAGGAGATGGAGCCTTGGAAGCTTAGGTCAGAAAAAAAACCAAACCAACCAACCAACCAACCAAAAAAACTGGCAAGGAAATTAGGCAATTGATGTTTAAAAAAAAAAAAATTAAGTCATACTGGTTTTTTGAGTTGAGTAAGGGAGATTTGCAATGTTTGTGTCCTCGGAAGGTGGTTCTTTAGGGGAGCTGCAGAAGTCCTAGAGGAGGGCAGTGGAGGGGGGCAATCTGGAAAAGAGTTAGGGGGAAGGGACACCAGGAAAAAGGTGGTGTGGCAAAGAAGGTAAAAAGATCTCATAAAAAAGGTGAAAAAAAATAGGGAATAAAAGAGAAAAAAAAAAAAAAAAGGAGAAAAAGGGAGAGAGGGCAATGGGAGGAGTGCGGGTAGCATCAGGCATTTTTAGTGTGACAGGGGCTAAATACATGTTTTTACCATGAGGGAAAAGAAGAGGAGAGCAAGATGTGAAGGGAATAAGGGAATGTGCAAGGAAGAAAGAAGAAAAAGAGCGATCGTGAGGAGGATGAGGATTGAGGCTCAAACAGGACACAGCCAGCAAGGGAATAGGAGTCTTCAAGGAGAAATAAACATTTCTTTCTCTTGGCCTTAAGGAGACTATACAGAGTCAGTTCCGATACAGACAACGTGTTATAGACAGTGAAAATTTTATGTGGCTTACATGGAATGCCCAGTTTGATGCCCCCTTGAACCACCCTTTGTTATTCTCATAGATGTGAAAAGGAAATAAAGGATAAAGTCCTGGGTCTTCTTAAAACCTTTCACCTGGAGTCTACCTGGGTCCTGTCTTGCCTTATTCCTGATAATGCAGATTCATTTAGGGACTTAGTAAATTGTATGAACATGTAAATCCTTCCTCGTGAGGGATGGAATTGTCAAAGTTGACAACACATTAGCAACCCACACTACTTATGATAACGTATAGAAAAAAGAAATAAAATAATATTTGAATTTATACTAGCAGTTAGGCTGATTCATTGATCTTCAGGCGTGATGCAGATATGTGTTTTATAACTGTCTAGCAAAATAACATTGCTAATTTTAATGAATTCCTTATTTGTACAAATAAATGAAATAACGTTGCTAAACTGTATAAGTACATTTAAAATAAAATACCTCCAGTAACCAAAGTTTTTTTTGATTGAAAGCATTATCCATAAAAAGTTACCTGAGAATTTGAATTCCAGAGAAAATTGTGGTTGAAATTCACAAAAACATCAAATGAATAATTTTAACAGATTCTCAGCTCTTCTTAAACAGATGACTGTGTGTTTGCAACTGAATGTTTGATAAATGAAAAGAGACAAAATGTTCTACTTTTCAGCACATTTTTATCCACAGCTGGTGCACAGACTGAGCCTGAGTGTACGTTAGCTTTAGCCGTGATTTTTCAAGTTGAGCTTTACTATATTTAGCTCCACATATATTTAGAATTGATGGAAGTAAATTTTTTTCACTTTGGAAAATGTTGCTGAGCTGGACTTTGGTCCAGCTGAAAAATATCAGTGATGCTTCTTGATCCTACGTCTATAATGTTGGGAATTAGTGGCTCCAGGGACTGCAGCCGAACCCTACAAGGGGTTTTCATCGCTCTTAATGGCACAGAGAAGCTGTCGTGAGACACATACACGGACTCCTACACCCAGATCCATCCTGTTGTAGGCTCCGTGCTTTTATGTATTTGTAACAGAAGGTACGTAACCGTTTATTAGGATTGTTCGGTATGTTTGGGGCATATCATACACATTTGGGAAAAATGAGGATACCTGGGAATTTGCTTAAGCATTTTTAATAATAGTTAATATGTTAGAAAGTATTTCACTTGGCAGAAACTTCTGGTATATATTTTTCTAAATGCTGTTTGCCTAACTAGTATGATACTAAAAAGGCAATTTCATATTCCCATTCCTGTTTAGTAGGTGTGACTCCACATCCACACCTGCTGAAACATTCCTTGAGTCATCACAGTAATTACAAACATGCTTAATTCCATGTAGATGCTTTATACATTCCCTGTTAAACATACCCTTAACTTTTACAGAAATAATTGTTATATGCATTTCGCTAATAACTTTCTATGTGGCTGTTCAGAAGTTTTTCAACATACTGCTTGCATTTCCATCTGTAACACGGGGTAAAATTGCATTTCTAGCTACTGGTTGTGTGTTGGTAGCTATTCTCAATTTGCTAAATGCCATGCAAGTTTTAGCTTATGAAAATGTTATGATAAAGCTGTTGAGTAAAAACGTTATTTGAATGATTATAAAATAAACAGCTCAAGGCTCTTGCCATGTTAATCGAGATACCCAAGTTAATTTAGTTGTTATTTAGTATAACAATTCATACCGATTGACAAAAACATAGTTCACAGCCACTCAAAATAAATAAAAATTGCTACAAAAAAAAGAGTAATTTATTCCAATTTGATTCTATCAGCGTAAGCACGATACTGCTGGACTGCATAGGGAAAACTGAGAGTTCTGTGGAGCTGTTTCTGCCAAACTCCTTTAGCAAACGTGTTAACGTCACCCTGGCTTGTATCGGCATTTACCACGGGGACAGCCGCCCTATAGTCTTTCTGCTAACACATCGCTCCGTTTTCTTAATGTCAAGACTGGTGTTGTGTGCCTTCTCTATAATGGGGCGTAATGGCACCTTTTGTATTGGAAAAACACAGATAAATTAATCGTGGTATGTGTGTTCAGAGCCGCTCTGAGCTGGGCTTGTGCCGGGCCTTGTTGAGCAGCGTGGGGTCCGGTTCTTGCACACATCTCACGGCAGCTTCAGTGCACATTGCGATTTAGCAAACAACGAACGGCACATCAGACTCCGCAGTGAGGGCAATAAGGGATCGTCACCTGGTCCAACGCTTGCTTCACCAGAGGTGTGAATTGAGGTGGTGATGGCCATAGGCTGGGCTGCAGAGGAGACCCGCCTCTGAACTGCATTGGGCAATATCAATAACGATCCGCTCAGTCTACTCTGTAATTGAATAGCTTTGGTGAGTCGCTTCTTTCACACGGTGCAAGTATTTATGACTTGTGAAGGATATGATACCCAATCAAGAAACAGACTTTTCTGGTTAGCGTGGAAAAGGCGAGACATCTGAGCATGAGAGACTGGGGAGATTGTCTTTGCTTAGGAGAGCAGAAAGACTTTGATGGTATAAAACGTCCTCCAAAGCCAACCCAAATCCTTGCTTTAAGAAGCTCAGCTTTTGTTCTGACTTCTAATAGAGAAGGTGGTGACTCTAAAGCTCTGTGAGACGAAAAAAATGTGCGGAAGTATAAGGTGTCTGGACTCAGACGGTTTGCATTGGGATGTATTAGTTCCCCTTTGGAGACACCGGGCCTGAAATTCTGTGTTTCTCAGCCAAACACGAGTTCAATGTTGCCTTGCTGATGGACGTATGAGAAGAAGAGATGTGCCCTTTGAATTCCCTGCTCCCACAGCCGACCATCCGTCATCATTCCACCGGCACCAGCTTTGGATGTGTTGAAAAGGAGGAGAGCGAAAGAACAGATTTGGCTGTAGGCCGCTGGAGTGCCAAGAGAGTTGACGTGCCTCCGTCTTGTCAGAGCCGGCCCGGCTCGCCATTTATTGTGGAGAAGTCTTGTTCAGGTGTTAGGGTAAGCAGAGAAGGTCCGTCTGGTGATTGTACAGCTCACGGACCGTGGAAGGGACTGAATTGATAACTTTTATAGCTCTGTTGTCTCAAAAACTGAGAAGTTTTACTTTAGAGGAAAATACTGATCAGGAAACAGCCTGCGCTGGGAATCCATATGAAGGAAAATTACTGGACCAGTTTGTTGATATATTGAATACCAGTCTAATTGAGTAATTTTAGATTTTACGTTTTTTATAAAAATTAATGACTGTGTGATTAAAACATCAAGTCTGATCACTCAGGCTTACAGGAAGCAGTGACCAAATTAGTTCACTAAATACTTATCCAGCTTACTCAGATCTCTCTGAGGAATTTGAAACATTTGTGCCAGGGTTGAAGTTGCTTCTTGGTATTTTAAGTATAGGACAGCAGCACGAATCCTACTTCTTAGATTCCTTCTCAATCTGGAAATGCAATTAATCCCTTCTCCCCACCCCATACAGAAGTTGGTCTGATTAGTGCCTGTTGTTTATTACTGCAATTCATTTATATAAATTGTCTTCTGTTTATTTTAGTGTAAATCAACTAAGAACAGAAGTATTCCCAATGTGGTTTGTCTTTTATAACTGACCGTTTAATGTAGGAATGCTTCAATATTATAAAACCTGAAACCTGCTAAAATGGCTTTTGCACCGTATCTGTGTGTGATGAATCAGTAGAGGTACTAACAGCAATTTGGAATGGAAGTATATGCCTTGACAAATAAGAGATTAGGAAAAATATATATGAGCTAAATCATCAAGCCTGTTGCCAAACAGCTATTGTCTGTTCTAATAAAAAAAGTTCATTTGCTGAAAATAGGAGGAAATCTGAAATGAAAGTTTTTTTAAATGAAAAACTATAAACTTGCCTATTAGAAGCAGAAGACTTTAGAAATTATAAATTGAAAAAAATGAGCTGAGCTGACTCATGCTATAGATGAGCATATGAAGGAAAGGATGTTTTATGCTCTTTTTGTGCATATGGCTGTGTGAAATGAGTGTAACTGTTACCAGCCATCAGAATTAGACTAAAGATGATGGTCAGGGTTTTATGCGTTTTCTTATTCGCCTTTTTCTTGTGAAAATGACATATTTCAAGCCTTAAACACTTATTTTTCATCGTCTTCTTGTGCAAAAGATGGGTTTAAGACTTGAAATGTGGCAAGTCCTAGAGAAGGATGGCCTGAATAAAGTCTCTGAAGATGCCCATTGGGATCATGCTCCCCGTTCAGTCCATTGACCTTTATTTTACCATCAAAAAAGAAATAGTTCATATGTCTTGCACCAAAGCTGGAGGACTCCAGAACTGCATGAGGTGCCAAGTTGTCTAGCCCGGATAGGACAGGGATTTTATTGCAGGTTTTCTTCATCTTCTTGAATCTGGGGCTGAGTGGGGACTTTTTTTCTGGAAAATTACTAGTAGAATGTGTGTTTGAGGCAGATTTTGTTTGTTGGTGACCCAAGACATAGGCACATCTCAAGACTTTGATTTTTCCTATGATTTTGTATTACTACTCTGCTGGATTTACAACTGAGTGATACATTTTTCCATGCTGGCCACACGGGAAACTTTTTGTGGGTGGCTGCTGCCTCCCAGGCCATGGTTATGGGCTGCTGGTTCTATAGCACAAATCAATATTCAAATGTTTCTGGCTCATTTCTTCTCAATTCCTAAAATTCCTCTTTACTGACGATTTAAAAACTTGGTTTCTGTAGTTTATACCATCTTTGAGGCTCATGGCAGAAGAAACGTGTTTGGATTCCATGCTAAATCCAGAAGCTGGATTTAGAAATAGTATCTTTATTGAACAGTATCTTTATTGAACAGTATCTTTATTGAATGAGGTTTTAGTTGATATGTATTGTGATTATGTATTCCGGGATCCTGGTCAATCTGCACTCACAAGGGTAGGTTTCAAAAACTGAGGTACTTTTGGGGTGGGACTGTCACAGATGGCTCTATCAAAGCTGTCCAGCATTAGTCTAATGAAATGAGACTATAAATTACGTCAGTGTGAAGTAAAACACTTAGGAGTTCTGCTGCATAAAGTGGGACTGGCAGCATCTTCCCTGCTGCCATGTGATATAGTTTCTTAATTACAACCACAGCTGAAATGAGTAGTCTTTGGGAATTGGAATGAGTTCATATAAGCACTTACATTATCAGGAAATATAAGTAGTTTATTTATTCATAGGGCAGCTACCATCTTCCTTCTATAGGTTTTAGATGGACACTTCTGCTCTCTCAGTCCACTCAGAATTCAAAATTGTTCTTTTGTGCAAGAACTTTATGAGAAAAGCACTATAATTTAATTTAGTATAATGTCTTTAAAACAATGATGTTTGTTTTTTAAATGAATATTTTATATGTTGTGTTTAATTAAAATAAAAGTCTGCTGCTGATCTAGGAAACGCAAGACAGACTTGAGTTCGTATTTATGAAGTGTAACAATATTGGCAAGAAACAACTTATCTTGTTTATGAGACATGCCTCCCATTACCGCTACAGATTGCAGACGTTTTATTGCTGAGCTTTACATGGTTTACAATTCAACAAATGTAGCGAAACTGTCATCATGAAAATAAGCCTGTAAATGTAGGTTTGGAGGTTTTCGTTTTTAAGGCTAGTATTTACAGATCAAAATGTGTTGCCGTTAACTCTGCGTTCTGGAATATTTCTTGCTTTTAAATCCCTTCGAAGTCCTGGGGAACACTCCTCCAAATACAAAAGGGAAACAGGTGAATTTTTTGCATCTGTTTTCAAGTGATATATAAATAACAAAGCTTGGCTTGACTCTCTAGAATGGAGGTTAATTCGTGCTCTTGCTGCACCCCTCCGTGGCTTTCACAATACTTTGCTCTAATTAATGAAAGCACACCCTGGTCAAAGTATGACTCAAAACTTTTATAATTTTCATTAAAACATCTGACGACATTAAGTATCTCCTATATCTAGCCATTTAGTTGCATATGTTTCCAAGATACTCATTAGCGTGGAGGATCTGTAGTTCAATAATAATAATAATAATAGCATTGCGAGCTGAACACTCTGCTGCGAGACGAGGTAATTAATCGAAGCGAGATGCCTGCGATGCCAGCAGATCTTATCCATTTTTCGTGTCAGAAAAGGTGAGGTGAGCAGTGAAGTGGATGCACCACACTCGTACTGTGAAGTGACTAAAATTCAGCAGTTGCTCCTTCCGGACAGTAAGGGCAAATGCAAACTCCTGGTGGTCACTAGATGCCAAAAAACCAGTCATTTCACTCAGCCGCAGGGGTGGGTTTTTATTTTGTTTTGTTGTGGGTTTTTTTTCTTCATCTCCACAATTATTCGATGGCGAACAAATAGGCTGGAGCAGCGTAGAATAGGTTTAAGCTACGAAGTGGTACAAACCTCTGAGCGCTACGGTGCAGGACTGGTTTGTGAGACCTTGTGCCTGTCTTCTCTGTTCCGTCCCATCCTGTGCATGTTCCACGCTGCCAGATTTTTTCTGAGATTTTTCAGACGACTCAAAATCCAGAGATTCGTTATCCTCTGACTTACTCGTTTTTCACATAACAATATTTTGACCAGTTTAATCATCTGCATGGAGTGTGTGGAAGTCTTGGCAGCTACTTGGCATACTAAGAGAGATTCCCAAGAAGACCAGATATGTTTCTGAAATGTTGGAGGAGAAGTGATGATATGTAATTTGCTTATTAATCATATAGGAGAAATGTCTCTGCTCCCCACTTCTCTCCCTCTCCCCAAATTCTTTCTTGTCTGAATACCTGAATAACTTAGCATAGAAATCCGTGCTTTGTTGTTTCATGTTTATTTGGCTCCATGTCTTCTTTGGAAAAGGAAAATGAGTTTCTTAAACGTTGGGCTTTGATATTCTGTGTTTTTGTAGTTTCTAATGAAGTTTTGTCCATACATTTTCTAAATTTATATAAATTTAAGTCTGGACAGCCTTGAGTGTGTAAGTAGTCAACAGCCTTTTAGCTGTTGCACACTAGACCCATTTTTTTTATTTTTCCCTTGAAAAAATACTGACCTGTGCACTCAAGTTATGTGACCATTGTATTTATTAGTCATCGTAATGTTGATGCTCTTTTAACATTTCATACCTTAAACTTACAATATTTTTGCTGGAATAAATAAGACTACTTTAGGTAGTCAGATTCTTCTTGGTGGCAAATCTACGAGAAATTGAGCTTGTATTAGACAAAGTCAAATGTCTTTTCAGTGTGAAATGGGAGGCAGTGTGAAATAACACAACACATAGAAAGCTAGATATTATGTGTTCTCTGATGTCTACACAGACAGGCAAGTAGCAGCGCAGAAAGTGATTATTCCAACATATTTCATATCCATATGTTTATTCCTTTTTTCTTACAAGATGGCAGCTTGCATGGAATGAAAAAATATGCAATAAGCTCAGATTGGTTGCCATGTAAAAGCAGCAAGGTTCTTGAACAGGACTTATCTTAATATTGGCCTGTATCAACGTTTAATGCGTTTTTCCTATACTTGCTACAGAAATCTGCAGTGACATTTGTTGCCTTGTTTTGTTTTTAAATGCACAGTAGGTGTATTATAACCTATTGTTTCTAATATAACTCATTGGTAGGTAATAAGGCGGTAACATAACCTAATTTAAAGAAGACTGAAAGACTTAATGCTCATGTAGGAATTTAGTATGCCAGATGTTTACTTGAAATTTAGGAATGTTTAGATGTTACCTTATATATTGAAATTAATTGAATTTGTCTCTGCAAAAACGCTGTATTCAAATCCAACTGGTTTTGACCCCTGTCACTCTGGGTCCCGATACCAGATGGGGTTTAGACCAGAACAGAACACAGATTTATTTAACAAGCCTCGGCAAAAATGTAGGGGAGAGTTTCAAAGATCTTGTTTGTTGTAAGATTTTATGAGAGGAAAGAATTCAGTCTGAGTTATTATAATAATTGGTCAGAAGCTTCTGCTTTGCTTGTTTCTGAATATCTCACCTGGAATGCCTGTGCTCTCTTTGGGGGTGACTGGTCCGTCTTCCACTGGAAATCCTGGATCCCCTCCCAGCACCCAGCTAGAAAATATTCCTCTCCATTCATTCCTGTGATTAGTCGTGGCCTCTTCATTCTTTTCAATACAAATTGATCATTTGTATTTCTGTCCTATCCTGTTTTCAGTTTTTTTGGGTTGGTTTGGGTTTGGTTTGGGGTTTTTTTGGTTTAAATTCTCCCTCTTCCTCCGTTTTCAGATGTTCCTGAAATTTTTCGAGATTCACTGCAAATCATGCAACAGAAAACAATAATAGTGGTGTAAGCATTGCCTGAGCAGTGTGTGCTCAGACGTTGTCGCTGTCACCTACCGCATCTTTGGACACGTTATTTGTGACCAGATCCAGGGGGAGAACATGGTTTCCAGGTACACCTTGGACCTGAGGCCCATTAAGTTTGGCAGTGGCAGCTTTTTCTTCTGATGTAGCTCTAATCTCAGCTCCGGATGGCTCGTAGCTGAAAGGCAGGTTGGGGGAATTTCATTCCCTTCCCTCATTTTCTCTACTTCTGGTGTCTTCACTACATTTTCTCCCAGGTTTTATCCCGGGGCTTTTATCCCGCTCTGCTCCCCAGGTCCAGCTGCTCCCCTCCTCTCAAGGAGGTTTTTGGTGACATTAAAGGCGTTGGAGAGACCTATTTTAATTTCTAGTCCCTCAGTCCATCTGAAGATGCCTCACTTTGATGTCGGCTGCCGCAAGTGCAGGAGCTAAAAAGCTTTTACGTAGGAAAGATGGAGAAGAAAGGTCTCCAAGCTGGTAAAGCTGTTCTGTTCCACTGGCACAGAGAGTCACTTTTCCTCATTCAGTTCAGGCTTCTGGCAGCTTGTTAAGCTGCAGAACGCAGGAGCTCCATGTTGCTGAGACGACTTGTATTGCGCTACGTGCGGAATTATTTCCTGAAAGTATTCTTTGTCTCGCTTTCTAAGTCAGAGGTGCCTGGTTACAATTCACTTTGCAGTCGCGATCCTGTCTTTGTGGACATTTTAATGTGTTGGAAAGCAGAGAAATGCTTCAGATTTTTTTTTTTTTCTTTTCACATTTTGCTGGCATAAATGGTTACCTATCCAAATAGTTGACCATAAAACTGCATTCAAATGTTGCAAATACAAAATATTTATTGGGGGAATAGCCTTGAGATGTCATTTGAAATGTTTGGAGAAAAATTACATTGGGCTCTGATGGGCTGTCAAGAATGCTGCATAATATTTACATCTCAAATGCAGATAATAATGATAAGCAAACCCTCCCACTTTATTCTGTCAGCAACATTTACGAGTGTGCTGAAGCTACTGTAACATTCTGTCGTGTTTTCTAATGACTATAATTCATCATGTGAAGCTATCAGCTTGAAAATAAAATATTGCTACATAGCGTGGAGATTGATAGCCATGGCTTGTTTATTGATTGCACTGGAAAAATGAAAAAATAAGAAAAAAAGATTAATTTTTTTAAAGCTGGTAGCACCATGATAACCGATTTGAAATCTGCCATTTTCTTTTTTACGGTTCTGTATAATGTGGCTGCAACATAGAAAGATACAGAAAATATGGTGTTATCGTGCAAAAGCCAACTTCACATTATTTTTCTTTCCATATGTTTTTCAGTGCATTAAATATTTTAAACAGTGTCATCACTCTTCGAAAATGAATATACTTGTCAACTCACCCCTATTAGTCCTTTAAGTCTCAGTCTTCCTCATACTTTGAAGAATCCTGAATTCCATAACAGAAAAATCCTTTTGAAATGAGAGGAAAGCCAGCTGAACAGGGCATGTAAAAGGGCAGGGTACTTTTTTTCCCTAAATTAATCAGATAACACCTGATTTTGTCATTTCTCCTTACTTAGTTTGAACTGAGTGAACCAGATTCCTGGTTCTTGAAGTTCATGGTCTCTCTGCTGAGGGGAAAATGAGCTGATAACAAAATTAAAGACTTTAGACTGTAGAACAGGTCAGTGAAGCCTCAAATCATTGGAGTGGATGCTACAAAATGGGCTAAGAGGTCCATGGATTAATTTGGCACAGTGTAGATCTCTCCTCTTCCCTGTTTGGGAATGCAGTAGCAACTGAGAAGATTTTTCCATAATTCTGAGTCACAATTATTGTGGATCAAATCGTGTGCATGATATACATCTTGCTGGGTTCCAATTTCAGCAGTTTTCTTTGGTTCCAAATTTGGTAGCCATGGTTACAGCCACTCAGAAGTAATCTCCACATTTGAAAAAAATATGACCTTAAAGTCTTTTTGTGAAAGTAAGAAAGCACAAAGACATTTCCAAGTATCTGTATTTGTTACATTCCAAATTGCCTTTCTGAAAGTACAGTTATGAACTCCTTGGGAATTAGAACGAAGTAATCTATTTCAGAAAGCACGTTTTAAACCCATTTTATGCTGAAATGAGTCCTAGAATTCTGGCCTTTTGTTCTTTGTCATGGAGGCATAAGGAAAGAGAAGCCCGTGATCATCCTTAGGTTACAGTGATTGGAATAAAGAATATTTTCTGATCTTCCTTCTGCTTGAGGTTTTGCTGACTTTAATGGAACTCAACATCTTTCTCCAGTTGCAAATTCAAGGACCAAATTCTGTTCCATGAATACCATTGTAATCTCTGAAGCTAGTTAACAGATAATTTGTTTAAGACTGTTCTAGCTTCAATGGCAGATTCAGATATGGTTTATAGCTTTTTAATATTTTCATTCTCACTTGCCTCCAAATTTGGAAATGATTAAATAGCTTAAGAGAATTAAATTGGGCTTGAGATTTGGCCAGAAGAGTCCAGAGCCATTTGTAGTGGTGGAATTTGTGTCGCTTCTCATGTTCTCTCTTATGGAATAGAATCGTAGAATTAAATCTTTTTGGTTGGATAAGACCTTTAAAATCATTGAGAGCAACCATTACCTTAGACTGCCAAGTCCACCACTGACCCATGTCCCTAACTGCCACATCTCTGCATCCTTTAAACCCCAGGGATGGTGACTCCAGCACTGCCCTGGGCAGCCTGTTCCAATGCCCCACAGCCCTTTGGGCAAGAAATTGTTCCCAGATCCAACCTCAACCTCCCCTGGTGCAACTTGAGGCCGTTTCCTCTGCTCCTGGCGCTTGTTCCTGGGGAGCAGAGCCCGACCCCCCTGGCTCCAAGCTCCTTTCAGGCAGTTCAGAGATCAGAAGGTCTCCCGTCAGCTCCTGTTCTCCAGCTGAACCCCCCAGCTCCCTCAGCCGCTCCCATCACACTTGTGCTCCTGCCCCTTCCCCAGCTCCGTTCCATTCTCTCCACTCGCTCCAGCCCCTCAAGGCCTTTCTTGGTGTGAGGGGCCCAAAACTGCCCCCAGGATTCGCGGTTTTTCCTCCCCAGGTCCCAGCACAGGTTCGGTCACTGCCCTGGGCCTGCTGGCCACACCAGTGCTGGTCCCAGCCAGGATGCTGTGGCCTCTTGGCCACCTGGGCACACACTGGCTCGTGTTCAGCCACTGCCACCAGCACCCCCAGGGCCTTTTCTGCTGGGCAGCTTTCCAGCTGCTCGTCCCCAAGCCAGTAGCATTGCCTGGGGTTGTTGTGACCCAAGTGCAGGACCCAGTACTTTAACACCAGTCAAGGGTTGTTACAAAAATTTTTACTCTTTTCTAGATTTCGGGCAACTAAATCCAAAGCCATGTGCTATAAAAATACAAATGTTCCTAATGTGCGGTTGGAAGGATATAATGATTGCATTACTTTTGTTATATCATTAAGAAAATGCCATTTTGATAAATCCCAAAGCATTCAGTTTCAGAAATAAGAAAAACATCACTAGATAAATTAATGGTTTCTGGTCTTTGTAACTAACATTGAAGAACTTTTCTGTGCTTCTTCGGCAGCTATTCTCTTTGGAGATGGACTGTTTGAAGTCAGGTTTTTATCAGGAGTTTCATGGCTGCAGGAGCTGTTGGTGCCGTTTCCATTTATGCCCCACGGGAGGTCTTGCACCATGCTACACTCGTTGTCTTTTTTCACAGTTCTTGTTCCTTTCAGGAGTTACCCCTTTTTGCTCAAGGAGTCTCCAACAGGAGGGAGACGTGGTTGTGCAAGTCCCGTGTATGCTCTGTGGAACCGTGTTTATTTACAATTAAATAAACTCCCCAAGTTCTGGTTCCTTGAAATCAGGAGGAGCAAATAATAGCAGACAGTTTTCTTCAGCTGGGTGTGTAATCCCTGTTGCCTTAATTCTCCCAAAATAATGTCTCTGTGCATCCTTCCAGGGCCCATACAAAGTGCTGTCAACCCCAGGATTTCCAGTAGCTTTTTTTTTTATGTGCAGTTTTCTTCCAAAATGAGGAATTGATTCACTTTCTTCAGAGCTCATTTCTTTCAGGAAAAAGAGAGGAAGATAATTCTTGTAAAGAACGTCACTTGAAGAGATGGGAGCACTTGGTTCTGCTCCCCAGATCTGTCGTGAGCGTATTGTATGATACCACAGACGTCATTACATCAGTCCCATCTGCATGTTACCGAATTCTTTACACTACTGTGAGAGCCATGGCACGGATGTTTGAGATGTTGAAGGTAATCAGAAAATTTAATATTCTGAAGAACCAACAGAAGTTCACAATAAAGAAAGTTTTCCCCAAATTTTGCATTGCTTGCTGTAGTCCACAGTCATAAATGGTAGAAGTTGAACTCCTACTAATTACTCTATATATTTAAAAGATAATCATAACTATTTTTTGCCACTTTGACTGAAATCCCCACATGTACAAATAATGTCAGCGATACTTAAGAAATATATTTGAATAAATCAGATTTCCAAGACATTCATGTTCATCTATCTGTTCGCTTCACGGTCCCACACAAGGACCTCACCACATCTCATCTCTTATTTTACATACTTTTGACAGCGTATGAAATGTACTGAAATTTCAAATTGACTGATTTACTTTGTTTCCAGTTATATATCAAAAAACTTGGTGTCCTGTCTGCAGATGGTTTTACAGTGTAAGCTAATGTTGTCAGAGAAATGTAATTCATTAATGATTTGACAAACAATTTAGAAGCCATTAAATCAGAAGGCAGCATGTTGTGCTGTCCTGATCTCTAACAACATGGGACATCTATGAGAATGTAGATGAGGAGTTTTATGATGGAAGAATTTTCAGAATACTGCCTGGGTAGCTCTATGCTGTATATTCACCTGTGAGTTGTATTTGATGATATTTTTAATTTATTTTCTTCATATAATAATACTGCTGAGTCTTTGCTAGTACCGTGTATGGATGTCAAACTAATATTTGCACACATACTTGGTCTGAGAGATCTCAAATGAAGTTATCATCTGTGCTTTTCTAGACAAGGGAGCTTGAGCTGAGCGTGGGACGTTTGTTTTTGCAGTTCTGCAAATTTAGCAATTAAACCGAATGTACCAGGGTTACTTAATTCCTAGTGAAGGTCTATCAGTCTCCACGTTTTATTATCGTTACCTACAGTGGCTATTAAGTGCAGAGAATGTTGCTAAAAAAGCAAATATTTCTAATACTAGAATCTGCTGTCTTTAAGGTCTGTGACATGGAGAGAAAAGAGATACCAGAGCAAGTACTTTGACTGGACCACTGAAAGTTTTTTGCGAATATATGTACATATATACATAAAGATATACATACGTGTATATAAACATAGATGCCTGCCCCCCCATATATATGTATAGCTATTACTCTGGTGAGTTTCAAAGATATATTAGCTAAAAATAAATAAATCCAACATGTCCAATCAAGGATTTGTTTTAAACAGAAACTATAGCTCACAAGACTTTGTTACATTTTAATTTTGTTTTTGTACTACAAAGAGAAGCCTTTGTTTGCACTCAGGAAGAGCACCTGTGGAATATTTAAACATTTTCAGGCATGTTTTAAAAGCTCATCCTTGTGGTAAAGATTTAATCTATCAAAGTGGTATAAATGATGTAGACATAGCCTGAGGTGTCACTTCTTCCCTTTGCAGGTCAGCAAATAACAGAAGTATCGCTCTGCTGCATTTTAAAATATTGCTCCGGCATAGCAGTGACAGGATCCTGTGCTATCCTTGAATTATGGGCTTCTAACTATTTATTACTGATTATTTATAAGGTCCAAAACCACACGTACAAACCACCGGGCTTCTGACCAAGATGAAAACATAAATAGCAAACCAGTGTCTTATTAAAAAAGCAGAAAACTCACATGTATACCTCTAAAGGTTTTGCTTTTCAAGTAATTAAAAAATATTACTCGGGAGAGGTTAGTTGATTTGTATTTGACAGATGACATACTGCTTGATGAATGTCTCTTGAAAATGAAATCTCTGAGACAAAGCCACCTCAGTTTTGGTAAGATTTAAATAAAAAGACCTACAGTATGCAACAGAAAACGTTCTTCTGTTACGCAGAATTCAAAAAATATTAATGTTTTGCCAAAAGTCTGTTTTCAAAACAGAATCCAGCAGAGCCGCCGAAGTTATTGTATCTGCACCAGAGTCAGTTCATAGCTCCTGTGAGGTTCTCCTGGTATTTCAGAGGTCATTAATTGGAAGAAACAATTAGCTCCAAAGCTTTCCTTCTCGTTTTAATCAAATATTTGTATTTTGCATCATGTCTTGATGTACTGTGAATTCGGATTAATTTAATAAGTGCAAATTTAATTGCTTCATGCAGTACTGTACTTATGATACCACTTAGATTCAGAAAGGTGTTTTCTGCTATAGATATAATGATTGAGAAAGATGATAATGGGTGAATGTTTCATGTGAAAGTACAACAGACAAAGTGCTTTATTGGTTGCAACGCGCATTTACAGTCACAACCAATGATGCCCTTCACGTGCAGTTTCCTATATAGCTTGCACTTATAAAATGTGGCATTTCTTTCCCTAGAATACGCATGTGTGAAAAGATTAGTTTAAAAATGAGTTGAAGAAGTCATATTTATCTGTTGCTGCTTCCAATGTCCCGAGTTGCATAAATATCGTGCTTTGCGTGTTCGCCACGTACACGTTCAAATGCGTAAGCAGAGCTCCCACATTGGGAAAGGAGTTTACAGAGTGAGGTCAGGGAGTGGTTTGGTTTGCTGGCAACCATCTCCGATTTTTGGGAATGCTTGGGAGACCTTGGAGTCTCTTCTTGGGCTGTGTGACAGAGAAGAGAAGCCTTCAAAGGAGGGGGAGATGAAGGGGAGAGCTGTGCTTGGCAGTGATGGATGTTTGGGCACGTACGGAGGACGGTTCTCTCCTTCCGAACTTGTTCTGCGAGCCAAAACCAGATCAATGCGAGCGTGATGCCGACACTTCCCCACGTATCTCAAGCAACTGCAAGCCCAGACATAATAGACACCTGCTCTTTCTTTAATTTAGCGTTTCAAGATAACGAAGCCCGTGAAGGGTGTTGCTGTCGTGTCTTGTTTGCATCACCTTCCAGGCCGCTGCGTTCGGGTCGGAGCGGCGGCTCTGGAGGGTCTGCTCCGACGTGACAAGTGTCTCCAGCAGGAATTTCTGCGTCTCACCCTGTAAAACAGAGCCAGCCCACCTGCCTCGCAGCCATCCCAAGGGCTGGCCCACGTTTGGGAAAGTTCAGACGGTTCAAATGTGTCGTGACAATTCATAAAATACGCAGCTGAAACTTTTATCCTCGTAAATCTTGTGCACAAATGACTTTGGTGTCTGACCAGTGCGGTGTTAAATGTGCGTATTTTGCGGTGTAGAATTTTCCACAAAAGCTCTCAAAACCTGCAGAATGAAGGTGTGACTGGTCAGAAAGCCATGAAGAAGCAGTGAAACAAGCCAATACGCGGCATAGTGTCACCATCATGCATTCAGCAGGTGCCAGAGTCTCAAATTAACGCTTTGAAAGCTTCCAGCCAGATCTCCAGTGGTGTCGAAAGATGTACAAGGGAAAAAGGAAAGAGAACGGAAAAAAACCCAGTGATTTTTCTGCTTCCAGAACTGTGTATGAGAAAGAAAACAACTGTTCTGCAGCTTATTGGGAACATCTGCTGTTGAGGGACGTGGCACAGCTGGAGACGTGGCCAAATGTTGCGTGCGTTACCTTCTGCCTTGGGGTATATCACCCCCAATATTGCCATCGTAGGCTCTTAAAAAAAAGGCAAAACAAGAGTAGGGAGGCAAATTCTGCCATGTCCCACCTGGGCACGAAATGTGACCTCTTCTGTATTCTGGGCATTGCACACAAAGAAGCATTTGTATGCATAATGTAAGGGGCTTAAATTTATTACAGGTCTTGCTGCAATTACCGGAGTTGATCTTAACTCTGCCATTGGCAAACAGAAGTCAGTAAGATATTATTCTCCCAGCTAGGCAAAAATCCAAAGTGAGGAACATCCGCTAAAAGATATAGAATGGTTAGAAGTATCTGTAAGCATTAATGCGAAAGGTTGGGTGATTTGGGGGTGCTAAAGGTGAGGCAGAGTTTAAATAGAAAGTTGTAGATTAAAAGAAAATAGCAGAGAAATGTCTGAGGCCTCACCTGATGCAATACAAACATTTTAGTATAAAAGCCAAAGATCAGCAACAGTCCTGATTCTTGAAATCGTGTACTCCTGGGGTAAAATGTACCCCTTTAGGATGTAACTACATGGAAGTTGCTTCTTTCAGCTCTTACAGATTTATCTATTCGTACAACCAGTGTATCGCATCTCTGCCTGGGAAAATTCGTTTTAATGTGTCTCCTGGTTCTTACTGATGGAAACTAGGTTGAAATGTTCATGGGTTTTTCTTTAACCACACAACTTTTCTATAATGGAAGCCCGTGCTGGCTCCAGACTTTGCATGTATTTTAGCTACCGGCTCTGTAGAGATGAAAAACTTTTATAAACCTGTAAAGTAATCCCTGTTAAGCCTTCTAATTCCTGTAAACTTTTCTAATTCCTGAAAACTTTTCTAACTCTCCTTCAGTTTCATAAGCCAAGGATTGAATTTTTGAGAGGCAGGTATTAAAAACTGGGGAGAAAAAAGTCAGCTATATTGAGTTTCAGGTACAAAAATTAATTAGGCAAAGAATTTCAATTTTACTACTGGCAAGTCATACTAAATTATCTTTCCTGTGGGAAAAAGAAAAGTTCAATTAAAACAAAAGACCTGTGTGGAAGAGATTCTGCAAACTACTTCAAGTTCAGTTTTCAGATGGGTGACAAATTAACAGGGATATTAAGATTTTTTTCAGGTCTGCATTTTAAGAAACTCTAACTATACCAGTGTGCAAAAGACAAATCGAGTCAGTTCTGCATGACTTCTGATATAAAAACTAATAGGATGGAAAATTACTATGAAGTAGGAAAAGTGCCTAGATATTAGATAATTAACACTGCTTAGTTGAATTTCTGTAACAGTTGACTGACAACAAGGATATTCACTGTCTATAACCTGAGAGCAAAGTCTCTTTCATTACTGGGCTTGACAGGAGTGATTTAAAAACAGCAAAAATAATAGACTGTAACACAACAGCCCTTAAGAAGGACTTGCTCATATCCTCATGGCCCATCTCAATGCTCTTTCTTACTCTCCTTCCCCACTTCTGCTTTATTTTTTATGTTTTGGATATTTCTTCTAATTTCTTGCAGCGTTATAATGCCCCAAGTGTTTTATACAACTGAACCAGGTTTATCTCATCACCTTGGCCACTTGTGATGAAGTTCTTAGTGGTTTTGGTCCTGACTTCCGTGAAGGCAAATGAATAATTCCTGAGGCCCATTTAGCCTTATTTAGTGCTTACACCCTAAGAACTTGCCAGAGCTTTAAATTAGCTTGTTTAGCCTATAATAAGTTGCCTTTCCACACGGGCATCTCAGCTTAGTGCCTGACCTCAGGTGGATGAAGTCAAGGAGTTCGCAAGCTCGTTTGGTGAAGCCGAGGTTCTGAAAAGCACCTGGGAGCTCGTAATTGAAGGTCAGAGGCAATTCTATATATCTTGATGAAATCACAGGTGGAAGAGAGGTTTTACATAACTGCAGTAGGTTGGTGGCAGACTCTGGAGGACAGCAAGTTTAAGCTGTTTCTTTCTTTTTCCCCTCGTGGTCTGCAGTAGCATACTGGAACCTGTCCTGGCCCAAGTGCTTTCTCTGACTGCAAGTTCTAAACGTAAGTAACTGTTGCTTTAGTTTTTTTTATATGAAAATAGATAAGAACATAAAAAATGACTTAGTTGAATATGCTAGTGTCCATCTTAGTCCAGCCTTCTGTCTCTGAAAGTGCAATAGGAGGTGCTATTCAGGGACAGCAAAGTCTGGATGTTGGAAGGACAGAAAGGACAATGGTGTAGAACTGTTGAGAAGTAAAAGCAGTTAAAAAGCAGTTAAAATACTGAGGTCAAGTTGACTTTTTTTTTTTCCTCATTTTTCCTCCCAGTTGCTGGGTGTCAGAGTGATAGCAGTAGTTCATCTTGACAGTAGGTTTCTTTTTGGAGCTGTTGGCTGAGTATTTCTCCCTCTTATATTTGTCTTAATTTGGAATAATTGTTATGTCTTCTGAGGGCTTAGAGACCTAATTGTGTTATTGTCTTTTAACCAATTACTGCATTTTACCTTCTGTTTGGCCAAGAACTCATGTAGGGACTTACTTGGGTTTGGGCAATACGTGGTGGTTCATCAAGCCGCAGAAATCTGCTTGCATGAATCCAAGAAAAACAGTGCTGGGCTGGATGTGCGGCCCTTTGAAGACAGCAATGGAGTTGTGGTTGTTTGGTGTGGTAGATACTATCTTGGGTCTATCCCAGTAATCGCACAGATGGATAAGCAGGTAGCTGGATAAAAGGAAAATATCTTTGCTTGGGTTGGAAGAAAAGGAAAATGTTGCAAACGTAACTTTGGCTTTGAAAGTTATGAGAGTAAGTGGAAGAATAGTGGGTCACGTTTGGGCTCCAGCAGGCGATCTGTGGTGGAGGCAATGCTGAAAGCGTGTGCCAGGGCACTGTCGTGGGCAGGTCCTGGTGGTGCTGAGCTTGCTGGTGATCAGTGCTCTGCAGGTGTCTGGGCAGCACCAGAAGGTCCTGGTGCAAGCTGCATTTTGTTCAGTTGGGCCTTTCACACCAAGAAGGGCCTTGAGGTGCTGGAGCGAGTTGAGAGAAGGGAACGGAGCTGGGGAAGNAATTTCTTAATGGAAAGGGCTGTGGGGCATTGGAACAGGCTGCCCAGGGCAGTGCTGGAGTCACCATCCCTGGAGGGGTTTAAAAAGTGCAGAGATGTGGCAGTTAGGGACATGGGTTAGAGGTGGACTTGACAGTGTTGGGTTAACTCTTGGACTCAATGATCTTAAAGGTTTTTTCCAACCAAAATGATTTGATGATATGGTGGTCCCAGCGTTGTCATGAGTTGCTGCAAGTTGAACCCTGGTCCTTCCCTCTCTCCATGAAGAGAACGGAGGCTGCAGAGGAAGAGCATCGTGTGCATTGTGCAGTGTCTGGTGATGAGGCTGGGTCGTTCTCTCCGTTGGAGGACCTCATTTCTGAGGAGATAAAGAGGATGGATGAGGATAGGGGATACATTCTGGGAAACTAGGAAGGATGAGTTGGCAAGAAAGGGGATGCCAAAAGGAAATATGGACAATAGAGTGAAAAGGATTTTCTAAGAGTGATTCTTTATATGTGTGTGTCCTTCTCTCTAGTACCTGTCAGACTTAATATTCAAGTTATTTAGAGAAATTAGTGATTTAAAGTACTTTAAGAAGGCTCTCGGCTCGGAGCAAGGCACGGGCTTTTGTGGAGACCACTTTTACCCCGAGCATGCTTGGAGCCCTCCCTGGTTTTAGCATGGCTGAGCCTAAATTAACATTCCATTTTCGCTGCTTTGCAGACACAATCTATCTGCAACATGATATTTATCCGTACAGCTGGCAGCTGTGGTGTCAAGTGCTACAGATAGATGAGGCCATTACTACGATACAAATATTTTCTTTTTCCACATTCGCTCTTGGAAGCAATCCCACACAACAAAGTTTGCAGCAAAATTGTACAGGATGAGAGTCAAAATTTTTCCTTCTCTTTCTCTTTTAAGGGAATTTGGACTCTATATAGCCCAAAGATATGGATGGTAAGTGGTTGCTTCCTATTTTACTGAGCAGGTTAAAAAAGCAAATTCCACTTGCAAGTAGCTAGCAAAAAATATGCTTAAAGTAAGTAGTTAGCACTCAGGTTTGCATAATACAATTAAT
This sequence comes from Pampusana beccarii, assembly GCA_013399365.1. Classification (NCBI taxonomy): domain Eukaryota; kingdom Metazoa; phylum Chordata; class Aves; order Columbiformes; family Columbidae; genus Pampusana; species Pampusana beccarii. The sequence continues at coordinate 494,265 of VWYH01008534.1, read as the reverse complement.
ATAGATTTGCTGTTAAGAATACTCCCCAGCAAGAACAAATCACTCATAAATGAAAACCTCCTCTAAGAAAAATAAAAAACCCCACTTTCATCTGACAGACTCCTGAATTAAGTAATACTTGGCTGTTGAAAGAACACAACAGAGCTGGAACAAAAGAGAAAAGTCTACTGACTGTACAAAAGCAAGTGATTCAAGTATGCCTGGCAGTTGTTGTGATGGGTTTGCTGTCTTGAGCGTTTTTCCCTTGTCATTCAGGCTGCTGTCATTTCTCTGTGTGGAACCAAAGTCTTCAGACTTGCAGGCATGGAGGCTGGTGTCTTCCACCGATATGAAACACATCTGTCTTCTTCCATTTTGGTCATGAATTTGTGTGTTAAGAGGGTATTTCAGGTGTCTGGGAATGAAGCTGGAGGTGGAGACGGGGGAGTTTGTGTTCAGAGGAGCAGCCGATGCTCAGAGCTGTGCTGGGGAGCAGGCGCCGAGAGGGCCTGGGACAGGAGAACTGGAGAAGCTGATGGAGAACAGCATGGGAAGCATATGGTCTGCCGGTATGGGTGGACCAAGGTTTCTTCAGACAGCTGGAGGAAGCCTCCTGATTTCTGTGGGGGACTTTAACCATCTGCTGCAAGGACAACTGGTTAGGGTGGAAGCAATGCAGAAGGTTTGTCGAGAGTGTTAGGGATGATTTATTGATGTGCCCTGTGGACGGGTTCCTTGGGGGAGATTCTCTCCTGGATCTGCTGGTAATGAAGGAGAAGAACTGGCTGGGATCCTGTGTCCAGTTCTGGGCTCCCCAGTTTAGGAAGGATGAGGAATCGCTGGAGGGAATCCAGTGGAGAGCTACGAAGACGCTGAGGGGTCTGGAGCATCTTTCTTATGAGGAGAGACTGAGAGAGCTGGGTCTGTTCAGCCTGGAAAAGAGAAGCTGAGAGGAATCTTATCATTGCTTGTAAATATCTCTAGGGTGGGTGTCAAGAGGATGGACCAGACTCTGTTCAGTGACAGGATGAGGGGCAACGGGCACAGACTGGAGCACAGGAGGTTCCATGTGAATATGAGGAGAAACTTCTTTCCTGTGAGGTGCCAGAGCCTGGCCCAGGCTGCCCAGAGAGGTTGTGGAGTCTCCTTCTCTGCAGACATTCAAACCCGCCTGGACGTGACCCTGTGTGATCTCTGGTGATCCTGCGTTAGCAGCTGGGTTGGACTGGGGGATCTCCACAGGTCCCTTCAACCCCACCCAGGCTGTGATTCCGTGGGCTGTGCAGGTCCATGTGAGCCCTGGCCACGGTGGGATAACAGTGTTGAAAACATGAGAAACGCTGTGGGAAGTGAGGAGGGGGATGAGGCCTCGAGTGACTTGATGTGGCTTTGAAGCCGGCTCTGGTGTGAGCAGGTGCTTGGAGCAGGCGTCTGCAGAGCTCTCACAGAGGAGGTTGTGCCGTTGGTCTCTGATTTCTCTGTTCCGTACCAAAACTGGAAATGGCTAGAGTTCTATTCCAAGAGGTCAGAATCATTGCCCTGTGAATTTACTTCAGTGTTAGATGATTTCTAGAGCTGTCTTTTCCTGACACTTTCCTTGTGCCATTATCTATGACCTTAGTGGAAATTTCACAGAGTTTTGGTTTTGGTTCTTTATCACAAAAAAGGAAAAGTATAAAGCAAAATATTACAGGTAGCTCTTCTTCTGACTTGACTCTTAATCCTAATACTCTCATCTAAAGTATGAATTCTCTTTTACTGATTTTAGCCTCTTTCTGTTCAACAATCAAAATACAAAGCAGATTAAAATTATGTTCATGGTCACTTATTGTGAACCTCAGGAAATAGCTGACTAATTTTAAAGCATTAAAATACTTTACTAACCATGTTTAACAGTACTAATATAGAAACGTATTTAAATTTTCTTAATGTTTTACTCTTTTTAGTACTTTTTTTTTCTCTCTTGTCTTTCAATACAGACACTCAAGTTGATGTTTTCACTCAGTTTCTACTACATTTGTGGAACTACAGTGTCTGGTCTGTTAATATCGCGATTACTTGGTTATATGAACTGGATCGGTGTATTAAACAAACAAAACCCCCCTAGTGATGTTTGTGAAAATGTGTTTTACTGAGTTGTATATCTATATAGATATATAGATATTTTTTTTCTTTTGCTGTGCAAAGGGTGTGACTTGTACCTTAACTTTAAATTTAAAGATGTGGTTAAGCAACCAGATACCTACATCCAGGTTGCTGGTTTGGGTTTTAGATTATTTCCCAAGAGCTAGAATTCTTACAAGCCATCAGATAAATGTATATATGGTCTGGGTAATTGTACTGTCCCCCCAGCTTTCAAGATCTTTGGGAATTTTGGCGATCTAGGGATTCAGATGAAACCTTTACAACTCATGTTCAAATTTTGCTTGAACTTCACTGTTGTCCAAAGGAAATACTCAGCTTTTTTCTGTGCTCCCTCTAGTGTTTAATGTACTGTGTGACTGAAAATGGAAAACAAATACAGATTTGTATTCATCCAAACCTAGTGAAAGAATCAATGTACTTTTTTTTGGTTCTTACTTAAATGTCTTTATGGTTTGCTCTTGTGGGACTCACAAGCCCATTTGAGCTGATAGCAAATGTGTGTTGTCTGTCCAGATGTGTTTGAAAAATCAGAGTAAATATAGAATTGTTTCAAAATTTTCCCAGTATAAAAGAGGAAAAAGAAAAAGCCTTCACTACCACTTGGTGCCTCATAATGGGGCAAAATTTTTGGTATCTAAATTAATCTTATGTTCAAGCATATATTTGTTGCAGTTCCTTGCAGTCACATTTAAACTGGTGCTGGAAAGGAAGACCTGGATGAAAGCAACTTAGATTTTTTCAGTTACATAAAACTCTGAAAGGTTTTTACAAATTGCTTCTGTGTGGGAGGCAGCTTGCTGCAAAGCTGTCACTTGAAACTTTATCAATCAGAAGACAGGACCGTTTTTAATTATGCAGATTTTCAAAGTAAAATAACTTTTTCTTGCATGAAAATGTAGAAAGGAGTCAGGTGAGATCTGGAACAATCTGAAAGATTTTGAAGAGTTTGCTAGGCTTAATTGAAATAGCTTCAAAAAGCTTGCTCTTATGAAGAAGTGTAGTATACTTGAAGTGCTTCAGCTTTCTTCTTTATAAAAGAAAAACCTTTTCTCTTCTTGTGTATTGTACAAATTGTCACTAACTTCTAATTATCTCTCCCTCCAGCAAAGGAATCCATCTCAGTGTATCCATGAACCTCTCTGTAGCTGTAAAGATCTCCATTCCCTGCATTTTTATGGCCTAATTGAGAAACCTTGAGTCCTAAAATAATGTGATGTTGTAGAATTTTCTGTCCATCAACACACAGCCGGAGCAGCAAACTCTGTGCTCTTTGCAAAGTGTCTAATAAATTCTTTTCTTGTGGAGACAGTTTGAAGTTCTCCCCCAAATAGGTAAAATTTGCTGCAGACATCCTGATGTTTGCGAGGAAACCTCAAAAGCCTCTCAGCTGTGCGTTCTGGTTTGCCTGTTACATGAGATGCCATGATGTCATGTCTCCTGTATCTTCAGAGAGAAGAAACAAGGAGCTGAATTTTATGCTGCTTTAGCAAGATAGACGGTCAGAAAGGAATGTGAATTAATCATGAACACTCCATTTTGCTAATGTGTTTTGTGATAGGAGAGAGAGACAGAGTGTTTCCTTTTGCTCTTTTACTTTTTGGGTTGTTTGGCTTCATTAGAAGTTGAATTATACTGTTTGTTCTCGCTCTCAGAAACATGCATCAGCTAACGTGTTGTGTAGTCACGACTGATACGTTCCTGAAACCTTCTTTTTGGTGCTGATTGTGCAACAAGAGTTGGCACCACTACCTGTTGAAATTTGACAAAATCGTAACTTCTACCAGAAAGAGGCACTTCTGAAATTACTGTAACAAAACCAATAAGCACTTTTCCTTTTGATTTCATCTGGCTTTTCCACTGGCTCCCTCTTTTTCTCATTTCAACATCATATTTTGTGGTTTCCTCTCCTCTGGCAGTGCTGGCCATTTGCTAAGCCTTCTGCATGAAGGTTGTCTGAGAAATCCGAGGGGTATTGCCCAGCACGGGGGTGACTCTGAGCTTCTTCCCTTCCACGTGCATGGCGTAGCTGGTAATAAAAACGATGGATTGTGCCTGCTCCTCGGGTCCTTTCACATGCTGAAGTGACCCAGAGCTCGCGCTCAGCTGTATTAGTGTGGGGTCACAGGTCCTCGCCCTCTGACTCCTTGCAGATTCCCTTTTAATATCATTGTGAACGTGCCTTGGCTTTTTCTTGTTCGTTTTATGTTTCAGCCTGGAGTTTGCCTTCTGGCAACTTCCCTTCCCCCGGTTACTTTGTCTTCTCCTTTAGCTCTGTTTTAAATCACGTTGTATTTCTGGATTCAACACCTACAAGGCTGTGACCTCTTCAGTGAACTTGAAGAATAGGCTATTCTGTGGGTTGGAGTCTCTCAGGGTCACAAGTGCTGTCTCTGCTGTCTGGGAACAGGGCACATCAAAGTTAACTGGCCTATTTTTTGGCATTCAGACTCTGAGCCAAAAAAAAAAAAAAAGAATTGTGTTGGTATCTTCGGGAATTTATGTCTCCCAACCCATGAGTTCTTGTGGGTCACTCAAACAAAAGTGCTGGCTGCTATGGATGTGCTTTTTCACTCCTCCATCTCCTAAAGTCCTGGCTCAGCAGAAAAAAAAAAATTAAAAAATCAGGACTATTGCAGATGTAGAGGCTGTTTCCAAAGAGATTCTCGCAGTGCCAGAGGTCACAATCTCTATCTCTGCCCTTTCTTTTGTGCTCCAAGGCCTTTGAGCACAAAGCCAGTTCAAGAGAAGCTCATCTGAACACTGGCTTTGTGTGCTCGGCAGAAGTCCTTGGCTCCATCTGTGCAATCCCAGGGCAAGAGAAGCTCTTCGGTGCAGCCCTGTGCCACCCTGAGGAAAAGAAAAACTTTTCGGTAACACCGTTTAGCACCTTGTTTGGAGGTAGCACATGGAGCTTGTGGCCTCTTGATGATCCACTTTATGATTTAGCGTGAATCCATTGGTGGCTTTGCTGCAGGAACCATATCCAGAAACTTCTCTGGGTGCCATTGGTGGTGTTTGGCCTTCATTACTGCTGTTCCCACCCCAACAAAATTTGAGGGAGGGATTTGCCTTTGAGCCTGAGCTTGGTTTCTTAGCCCAAGGAAGCATCGGTGTTCTTACAATACTTCAGGAATCCCTGTAGAAGCCAAAATCCTCGCTCTTATTTACTTGTCTACGAATTATGCCTGGAAATTACCTAAATTCATTTGGAACTAGTTGAGCATCTTGTGATTCATAGGTGTCTTCCCAGTAGTACTGCGGTAGTTGGTTATTCACGTCTAGCAAAGCCTCCAAATGCTATTTTCAAACTGCAGACTGTGAGGTGGGATTGACAGTTGCTGAAATTTATGGCGTTTTTAGTTGTAAAAGAATATGTAATATTTGAAGTAGCACCCCTACTGCATTTATATTATAGGTTATACATACAGAGCGTTTCTGACATTTCTGTGCTACCCCTAATGAAGGAAGAGGGGAAATCACCATTTAAAGATTCATAACTGAAAGAAGAGCTCTAGAAGTTGGAAAATCTGCTCCTAAAATTCGCTCACCTCACTTAGGAAAATGGGGTGATTTAAAATGCCATTTTGAGATTGACATGAAAATTTGAAGACTGTATCAGCGACTGTTATGTAAATGGTTCTTGAAAAGTCTCTGGATCATTTACTCAGAGGCATATTTAAAGCAGGAAATGACTTATTCATGCATTGTTTCATAAACTCGTACTGTGATTTTTATATTTTATTTTTATTTTCAAGCTACTTGAAGCTCAGAATTATGAGTGTGTAGAAACCCATGTGATAAACAAGGGCAGTAGAGCGGGTATGGAGGTGACGTGAAAACAAAACCGGGGAATAAATACTGAAAAAACAACTGATACAACAAAGGAAGCTGAATGAAATTTCTGAGCAAAGTCTTGACTCGGGATCTTTTCACTGGGAATGTCAGAAAGTCTTTCAGGAATTTCACTTGAAAACAAAATTAACGCTTTGAGCTAAGATGTTCTGATAATATCTACCTGTCTTAGCCGTTGAGCTAAGGTTAACTCTTGTTTAGGAAGGTTTCTGGGCAGTCTTGTGTGCTTTTAATCCTTAACAAATGACTTTTTATGCTGAGAATGTGAGGTGGTTTTAGTCGTGAAAATGATTGTGATAAAACACATCAAACTGAGTATCAGAGAAGGTACCAAAACAATGTGGTCAGGACATTACTGCTTGCATGGAGGGCTTTTAGGCCATATTTTTTTTCTTGTTCCCATGAAGTTGTGTGGGAAGGTCCTTGCACGTGAGTAACCCGAGCATGGGGAAGCACAGACAGCCATGAACTGGGAAAAGAGACCAGTTTGGCAACGCTAATTTGACAAGGTTTCTTAACACGGGCAGGTGCTTTTCCTAAGTGGGATGCAGGAGAGCTGTTTTGTTCCTGAATTTCCTGCTCTTTCAGGATCATGTGTAACTTTGGACAAGTGATTTAACTCTTCATTGGATTGTTTTCCACCCATAAATAGCAAATATTTCTCTCCTCACTGTGTAAGGGCATTAGGAAGGACCGGTCTACCAGCAGCTGGGAGCTACTGGGATGCTTCAATGATGTGAACCATATGATTGTCCAGATAATAAGCAAGGAGAGACTAATAGAAGGATCCTTTCCAATAGTATTATTGCTGACCCCAGGTTCCATAATAATGTATTTGTGATTTGATTTATTCTTTCTAGAAATATTTTAGTATGTCTCTATTGTTTCTGATTTGATTAGTATCTATCAAGTTTTTCAGTTTATCAAGATCATTCTGGTTTTACTATCCCCTCGCTCATATAGCCACAAGATTATTGTAGCACAGGAGAGTTTTTCATGTTATGTACCTTTGGTTAGCGTAGTTTCTATTTTAAGTTTGTTAATTACCATGTTGCTCACCATTGTCTTAAAAAAGATGATCTGTGGGAAATATCAAACCATCTCCTTGAGAAGTATGTTGGTACAGAAATTATCACAAAGAAAACCCTGAATGGGCTGTAATGGCCCAATTTGTGTATCAGCTCCATGTTGGAAGCTGTGTCCATGACAGAAAGGCACTATGGCTTATGTTTGATTGGTTGGTTTTGCTCCTGTGAAATTGTAATTGAAGTTTTGAACTTAACATGGGCTTTTCTTTAAGCTCAGATTCATTTCCAAGTTTACAGATATAAGCACTGTATCTAATTTTATAGATGGGCTTAACTTTGAGTATACTTTTATTCTTTGTTCTCAATTGTTTTTTTATTGCTTATTAGTCAATGCAGGTCAGTTTGACTAGATGGAAAAGGCTAAATGTTGCCTGCAATGTAAATATATCTTTATATCTATTGGACCAGATGCTCCTCTCTCCAGAGGGAATAGATTCTCTTCAACATGGAGAGTGTTTTAAAAGCTGTCATCTTCTAACCCCCAACAAACCGCCTTTGGTGACAAAAGGAGGGTTATCTAACTTGGTATAGTTAATAACTGGAGTGCATTTCCTTCAAGAACCACGGGCTCCTTCAGGTGCGAGTTTTAATTTGGTACCTTTCTTAAATCTATACAAACCATACTAGGGCATTAGTCTAATATACAAGCTCTGCTGGGAGAGGACTTGGTCTAGAGTGATAAAGAGTTTTTGATGAGGATGGCTTTGGCTTTGTGCAGAACTGGGAAGATCCATTCATTTTAGTATTGACAATGCTTAATAAATAAATAAAAATTGGAAAGCTGCAGGGCTTGTTATTGTGATATTCTCAGTTTTATCTGAGTAAATGACAATGAAGATTTCCGAAGACGTCAGTGTGACCCTGAAACAGTAATATCTTGTGGGTGTAAATCTGAATCAAACTGCTGCTGGCTGCAGCTGCTACAGCCTGGATAGAGAACAGCATCGATAAATTCAGTGTAGAAATTCTGCTCTTGCATGTTTATTTCAGCTTCTGATGCCTTACTCCAGTTTGGGATTAGAGCTAGAGAAACCTTCACAGTTTTGTAGTTCACATTCATTAATGGCCTTTAATTAATAAAGTAGAGTCAGTGGACTTGCTATGGCCATGTCAGGAGAAATAGGGCTCAGACCTTCTTGTCATGTAATCAGCTCTCTGGACGTGAAGGGAAAGGTGGAAATGAAAGTGAGTCAGGGTCATGAAAGTGAAAAGGTATCAGCGATTGTTTCTCACGTTTGTCTTTGCCAGTCGAACAGAAAAGGCACCTCTGACCTGAGAACTCCTCCATGCTTGTTGCGGGGAAGTAATTTAGGGTTCTGTTGCTGCAGAACGATGTTTAGATTTCTTAAAGAGAAGCGTGACATTAAAGAGTTTGGTGGCGGGTTTGCTCTATTATTTACTGCGTGGGGGAGATACACCAAGACAAATGCTGCTGACCTTCTCTGCAGGTGCCTGTATCCGTTCACAAAGCAAACTTTCAGGTGTCGTCTTTCCCTGATAACCGTTTGCTCCAGGGGCTGTGTTTTGAAGCTCCGGAGGCAAACTTTCAGGCGAGGCTTATGTCTGCCGCGATGCAAATGTTCGGGATTCTTCTTCCCCTGATAACCGTTCGTTCCAGAGCCTGTACTTAGAGCTCTGAAGGCAAACTGTCAGGGGAGAGCTGTAACCACATGCAAAGCAGACTTTCAGGAAAAAAAATTCCCAGAAAATAAAAAAAAAATAATGGAGTAGAATAGCAGAAGGGCTGGCTCAAGCTGGGTATCTACGTAGAGGTCTGCCTGAGCATAGAAAACTGCAGACTTTTATGTCTTTACAGACCATTCACACCAAGATCCAGTCCAACAGCAAAATTTCACCAGCAGGTCCTTTGCTCCCCGTTGAACCCTTTTTCCCTGACTCTACGTGGGCCTTTGTTTAGTGCAGTTGTTGACATTGGTTTTGGTCCGTATCCTTGTCTGGATAAATCCTTTCTTCTCAGCAACGTACAAAGTAGGCCTCACTTTGCAGATATCTGTGATGTCTCTGTGTTAGCCTTGCATCGTTGTTTTCCCAGTCAGTTCCATTTTTCCCAGCAAAATACAAGCTAGACTTTATCTTGCTGGCGTTTAGTGTAGTCTGCAGTTGCTTTTGGTAAATATGAGCTTAAAATTTTAGCAAATGTAGTCTACTAAGTAACATGAATCAAAGAGTATATTAAAAATCATGCAGCCTTACATCTCTAAATAATCCATTACATTTGGTGTGCATCTACTTTAAGCTAAATGACTAATATCGAACTTGAATCGGGCTCGTCCACTGACCTGTGAGTAGTAAAACCATTGCCGTACAGCTCACTTATTTAGCAGGGAGAGCTCGAAGTGAGCTCATCCAGGCTGTCGTATTTATAGAATGAAGTGGTTGACTCACAGACAAATTGCACACAGTAGGAAAGGTCTGCACGAGACTCCCTGCGCCCGCAAGTTATCGGGGTTCAGTTCTCGTTCTGCTTCACTGTGGGGCCCGGGGAGGAGTTCTTGGCCTGGCTGCAGCTCAGGCCCATCCCTCCTCTGGGGCCTGGTCGAGTGCATCTGCCACAATGCTATGGAATGATTGATTGTGCTTTATTGGGATGAGAACTTATTTTTCATAAACTACAACTCCAAGGCTGAATTCTGATCTATTGAAGTCTCAGTTTGCTCGGTGCCTCTTTTCTGGGGCTGATTTAGAAGTGTCCTTGGAGGAATCCTGTCATTTTTTGCCTCCCTCAGAGCTGTCTCCAGTGTGCTCTGGAGGAAAAGGGCACATCGAGCCTCCAGAGTGAGTTTTAAACAAAGATTTAGTCAATGCAGGCACTATGATTGGATTTTATGGTATTCTATGCGTGAGCCAGACAAGAGAAATCTTATGTTTGAAAAACCATTTTGCGGCTGCAGGAAGAACTTAGTCATGTAACCTCTGATTTGCAGGAGGCAGACAAGCAAGGAAGAAAATGGCGCTCAGAAAAATTAAGGTTAAATCAAGGCATTGTGGTTAAGATCCAATCCTTGTTTTTTAACAGAGGAAAAAATGTGTAACTCAAACACTGAGGAGTACATTTATAAATCTGAATAATAAATCAAGAGAAAAGCGTACGTTTTGGCAAGGAAGTTTGTGTCCCTCTTGGAATATATATATATATGTATATATATATGGCAGTTCTTACTCAAGTTAAGAAATAAGAACTTCAGAACAGTAAAAACAAAATTCTTTGCTTGGCACCGCAGGGTAATAATTCACACAGTTCATCTCCATGTGATCTACACATGTTAAAGAAAGATAAATCCAGCAATGGACAAGAGTTATTAATTGCCCACATAAAAGAACTTGGGGCTGACATCATGCCAGTTGAAGGGATGATCAAACCAGAGTGGAGTTTCCAGAGAACAGTGTAAGAGAAAACACTTTTTCATGCATCTTCCCAAGTGTATTTGGCTGTGCCCTCTTTCGCCATCAGCTGCATGTTTGTTGTGCATGGCGTGGAAAAAGCAGAATTAAACCTACTCTCCATCTCTTCCTTCTCTTCGTTTAATCCCTTTAAACACTGGTAAATGACCATTTCACCTTTCCTCTGTGAACGCGGATCAAAGCCTGTTTTATTCAGTGCCTCCAAGCACCTGTTTATCTTTGGTACCTTCTTTCTTTGCTGTCTATGTGTGAATATCTTGCTGGGGTTGAGATTTGTCGGTGAAATAGATGCTGGCCTGGCCTCTGCATTACTTGCTCTGTGTACTGAGAGAAGAAGCAGGAGATGTGCCGTGAGTTTCGCATCCCACAGAACTGGATTTTGCCACAAAGGAAGGAATCTCTCTTTTAATGGACTATATCAGTGATCTATTGCTTATTTTTATTTGCTGTTCAGAAAGTGAAGCTATGTAAGTGCATGCATATATAAACATCACTAATATGGATAGACAGTTTAATAAATAACCGAAACTTTATTTTTTAGTACCACTGTCCTCTGAGCTCTGAGTTGCTGAGCTCTTTACAGGCAAAACAAGTCAGATCCCTCCTTCTGAGATTTTGTATTCAACAGCTCCAAATTCTCACTGCTACGAAGAGGCTTTTGTGCACACAGTCACATCTTTTAGGTATTTAGATATTCAAAGTAACTTCTGTGCAGAAGCATCAAAGATCAGGGCCTAATGGGACAAGAAGCAGAAGAAAGAGCTCATTGTCAGGAGGTAATAACTCCTTGTCATTCTCTGTGGGAGGCTGGTGGAGGTTAAAAAAATTGGGAAAGATCGTTGCTAAGCACTTGCCGTATCACTTATTGGTTAACCAGCGCCCAGGATACACTGGGTTTAATTTCTCTCCAAAAAGTTTAATAGCTGTCCTGCAGCCTTTTACTGGAAAGTGGAGCTGAATTTACTTAGTCTTCTGAGAGAAACAGATGTGACAAAGTATTAAATACAGTGGTTTTGACCCCTCTGAGACCCCTCTGGAATATTTTTGTCTTCAGATTAGATTTTTTTTTTCCATTAATATTTTATATTTGTCATGCTGTGATGCTTTTGATCCTATTGCTATTTAACAGAGTTTTGCTGTAATTTGCACCTGAATCCATGTTTTTCTGTAAATGCACATTACCTTATGGGGATGTGAGCGGGGGACTTGGGAATGGCAGCGTGGTGATTCCTCAACATTGGTTACTCATTATAAATATCTATTTGGAAATTTCCTTAAACTCCATCATGGCAACATGGAAACTTGTGTCCCACCTTGAAATCTTATCAGGATCCATTTCTGCAGATGAAAGCCTGCTGATTGTGCTCCGAAACCAGAAACGAGGCTATTTGACATTTGTTTGTTGGCTAATCTGTTTGAGAAATCTTACATAAACTCCGGGAGGGGAGCTGCCAATTTCTGCACGTTGGAGGAGAAATGCTGCCTTATTTGGTGAGGTTTGCTCCTACTCGGGGCCGCACAAGTGGTTTCCAAACGCTTCTGGTATTTGATGACTGTGGCATAACTTTGGAAATTTTGTGCGCTTTCTATTCCTCCTTTCAGCTGTTTTGAGATCAACTGATGGGAAAGGGTGGCGGGTGGGGAGGAGAGTCCTTCAGGCTTTGCTGCCTTCTGAGGGTTTGCTGCTGGAGCGGAGGAGGGGGACAGGCTTTATCTATGCTGAACAAAACACCCACAGGAAACCCCAAAACAAAACCAACCCCATCTTCCTTTTAACCTAGGCTTTGTTTGGCTAAGGAATAAGCGAACAGCTGTAGCCAGCAGGCCCAGGGCAGTGACCGAACCTGTGCTGGGACCTGGGGAGGCCAAACCACGAATCCTGGGGTCAGTTTTGGGCCCCTCAGGACAAGAAAGGCCTTGAGGGGCTGGAGCAAGTTGAGAGAAGGGAACGGAGCTGGTGAGGGGCTGGAGCACAAGTGTGATGGGAGCGGCTGAGGGAGCTGGGGGTTCAGCTGGAGAACAGGAGCTGAGGGGAGACCTTCTGATCTCTGAACTGCCTGAAAGGAGCTTGGAGCCAGGGGGGTCGGGCTCTGCTCCCCAGGAACAAGCGCCAGGAGCAGAGGAAACGGCCTCAAGTTGTGCCAGGGGAGGTTGAGGTTGGATCTGGGAACAATTTCTTAATGGAAAGGGTTGTCAGGCCTTGGAACAGGCTGCCCAGGGCAGTGCTGGAGGTCACCATCCCTGGAGGTGTTCAAAAGACACGTAGATGAGGTTCTTAGGGACATGATTTAGTGCCAGAGTTGGCTTAATGGTTGGATTCAATGACCTTGAGGGTCTCTTCCAACAAAAATGATTCAATGAATATGTCTGAATTTCTGTGAGGGATCAAGGGTGGCTGCTCAGCTTCAGGAAGGCTGCACAGGGTCCTCACCTGCATCGCAGGCAGGACATCCATGGGCAACAGCAGCAAGGGCTGAGCCCTTGCCGTGGCCACCCAGGGTAGGGTAGTCCGGCTGTGGTGTGAGGATTGTGGTCCCCTCTCTGGCCATCAGGGTCACATCTGCAGCAGTGGTATGGAGCCAGATTTGGGGGCTCAACTTGAGTGTGCTTCCATGAGAACTGACTTCCATCGGTGGGTCTAGTGCAGAAGCATCTGTACACTAATCACTTTAGTTCGTTATGGTGTTGCTCCCACTGCTGTAGTTCAGGAGGCCTTGGAAATACACATGGAAAGACTGACCCCAGGGACTAAAGTGGTTATTTGTGGGGCTGGTGTCTGGGGAGAAAGTTTGTTCTGCTAAAGAATCTCTGTCCCTTTCCTCTGGCCTGTATCCATATATTCAGTGCACCCTCTGCATTGTACTTCCCTCAGTTTACCTGTTTTTTCTTCTAATATTTGAAGAGCTGTTTGTTTAGAAATGTGTATTACTGTTTCTCTGGGATTTATTTGCTGACTGCCAGCTCCAGAGTTGGTTTTACATGTTTAATTTTATTATGTTCATGAGGCAACATTGGCAGGAAAGGCACTATAAAAAGCATTCATTTCACGGAGTGGTACAAACATGTTTTCAGCTGAATTGATGACACTGAATATAAAACACTTCTCATTTATGCTTCCCCTTAAGGTTTGTTTAGTGAACTAAAGTTTTTCCTTTTACTTAGAGGTGCAGTTCTTTCTACCCATCCAGAAAGGATACAAAACTTAATATGCATTTACAGCTGCCGCCTTTCGTAAAATAACCTATTTAGGAACCTTTCTCCATGAATGTTAAGATGATTCATCTGCTCTTTTTTTCTTACTATTTCCACTTGAACTCTTTTATTGTGAACATGAGTAAAAATGACTCTACATGAGGAGATCGGATTCAGAAGCCAGTTGTGAAGGTATTAATATCTTGAAATTTTGATGCAGGTACATGTTTTAACTTGGGGAACTAACGTGTTTGAGATGTACCGGCATTTTTGGTCTTCAAGTTGTGTTGACACTGCCTGTGAATAAATAGCCATGATTCCCCAGTGCAAATAATTTATTGAATTTACATGTAATATTTTTCCCTGGCAGTGGGATAGTATTAATTAAAATGCTTATTACAACTTCTGATCTGATACTTTGCATGAGGCACTTCCTTAGGCTATTAACAATGAAAAAAATGCATGTTTCCAATGCTACTTCGTACATTGGTGTTTAGAGGCTGGAAGTGGTCCTGTCTAACACTGCTCCATCCAGGGTTCATCTTAATGCTTAATTAGCTTTCTGGTGAGGTCACACAGATATGCCAGGTCCTGTAGGGAAGCTGGGAAAGGTAAAACACGTGTAAAACAGAGCCTGAAGAGGATAATTTGTGCCGCTTCCCCGTGTACAGGTTCTGACATGCAGTTAGCCCTTCATTGAGGGGTTGATCTCCTGCCCATCATTTCAGCTGACCTATATTTTAATGTAAATGTGAAGAACAGTTAGAACAGGGTGTTGCATAAAAGACCACATCTTATTTTCTCACTGTTGTAACTCTTTGTCCTCCATTGTGGCTCCTTTTTCTACCTCTGGTACTTGCGTGTTGACAGGAGCTTCATCTGGAAGACCTTCAGTTTGGGTGAAAGTCAGTTATTTATCAAACTGAAAGTAAAGCATGAGCAGAACTATGGGAGCTTTGTTCAAGAACATAGAGGTTACCATTTCATACCAATGATGGGTGTCGGATCAAGAAGATGCCGAGTATCTTCTTGACGTAAGAGTATATCTTACGTATACATCAAGAGTATATCAAGAGTATCTTGACAGATGTTAGAAACTTAGGACAGAAACATTTTTTTAGAGCAAATGACTTATCAAAGGCTGTCAGGATAATAATTTTTTTCCCTGATTTCAGTCAATTGCTGTCTGACAATTGAATAACAAGCCTATTCAGAGATTGTTCACCCACGTTGATGGCTGATCCTCATTGCTCTGCAGCCATAAACTTGGAAGCAAAGAGTAGACGTACACATATGAAGCACCAAATGGAGGTTTTTAAACACGAACCATATGTGTTATTTAGCTTTGGAACATAGTGAGTTTAAGAGACCATTCTTGGAAAAGGAGGCAAATACATTTCCTGTACATTGAAAACATTTGTAACAAATAGATGTGTGAAAAGGTTGCTGAAAAATGGTGGATGATAAAGATGACAGAGCCCTGAAATTCAGCTTACAACTGGAGCCTATTCATACTGCGTTGATGAAGTTCAGGCAGTTGTGGGAATGTGATTAAACATGGGGTATGATAATGATGGGTAAAGGATTTTAATTTAGTTTTGATGGGCTTTGTAGTCTCGTGAGTATGAATTGGAAATATACTTCCAGTTCTCACCAACGGTGTTGAATCTGAACTCAGTATCACTCAGTAATAATACTCAATTCAGTGTTAATCGATGTCAAATCTGAACTCAGAATTACGTTTAAAGTATCATAGTTTAGGTTTACCTGTGCATATAATTATCAAAACTTATGATGGAACTCCGTATAAAACATTAATTCATTTTTGGTTGTGTGAGAGCAGAGAAAAGAAGATGCCAAAGGCTCCCTGCAAACCAAATATTGTACAGTGCAGAATCAAATGAAATCTGAACATCAGTGATTACATTTTTAGTAGGATGAGTGTTCTGACTGAAATGCAGCAATCTGTCACTTGGCCTTTCTGTGACATTCAGTGTATTGAAATTACCAGGGAAAGATTGGGTTTTGACATGCTAAATTAACTAAGTTAGAAATTTGAGCTTTATCATCTCTGCTAATTGTTGCAGGGAGAGGGAAGAGTTGTTTGCCTTTTATTTTCTAAGCAGGCTATTCAGACAGTAATTAATTAAAAGAAAAAAAAAATCTCCAAAAAGGTCATCTTTGGAAGTAGTTGAGTCTGTTAATTAAGAGAAACAACTTTTCCTCTGAGCTGCAGCAGCGCACTGATTGCACAGAACACTTTCCTTTAAAGTCCAATACAACCAGAATTAGTGTTTATCTGCATGACATTTGTCGTTGCAATGAGGTGACGTGTACATGGGGGTGTCGAGTCTCTCCTGGTCTCCCATGTCCACCCTGCAGTGTCTTCTGGTGCAAACCAATATTTATGACTTTCTTTCCAAGGGAAAGGCATTGATTTTGGATCAGGAAATATTGTTGTTACTGTTAGTTTGGTTTGGTTTTGTGGTGGATGAAGAAAAGGCCAAATTATGGCTGGTGTAGAAGATAATCTTTATAAAGAGAAGGAAGATCTGGCAACTGTAGGTGAAGAATAAATGATTTAAAAGAACATTTTGGGTATCTAGAAATTTAAGTTCTTGCCCATGAATTATGATGTTTCACTCCTAGCTTTGTGGTTTATATGTTTTGTTTGTGGGTTTTTGTTTTGTTTGTGTTTAGTTTTGGTTTCCTCTTGGTGTAATGTCTTCAGAGATGTAAAAAACTACTTGACCTGAAGGTAAATAAGGTTTCTCCAAACACTATGCAAAATCTGCTGCAATCACAACCCTTACTTTTTAATAAAAACAGAACAGTGAAACGCTGTTTGTGATTGTTTCCTTTAGGATGGGCTACATTTTTGTTTTCTTCTTATTTTTCAAAATGTATTTTTTTTTAATTTCTGATGGGTAAATGACAAATCCCTGTAAATTGTGCTGGGCAAGGGTACTGGGACCCTGTCTGTCAAATGGAGATGTTTCAGATCTGAAATCCTCTTTATTCAAGGAGTCATTGCCTACAAATGTCAACAAATCCATTTCTTTTTAGCTCCCAGACAAATGTGAGTCCGGGACAAAATGTGTAAATAAAATTTCTGGAAACTTTTCATTAGTAGTTAAGTATCTACATCACTGGCCTTGTTGTGAAAGACAGTGAGTATTGATTTCACTGGTATTTATGAAGTATGTGAGAGTTCTCCAACCTTGGCTTCCTATTCCTAGGTGTTAGATGTGAATTAATAGGTCTTAGTCTAAGCAAAAATTTAGATAAATGTTTGGCTGGTCTGTGGGGGAGAGTGGAGGGACTTCAGAAGAGGGTGAAATTAAGAGAAGATCCCTGTTCATGAGGTTGGTTAGACCTACTTTCATTTTTCCTGAAGCCAAAATACATGATACACAAGAGCAGATTAGATGACCCTAAAGGTTTATTTTCAGTAGTGATTTCAGGATAGAGGGGTGAAATTTCCAGCTGTGCTTGAAAATGCATGTTTATATATATACACAGGGAGTTATTTTGGCACTACCCAGCACTAGGTGAGCACCGTAAGCAAAGCCGTAGTTGCAGCCGTGCATGTGTAATTGTTAATAGAAAATTCTGTGGGCTTCCTGACTTACTGCCAGGCAAATTTTACATGAATGGAAGCATCAACTACATCACTTCTGACATTATATAAGTGCATGAATTAGAGAAGGCTCCTTTGCTCATTCATTCCGCTCTTGCTTTCGGAAGGCGGTTTCAGGTAGCAGTGGCAGTTTGTCATCGGTTTATGAAATTTGGATTTATGGTTTGTTGCCTACAGCTGGTGAGGCCGGTTGTGCTGCCAGGACTTCAGCACACTCTGGTATCCCATCCTCAGAGCACATGCTGAATTAATAGAAAGAGATGAAGATTAAAGGAAGGTAAAACGGAGCATGTGATTTGTGTGCATATGTATAAAGCTACAGGCACGCATAAATCTGCTCAGTTCCTTGTTTGCATCCAAGGAAGAGTTTGCAAATAACTCTTACTCAGGATGAAACCACAAGAATTCAATGTGGCGGCGTGAGCAGCATCCTCTCCCAAACATTGTGGTCAAAGATGGGCAGAATTACGAAAGTTTCCTGCAAATTTCACGTTCCATCCTGAGACTGAGCGATGGGAGAGGTAGATTGATGAGACGGGGATGACGTATGTAATGGTTAATTTAGAAAAATGAAAAATACATATTTTAGGAAACAGAGAGGATGTTTCTTTGTCAAGTTTTTTTCCATATCATGTATGGGGAGAAAAAGAGCACAAGGCACTGACAGCTTGATCCAACCGCTATAGTTAAATATGTGTGTGGGGAGGAAAGGAGCCTGGCTGATCTCAGGAAAGCTTCGCTTTCCATTGCTTCACGTGCACGCAGTGCTGGCTTCACAAGACGTATAATTCACACAAACACCTCCATGTATGGAGACCTGTGCTCCTGTGAAGCATCCTTGGCTTGCCTGAGCTCCACCTGGAGCTATTATACAAAATAATTATACGAAAGTCTCATTGCCAAGTCCGCTCGCTGTGCGTGTGCTGGGGGAAGGCCACAACACAGAATGTGTAGATAAGGCAGGGGAAATGTGGAGGATTTCTTGCTGCTGAACCCAGCTGAAATGCCCTTTCATTCTGCATTAATTAGAAAATGTAACGGTCTGGCCATGCACGGGACAACGCATGCGGCGCATCAGCAAAGAAGTGAAGAGTGAAACAGTCGTGTCGCTTTATCACAAAGATTCGGGCTGTTCTTTTAATGATAGACCAAATTAATAAAAGAAGGAAAGTGAGGCCTCTTCTGAGCAGTATGCAGTGTACTGTCACATCTTTTCCATGTAATGGTAATTAGTAGGTATAAGAGTGTGGCGCTTCACCCCTCTGCTACCCTTCTGTTACACACTCTGCACTCGTATACACAGATTTAAGTAAGGGAGCGGCTGAATTGGGTGTAGGTGGAAGTTGTGTCTCGGAAGTTTTGTCTTTAAGCTTCCGGATCAAATGGCCTTATAAGTGCTGAGAGACTTAGGACAGGTGTATAATAATGTTCCCTAATATTTTGGCTTACCATGTGAAGACATCTTCCTTAAGCTAGTTATTATACTCAAAGTTTGCAAAACATGTAAAGTTAAGTGAAGCTACTGTAAAGTAATATGAGTAGGAGAAACATCCTTGCATTTTAGTATTTCAAGAAGACTCTCAACAAATTACACGCTTACTTTGTGATGACTTTAATTTTTTTTTTTTTCAAATTGTTTCCACCGTATAGCTTGCTTTAATTCCTCTGGGAGGAACAAGGACACACCACGGCAGCACTGCCCATTATGGGGGTTCACTCTGGTTGCTGGGTCTTGCCCCTTTTGGGCATTCGACAGAAGGAAGAACCAGATTTAAAGTTCTGCGAACTTATCCAGCTCCCTTTTCTACACATGGTTTGATATAATCTGTAATTATATTTGTGTAAATCTGTAATTTGTGTAATCTGTAATTACACCTTCTCTGCGGGAACCCAGTCATATTCAGTGCATGTGACAGCAGTGAGGGGACGATTAAGACATCAGAGCAAACTCAATTGGAATCTTTTGGATTTGTGATTTAAATATTTTAAATGTTTCTATATGCGTACAAGCTCTGTGCGATTTGGAGTGAAAAATCACCTTGCCTGCTTTAGCACCTACTTGGTAGTGAATTATGTTAGTAATAGGTTAGTGGGAGTGGTTCGGGCTGTGTGATTCAAGCACTTCTGTATGAATACTTGAAAAATAAAGGTAAAATGCAGAGATGACAGCAGTGGGAGGTGAAGGCAAGGGAAAGATGCTGGCCAAGGGGACAGTGGTTGTGGCAGCACAATATGTGGGGCGAAAGAGAAAAGTCTTATAACTCTCTTCTGAGATTTCCAAGCTCAGGTTTGTTTTACTCTTTGCCATACGTTACCTGTGAATTTGAACACTGTTATCACCTGGAGCTTGAAATAATGCATCTTACTGTTACGATGGTTGCTACAAGCTTTCTCTGCTTTCACTCGTGTTAAATGAGAATAGTACAAAAAATGGGTTTTGTCTGCGTGGCTGGGGATTTGCTCCCTTCACAGCTTTCCTGAAGGTTTAACTGGGTTGACTGGGTTTTGCGATGCTGGCCCTGGACCAGGGGCCGTGCCCCTTGGAGTCTCAGGGACCTCCAGCTTCGTCTTTGCTTTGGTTGCGACTCGCACCAACCTGTGAATTTTTGAGGAGTTGGCTCCCTCGTGTGGTGTGTGTGTATATATATGTGTGTATATATATATTTCTTTACTTACTATAAGAATAATATTCACACAGCCACGCCGGAATCTTTTCCACTGCTTGAGAGGTTGGACAAGAGAGAAACCTTGAGCTCTTGGGTTCCTCTGTTGGACTAGTGTCATCCATCCATTGCATTTGAGAAAGGTGCGAACCTGCCCGGAAAGTTCTTATTAAAGCCTGATGAACAATCTTACTGCATTAAGCTGCTGGGAAACCTCGCTGTGGGGGACTCGATGTTCAGGGTGGTTATTAGTGTAGTGCTCTACCGACAGGCAGGGGAGTCGTTTAGCTGAGCAGGAAAATCATAAATAAATAAAACGGTGGTGGTAGCGTACAGACGTCTGGGGAACATCAAGAGCAAGCAATAGTAAGGGTTTTGACAAGATCTTTTTAGCTGAAATTATTAAACTATTAAACTAAAACTTTAAACTATTCCTGAGGCTCCACATAAGTTTTTAAATTTGAAGTTAAATTGCAGAAAGCGAAGCGCGTGTTTTTAGGACAGTGTTACAGGAAAACCAGTGTTCCTAATGAAAATGCGTATCGCTAATGAAAACCAGTATCCTCAGAATAATATAAAACTTTACAACCAACTACTGTTGCTTAGTGACTGTTAATTAAATGAAATCAGTATATAGCTTTGGTCTATTTATTATTTAATGTAATGAAAAGTTCGAAATGAAAACTGTGTCTATGACGTGTAGATCTTCATAGCAGGAACATTTGATTTAGTCAGTGTGCAATGCTCCTCTTGCATTGCTTCTGAGAATTTCCAATCTCTGTAGTGGGGAAAAAAAATCAGCTATTTTTCCTTAAAATTCAGCTAGTAATCTTGTCTCTGTTTTGCATTCCATGGGCATTGTGCCTGTCTTTAAAAACTGAACTTGCTTGGAGGTCAGCCTACACGAGACACAACGAACCGAGTGAATTGTCATCACCATCGCACCGTTTCAGTGTCATAAGGCTTTTATTTTCATATGATGTAGCAGGAGAGAGTATATTTTTTCTTTCTTTTTTAAATAGATATTTTCTGCTTTTTGTAAATTACTGTTTCCTCTTCAGTTTCACAAATTTTAAAATTACATTTACATTTAAAAACTGGACTGGGAGTGTTTAAGATTTTTTTAATGCAATATCAGAGGTATTGCACTTAGATGCTTTGAATCTCTGTGAACATACCATTAAATACACAGCTGTAGAGACTTAACTCACCTCTTTCTGATCTGGTCCCTTGGGGGCATGGTGTTCCAACCATCATCTTCCTCATATTTTCCAAAAGCATGTTGTAAAATACTCAGAATAAAGGAGCATCAGTCGCAAAAGCCAACACGTTCTCAAAATATGAGCTGGGTGAAGCCAAGCTTGCTCTTTGGGAGCACAGCTGTGCAAAACAAGACCTTACACAAGTGAAGAACCAAGAGCAGAACTGCTTTTTATTGGCCCCATAAGAGGCCGCTTGCAGGTAAAGACACGGAATAATTATTTATTCAGTTTTGTTTTCTGTGTAGTGCTAAAATTATTCGAGAAGGAAGCTGAGCTTGATGTGCTGAGATCGGGACTCTTTTTGTCCTGTCCCCTCCTCGGGGTGGGAGCGGAGGGAGGCCAGGAAAGCGATGCTGTGTGGATGTGGAGCCAGGACCCAGCATCCCACAATGGACCAGCATCCGCATGGCTCCGTCTGTCCCACATCACCCAGGGTCAAGGATCCCTCTCAAGACAGGTGCCTTTCGCCATGTGAACGTCTGTGTTTCTGGTCTACAAAAAAAATAAAATGAAAAAAAGGGGCACCAAACCTCACAATTTAGACAGCTGGTCTGGCAGTTGGTAATGCGAAGGCCTATTAAAATATTTATGCTATTTGTTATTTAACTCTTTTTGTTTTTTTAAGAATTTGGAAATGGGCTGATTAAATAAGAGGTCGCTCCGATTGGGAGTGATGTGTATTGGCAGGAATCTGGGGGCCCTGGCAGCGCAGGGGACTAATATTCTCTCTTTCGCTCCTCTATAATCTAGTCGTTTTGTTGTTATTCTGGGCTAGAGGAGGTGCTGATAAATATGCTGAAAATATTTTCGCACTTCTGTTGGGTGGAATTTCAATTCGGTAACTGGTACACGAAGGCCTGGCCTCCTGAAAACTTCTGAGTCAGTGACGAGTCTCCTTTTGACTCAGTTGTAGTACTGGAAATCAAGGTTAAAAATGACACCCCCACCTTAAAGTTTCAGCAACTTGTTATTTTAGGTCTTCATAAAACTCACTGTGCAGTTTTTAATGAGGGATCCAGCTTCTGGAACTTCTCAACTGTTTAAACCACGAGGCCCCAAACAGAGTTTGGACAAATTTCAAGTATCATTTAATTGTTTTCTGAGAGAACAGCTCTCTTGGGAATGCAGAGTGGCTATTTTAATTAGAGAAAAGTGAAAAAATAATGAAGTTTAGCATCCTCAGGGAATGATGATACCAAAACTGACAGCGCCACTTGAAAACTTACAAAGGGAGATTTTTAAAAGCAAGAGGAAGCGAATCCACCTGTCTGCTCAAGGCAAAAGCTGAACAAATGGGGTTGTTCCCTATGCTTAGGGGAGCCCACGGTGGGTGTACATGACGCACGGGGAGGAGGGAAAAGTTACAAATTCGCAATGGCATGGCACTCAAAAAGGCGTTTTCACAATGATAAAAACTAAAAGAAATGGTCACCAACAACAGCCAAGTTTTGAAATGAGGAAAGAGGAGCGGAGAGGATGGAAGAGCCGGAGGGAAGGGGAAAAGCAGGAGAAAAATCCCGAAATTGCTCCTTTTCCAGTGCCCCACTTGAAGGACAAACTTCCTTTAAAATTTATGTAAATTTATTTTAAAAAAAAATACATCTAGTGTGTCAATCTGCAATTCAGCTAGATGTTTAGCTAAGTGCTGGCTTCAGTGGGTTGTGTTCAACTCTGACTTTTGATAGGTGTGAGTGTTGTGGAAGCTTCAGAACCAAGAGGTCAATTGTAATCTGTGTTCAGAGATGGCGAGACAGCATGAATAAATGGTGCTAGACATATGGAGATCAAATTAGTAAAGCTCGGTTTCATGTTAATCAAACATAATATGGTGTGAAATTATTTAATGAGTAAAAAAATCCCTAGATGTTCTGGGAAACAAAAAGGAGCAGACTGGAAGAGAAGCAATGTCAAAGGTGGTCAAAGAGATGAGTGAGGGAGTCTCTGTGGCTTCGTGTTGAGTGAGAAAAAGGGCAAATCTTGTTCTCTGGTGAGCTGGACTCGTGTAAGTTGTGTTGTACATGAGCAGGGAGGAATGACCACCCGGGTGTGACGGGATGACTGCAGACGGGGATCCCTGCACACGCAGCCGCATCTCCAGTGCTGGACCAGGACGTCAGCCCTTCCTGACGGGTCCCTTGCCCCAGCATCTCATATTATTTCTGTGTTATTCCTATACTTTAAGGTTATCATTTGCAATTTTGCATTTTTTCATGTGTTGGTCAATTTGGAGAGCTGCTGTTTAGAGATCAATCTTCATTAGGGCTTTTACAGGTAACGTGATGGTAAGTTGTTAATGAATTCTCCTTTTTTAATTTTATTTTATTTTTTTTACTTTTTTCAATTTGGGAAGTCCTAACTTTTCCTCACACGAAGCTGTTGCTCAGGCTCATGTGCATTTCCCCTGAGAACACACGTAGAAATTCTTTTTGGGTGCTCAGCTGGTCGGTGTGGTTTATTCCACCAGCCACCTAATTGGGTTGGTTAGACTATATTGGGCATCAAAATTTGTTTCAAGTTGCAGCAGCTCTTCCCTCTTGCTCTTTTCTTCCTCTGTTATTTTTAAGCTTTAACTCTACAACGCTGGACTATTTCAGTCTTTTCATGATCTGGACTGTAAGCAAGGAAATGTAATTAGACAACCTGAGTTATTAATCTGATTTAAACTATCTTTGGCTGGTTTGCCAGGTAACTTCTTTTATTTTCCATATTGTTCTGATTGCAATAGCAAATGAAAGAGGAAGGAGAGTCAGAATACGTGTAAATCCTATTGCAATGGTTATTGTTTTGCTTTTAATTAATCTACATCAAGTCACTTAAAATATACAGGGTTTTTTTGTACCTATGTTAAATGCAATGGTTGATACATTCCATAATGTTTTGTCTGATGTGCTATAGGATTTGATCATAGTGTGGAGGTACTTTACAGAATTGCTACACTTTGCAGTCAGAATCTGGACACGATGGGTTTACGTTTCATTGCTTTTTCCTAAACTATAATTGCTGCAGGACAGGTTAGGTATAACTTAAGCTTGTGGTTATTGTTCAAATGGATTTTCCAAAACAATCATCTTTACCTTTTCTGTTTTGTTTTATCTTCTGTGCAGCATCACAGGTGAGATTTGGGTTTGTAACCTTGCAACTACTTAGAATTGAAGATCTGAAAATGATTTGCAGGGAAGGCACTCATATAGGACAGGGCAATCTTTACTTTTAAGTGATTATAGTGGAACCGTATCTTCTACCTTTTCCACACTTTCCTGCAATGTATGTGAATTTCAGAAAAGCAATTTACAGCCTGAAGACCTCGTAACATTTTAAATGATTCTGACGAGTCTTACAGTCTTTCTTCAATAATTGGTGCTGTTCAAGCCCATGATAACTTAGAGGGGAGACCATTCCCTGGCTTGTAGGGGTTTTTTAACCTATTAGTAAATATAGTATTTGGGGTTTTTACTCATGTTTTTAAATGCCTTTAGTGATATTTGGCTTTAAAGTCTTAAGAGGACTATTTATATGTTTTCTTTTCCTGTATACATAATGGAAGATGATGGTTGGGAAAAGAATTGTACTTGTGACTTGAAAGAAAACCCTTTGAGCAGCTCAGGGAGCCCCGTTTCTTTTCAGTGGTTAAACTGGTGTTTGCGTTTTGCCAACTGACTAATGAGAATAGTGGCCTGAAATGGTGCTGATTTTGTTAAAAAAGTGAACAGAAAATATGACTAAACATGGCCTCGACAATGCTTGTCTGTATAAAGCAGTGTTATACGTGTCAGCAACTCCTCTTCAAATTTGCCAATATAAAAGCTTAAAAATTCTCTTCTAATACCACGTGCCGCAGAATTCGGGATCTAAAATTAAAGCGAGGATCTTTACAATACCGAGCACACGCAGAAGTGAAGGAAACACGTGTTAAATCTGCTCCGAGTTGTCTGATAAAAATAATCGTAGTGTGAAGGAAGAAGGCAGGAGGGCCACGGAGAAGAGTTTGGGAGAGCAGAGCGTTGTCGTAACACTCATGAAAATTAAAGCCGTGCGAGGTTGTGCATACATTCAGTACACTAAAATTTTTAGGGGTCGTGTGGGTGCAAAGATGTTGACAACTTGAAATTTCTTTTGGCACAGCCATAAGTAACTTGATATTAACTCAGCAATACGAGGTGAAACTGCGTTGGATGAAATTGTTGGACCGATTGCTTTTATGTCTGGAATTTCGTTTTCCAAACAGAATACTGCGGGTAGGGAAACAACAAGCAAAAATGAACTGCAAGTTATGTTACTCTTTGTGGAGACAACAGGCTCTTTATAGTTCTGCTCTATAGCTTAATTTTTAGGGCCTGTATAAATAGAATTCAATCCACCAACTGATTCAGAGAGGATAATCCATCAATATTTAATTTGGTAAGAAAGAAAAGGCTTTAAAATAATATAATGTAGTTCATGAATCAGATGCACTGTTGGATTCCATTATTAAATGTAGATGTATAATATCGGTGGCCTTGTGTTTGTTATTTTAATAATTCTAATTAACTTTTGGTAATTGTAGTGGATCTGCTGCCAACTACGCTGGCTACGATCATTATTCAGGGTTATTATTTTCAGTAGACAGTCAGCCAGTGAGTATAGGAAGTTTTATGGCAAACTAAACTTAAATAGCACAAGAAGGTTTTCTAGCTGAAGAAAAATGCCTCTTGGTGAACTACATCATGATCTGTCCGTGTTTAAGAGCCGCTGAGAGATTCCGGCAATCTTTATGATAATGTAGTAATTTACAAACCCCCTATAAACAGTATTTCACCCTTTCTCCCTGATTATTGATGATTCGTGAGATTTGCATGAAGAACTACAAGCTTTCTCCCTTACAATTATTCCGGTCCTCTTTTCTCTGTCTTTTTATGACCCCACACTCCATTTTTATTTTTTTTTTAATACCATGGCCGCAGTTGTAATCGTGATAAACAGAGATGCTCCAGCCTGAGCTGCTGCAAACATCTTAGCAATAGAAAACCGATCATTTTATGCATACAAGGACGAATTCTTCACTTAGGCCGAATGACGCTTCATTGCCCAAGAACTCGCTGGAGTGAGGAGCTGCCGGTGGAGGTGGCTCTGAGAAATGAGCTTGTGGTCGCTGTCGTTCCCCTCGGTAGCCGGTGAGATTCTCTGGCCTTGCAAGGTGGCACTTTGGAGCCTGTCAGCGCGTTTGCTTGTCTGGATTTAGGGCTTTCAGCGGCTGCAAAAGTGCTGCCCCTGTTGAGCTGGTGAAGGGTCAGGGGTTGCGGTGTCTCATCAATGGCGTGTGCTCAGGGCCGGGGAGAAGAGCTGCTGTCACTAGCGGGGCTTTGCTGAGAAGCCGTTTTTTAAATGGTAGATTTAAAAAAAACATCCGAACAAACAAAAAACCAAACAAACAAACTGTCCAAAACCAGAAAAATCCACAAAAAACCCCAAACAAACACAAAATCCCCCAAAACCCCCAACACCAAAACAAAAGACAAAACCAACCCACAAACAAACCCACACCAAAACAAAAATCCCCCACACCTCTTATGTTATCCAGAATTCTATTTCTAATCGATTGGAGATGTAGCTGTCTGTAAAAAATCAGTTATTTTTCTGCTACAGCAGCTTTTCCATGGGAAGGAACAGTTGCAAACCCAGAATGTATTTGATCTGATTTTATTTCATTAAAAAAATAAACGAACAAAAACACCTCAGTTGGGATTTCAGTTGTAATTTGAAAGAGAAATTTGTAAGGGTAAATTTGCCATTGTCCTCAGAGTGAGTGCAATGCCTTGCAGCACCCATCCCTCCCAGCCCTGCTGTCTTTCTTGAATTTACCACATTTCTTAAATGTTTCTCTCTAGCTTAACAGGTGAGGGTAGGATTCATGGAACAATGTACTAGAAGTAGAGCAGAGCAGCTGAGTTGTCTGGACAATAAAATCCAAACCATGACAAAGACTTTAGGAGAATTTGAACACTGCAAACATCCTCTGTTAAGACCTGAAATACTGAGGTGCTGAGAAAAGGAACAAGCACCTTTTGAACAGTTCGATGTGTGACAAGATTTAAAGAAACTATATGGTGTGCTTTTAATTTGGAAATAGAAAATTTTGCAAGTAAATTGAATTAATCCCAGAAGAGTGTTTGGGATGTAATTTAAGACTCTTAAATAAAAAGGAAGCTTGGGATGAATTTACAGATTAAAGTTGTTGAGGAAGATGTGTATATGGCACCCTATGAGTACAAAGTCAGCTTGTCATCTGATGGAGTTATTAACACTGAGGGGTACTGCCCATTAAAATAACTGCTAATTTCTTATGCTGCTGAGCGAGCTGACTGCTCATTCTTCAAAGCTCGTCGCGTTGCTGAGAGAGTTATTGAACTTATTCGAAGCCCCCAGACAATGCTCATCTTCAATTTGCCCATCAGAACATCCATACAATTATTTGGGGCATCTTCAAAGCGTTCCATTGCTTTTGAGTAGATCATTGAGATAATGTCCTCTCGTTTGATACTGGCATGCCTCCTGGGTGACAAAGGCAGCAAATGAAGCCCCCACCTCTCCGTCATCTTTTCCTTTCTTCCTGCACATCACAAAAACAAATGCAAACCCCGGGATCATATATAACCTATAGATTCCTTGAAAGAAATTAATCCTAACTGCTTTTATCTCATTTTCTGTGTATTGCCTACTGCATTTTGATCTCGTAATTTGTTTTTGCCAATGATGGGTTTGATTTCCTGCTATCAATGAGTGTCTGCCGTTTAGTCGGCTCCAAGCATGACTGGCATAATGAAAAGACTTTCTGGCATTGGAGTTGTACATTTTTATATTAAGAACTTCCCTCCAACAACTAAGATCAAACAGCAGATCTTCCTATTTCTTCACTCCAAATTGTTGCTAATCTATATCGAAGTGAATAGGAATAATACTTATAAGGGTACAGTAAAAGTAGGAGGAAAAAAAAAAAGTGGAAAAGCTAGAAAATGGAAATCCCAGGCCTTTAAAGTGCTGTTGCTGAAAAAACATTTGTGATCTATTAGGGGTTTGGTTTGGTTGTCGGAAATAGATGTGGGTGGATCTTGAAGTTTGTTTTTCTTCTTGAAATATAGATCGTTGTTGTTGTTTAGAAAGTGTTCACATCAGAACTATAATAGTATTCTGGTCTTTGTTTGGCAGTGGCAACACAAAATAAAACGTTCTCCTCTCAATTGCTGTCGGGAGATGGGAGAGTGATTCTGAATGGGCATCTAAATCCCCAGTATTCAGGTAAAATGTGTTTATTTGTTTTGGTCTGGGGGCGGGTACAATGAAACGATGCTGTTGTGTACCAGGAGTATGAGCAGCACGCGCTTCTCTGTACTTGGCCCTTGTATCCGAAGCCATCGCTACCCAGATAACTTCCAGTCAAGTAGCTGTTTGCTTGCAGATGGGAAGCATTCGAGCCAATAAGGTTCTCAAATTTACAGCAGTTCACACTCCACAGTTTCTTTTTTATTTTTTATCTCCATCTCAATTACATAGTAAGATGTTCTTTTTAAAAACTTGTTTGTTATTAAGATATAAATCTGCTTATTTTAGTCATGTAGTGCATGCCAGCGTAATGCAATACAAGAAGATTACAAGCTGATGGTTAGATGTTAATAACAGTAACACAAAACATTAAGGCAAGTGACATTTACATAAGTATCTTGATCTTAATACATGTAATTTACATATGAAAATTTAATCACCATAGAGATAAACAGCTGCAATGTTTAATTAAACTCTCCACACAAAATCAGCCTGCAAGAAGTAGTTTGTCACTGCTAATTTATCACAATTCTCATAAGTATTCTTTAAAATAAAAATGCAAAATAAATGACTCTTATTGATAATTTAACTTCTGGTTACTTTATCGTATTCTCAACAGGCTTTGATGATACAATTACGCTATGAAGATTCTAGGCTCATTTTCTCACAATTTAGGAGACAAAACATAAATATACAGGGAACAAATGTATTTGTTTACAGACTTAAGGGTCAGCAGTATGGCAGCACTAGAGTACAATTTAGGCAAATTTAATGCCATGATAAGTTATGTGTAATGAAGGGATGCGAGTCTCTCTCTCTGGGGCTGTTTAAGGAGGAAACAATTATAAGTGAAAATTAATGCCGGCATTATCGCAGAGTTGGAACGGGCTCCTCGCTCACAATCTCACAGACTAAAACACACGTTTTAGGAATCAGAGATGTGCTGACATTCAGAAGTTATTGAAGCCCAGACTTTGCTTCTAGTGATGGATTTTAAAGCAAAACAAAGCACTCAGTATCTTGAAAGAAACAATTTACATATCTTGCCGGGGATTCTTCAAGGAAATTAAAATTAGAAGCTTGGCTGAATCTTCCTCACAGCACTAAGACAGCAAAACCAGCAAAATAAAAGGAATTCTTTTGTAACTTCAGGGTAGGTAGGAATGGAGGACAGATATTTGGCCTTTGGTACCTTAACGTATGTATTTTTAGGTGTGAAATTACGTTATATCCCAAGTGGAGCAAACTGTGTACCAAGGCTGTGGACTATGATGAGGTTATCAGATGTGCCTTCTGCGGGTGCTAAGAATTGCAGTGTATATATAGATTTACTGAATTTCCTATCCCATGCTAACCCCAGAACACTGGGAAACCTTGGTTTACAGACAGCAAATTAATTTACTCTTATGGACCCATTTAAAAGATGACTCTTGGAAAATACTATTTTTGCCTTGGGTTTGGATTTTGTTCTATTTATTGCCCACGTCTCTTTTTGTGGAAGTTTTGTTGAAGGATATGAGAATTTAAGGTTATTTAGGTGATATGCCTAAAAAATGATGTTCAGGTCACAAAGAACCATTGTGGTTATTTGGTCCTGGGTTCAAAAATCTTTATTCTCAATTATATACCAATTTAATTGAAGCAAAAACTGGCTAAATTGAGCTTTATATTCATAAACGAACCTTGCAGGAGAACTAGATATGAGTAAAAAAACCTTAATAAGCAGGAACTAGGTCTCGCTATAATGATAAATAACAAGCTGAAAAAATAATCAGAACACAATTTTAAAGTAATGCAACCCGTTTGTTTTATTCTGAATTCTGCTTTTGCAGCACAGGTGGAACTGAAAATGAAGTAACCTGAAGTACCAGAACTTTCTGCAATTCTCATGCATCTGTTAATAAGTAGCCACATCATTGTGGTCCTATTCTTAAAATATTATCCCATTTGTATAATGCTGTGGGTTTTGTTTTTTTTTTTTTCAACATTGACTCTAAATACTGGTTTTTTTCAGTATTTAGTCAACTCATTGAGACTTATTCCATTTAGGGCTCGATTTGGTTGCCATTCCAGTCTCCTTTGGGTGCTGTGCCTATCAGAGGCAAAAATTTCCCGGTAAGTGATGTTCCACTTCACAAGAACTGTGGAAGGAATAACATCTATACCAACTTAAATAGGAAATATTCTCATTACCAGGCAAATACTATTTAATCTTGGATTTTGGTGTGGTTTTGATGTGTTGGCAGCCAGCTGATTGTAACTGGCAATTTCCTGGATATGCTGCTATTAATTGCTTTGTGTTATAATACATATGGTGATGATTTGAACTAGAACGTAGCGTATTAGGCACAGTTCCCTAGCGATGAAAATATTTGTATTCAAAAAAACAGAAGAAGCAGAATGGAGATTACAAGAAGTAATTCTGTAATTCCAACGTTTGAAATTATAGATTAGAACTGATTGCTGAGATCCATGAGATCTATGGGTGCGGGGTCAGTGCCAAGAAGAGAAGTGGTGCTAATCAGGAGTGGAGTTTTGGGAATGTATATACATATATATGACTGCAGCCAGAAAAAAAAAGTGCAAATCTTTTAAAAAGTAGCATTTTAGAATGTTGTTTTCCAGTCCTACCATTGCTGGAAGATCTTTGTGCAATGTAAGTAGATATGTGTCGTGTTACTGGGGTTTTTTTCGTCACCTGAGCATGTCCCTGAAAATTACTTATTTCGGTTGTTTGGCATGTCCTTAGTTTACTACTGTTGAGCGAGAGTTGTGTAAAATTGAGTGCACTGCCTTCCTATCCTGTGTCCATCTTTTAGCTCTTAACCCTCCCAAAATCTGAAAAAAATTATCTGCTCTGTAAGATGTGCTAGCTTGAAGGGCAGCATCTATTAAAGGGGAGAAAAGGTCCAATTCTAAGTAGAATTCAACTGCAATATTCCCCACCCCAAAATTATTTGTTTAAATAATTATATTTTTTAACATTAAAAATATATATATATCATGATTTCTTGTGTTCAGATATGTATTTCTTCACAATTCTCTCAGTGCAGGGCAAATCTTGTGTGNCCTCCCAAAATCTGAAAAAAATTATCTGCTCTGTAAGATGTGCTAGCTTGAAGGGCAGCATCTATTAAAGGGGAGAAAAGGTCCAATTCTAAGTAGAATTCAACTGCAATATTCCCCACCCCAAAATTATTTGTTTAAATAATTATATTTTTTAACATTAAAAATATATATATATATCATGATTTCTTGTTCAGATATGTATTTCTTCACAATTCTCTTTCAGTGCAGGGCAAATCTTGTGGTTAAGGCAGAAATAGATATTTTCACATTCCACATAGATGATATTGAAAGACTGCAGTGTGAGGTTCTTCTGCACTTTAGCTGTCACGAGGCTCTATTGTAATTATATTTTGTAGACCCTTTTTGGACAGATGTATCTTTATATGTTCAAGCTAACCTGGTTGTTCAGAAAGCCTTTATTTAGGTTGTTGATGGTGATATATTAGTTAAACATATATGATGCCTTCTTAAAGTAGGGAAGGTTTTTTTCATGTGCAAAGCAATGAGGACAGGACATGTCTCCTGCTGTGTGTGGTAAGTGGATGTATAGATATAGATACAGATACAGGCACATGGACACTGGGCATTGAGCTCACACGTAGTCATTAGGGATTTAGGGCATTCAGCATCCTGCAAAATCAGGTCTGGTTGCACAAATTCATCAGTCCGTAGGATAATGAGGACAGAGGAATATATATTTTTTTAATTATTATTATTGAGTAGTTATCTCAAGGCAACACAATACTGAGCCAGTCCTGAGGATGCTGTAAGAAGTGACTGGGGCGTGTTATCGTAGGTGGTGAGCGAGGTGTGTCCTTCATGCGAGAGAGCGTGTCCTTCGCCTTTCCAAATGGGCAGGTTTTGTTAAATTTATACCTGTACAATGCACCATAGAAAGACTACACAGGTAGGCTGCCTATTTCCAAATATAAAGTGTATGTCCTGGGAAAGCGATGCAGGGTGTTCCAAAGCTTGGGTTTTGGGGGTGTGAGGGACCTCACTCCCTGCTGCCCGCTTCTTCCTTATTAGCAAGTGCCTCTTATTAGTATTAATGAGCTGTGTGATGCTCCCTGTGCACACCATGTGCTGGAAATACCCCTGCAGCTACCGCAGTCCAGGCTGTGATCTCATAAGATCACTTAAGATCCAGGGAGACCTTATTGTGGCCCTCAGTACTTAAAACGAGCCTGTAAGAAGGATGGGGACAGACATTTTAGCAGGGCCTGTTATGACAGGACAAGGAGTAATGGATTTAAACTAGAAGAGAGGCGATTCAGATTGAACATGAGGAGGAAATGTTTGACACTGAGGGTGGTGAGAGCCTGGCCCAGGTTCCCAGAGAGGTGGTGGCTGAACCATCCCTGGAGACATCCCAGGCCAGGCTGGACGGGGCTCTGAGCAACCTGAGCTGGTGAAGATGTCCCTGTCATGGCAGGGGGGGCACTGGGGAAGTTTTGAAGGGCCCTGCAACACGAACTATCTATGATTCAACGATCCTGTATACAGGAGGATCTAGACCGGACTGACAGACAAACCAGCGCTGCTCCTGAGCAGAGCCAGGGATGCTCCCAGCACCAGCACAGGATGTTGCACTTTCTTTCTCCCTTGGTGTTCAGGCAGGGTGCAGGAAAATGCATTGCTTTGAGAAAAGTTTGGAATTACATGGGCTAGGTTTGGCCATCTGTTATCTCTGCAGATCCCATGATAGCTTCTTGAAATTCAGGTATATATTGTACAACCTCTGGCCAACATCCCCGTAGACCCCACACTGATGCGGGAGAAACCCACCATCTGCACTGTCCTTTTGGTCCCATGGTGTCCTGATAAAGAAACATCAATATCCAGCTTAAGAGGAGGCTTTATGTCGGCTGTAGATGAATTAACTGCTGTGTTGATTAGATTTACAAAATCTTTTGGGATAAAAGTATTAAGTAAATACTAAATGATTAAAATCCAACCAAGAAAAAAAATGCGGTGCCCCTTGTATTTCCTCTTCTGGCTGGGAAGCCAATGACGTTAGTAAAACTGTGGACTAGGAATCAGTAAGAAGATGATTTTCCTTACATTTCTTAAGTGACCAAGTGCAACAGCTGGACAAAAGCTGAAACGAGGTGACTATCAAGGACTGACTCTTAACTGCCATGCCCATAATGCTGAAAATAAATCATTGTGGCCAATGGCAGAAACACATATTTCAACAGTAATTAAAAATAATGCAAGAACGCTTCATTTATTTGCAAAATACACGTAACCTCCTGGTATAAGTATATACTTTCTCCCGTGAAAAGTGATCGGTCCCTCGGGAGATCTTTTCTCCCTTTCCCTTGGTGATGTCAGTGAGTCCTTGATTAGCTGCTGACATATGAAATTATGGGGGATCAGCAAGGTTAATGAAAGGCTTCTCTGTACAGCCATGCCCATACACTGTCTCCCTCTTCCCTTCTTGGCTTTGGGTTGTATGTTGACCTCAGTGACAAAGTCAAGAGAGAAAATATACACTATGATATCAGTACAGTCTAATCAGTGGTTCTCTGTTAATATCTAATTATTTAATAAAGGGGCGATGAATTATTTGTGGCCCAGAGTTTCCCCAACCCGGGGCTGATCTCCATGGAAGTGATGTTCAACTGTCTCCGCAGTATTGTCATTGATTAGCTCTGTCATGTTGAATATATTTTTGCAGGTGTGACTTGCATAGGAAATTCTGTTTTCAGCCCGATGATGAAGGCAGACAGAGTTTGTCGTTGCCAGGAAGAAAATGGGGTTGTGCTGGAATCAGCAGGAGGACAGATCGGCTTGTGCGAGTCAGGTGGGTTTGTCTGTGCCCTCGGTGGTGGTTGGAAGTCAATGACTTCTGTTATTGCCAGCCTGCTACAAGGGTACTGTTTAATTACTGTAACTCCTCTCTGCTCTTTCTAAATATGGTGTAAGAGAGTAATATCTGAGAAGGAATTACTGCTTTCACAGCTCCCCATCTAAACATTTGTGTTGCTAGAAAGGGCTTTCAAGGAGCAGCCGTTCTGCTCTCCTTCTCAAGAGGATGCTGGTGGGTCAGCCCCTACTTTGGGCAATCTGCTCCCATCTCCTTTGGCCTGTGCTGGTAATTGCGGTCACTGTTGTTCATCCTTTAAGGATTCAGCTTAGAAAAGATTTTCTGAGTTGGAATGACCTTAACATATGTCACGCTTCCTTCACAGTGGCTGAAGATTATTTCCACATTAATTACTGTTGCAAAGTTTTTCCTTCCCAGCTGCACGCAATTCCCGTCTGCTCCTTCCTCCTTGGGTTTTCCTTTTTATCACACTCCTTCTCTTTTGAGTGTATTAATCTTCCTGTGGGAAAAAAAGGAACAGTTGGTGATTTGTTGTACTGGAAGTATTGTTCTTCATAAACATTTATTTCAAAATATGTATGCATCTATACATCTCCACCACCGCAGCTGAGGCTGGTGAGGGGCTGGAGCACAAGTGTGATGGGTCTGAGGGAGCTGGGGGTTCAGCTGGAGAACAGGAGCTGAGGGGAGACCTTCTGATCTCTGAACTGCCTGAAAGGAGCTTGGAGCCAGGGGGGTCGGGCTCTGCTCCCCAGGAACAAGCGCCAGGAGCAGAGGAAACGGCCTCAAGTTGCACCAGGGGAGGTTGAGG
>VWYH01008534.1:237627-458998 GCA_013399365.1 Pampusana beccarii | reverse complement strand
ATGGTTATGTGACCCTGGGGTGCTCCCCAGGATGGTTGGGAAGCAAATCCTGATGAGCTGAGGCTTTGGAGCCAATGTTCTCTTTAATCCCTTCTGCAAAATGTGAGACAAGGGCTCCAGCAGCAAGATGTCTGTGTGCCTGAAGTAAACGTTGGCTGAACAAAGGAAATTATTTTACAGGCAAGGAGGTGGAAATAATTAACCTGGCTGCATAAAAACGTTATTGTGCTATTCTGAGTGTTAAATGTGTGGGTAACAAAGGGTGCTCGTGTCGGTGTCCCGAGTCTCCGTTTCTGAAGTTCAAGTGATTCAAAGCTGTAGGTATTTGCTGAGACCGGTGCAGTTATACAAATGGAAATGCTTTTATTAATCTTTGCTTTTGATTTTGCCTGCGTTTGTTTTAAAAGTGTTGTTTAGCAGCTTCAGAAGCGTTTGGATATATCTGTACGTGTAATTTAAAATGGGCCAGATCTGTGGTGCTGCTTAGCCCCTGATAAAGACAATTTGGGCTTAGAGGGAAGATAGAGAGTTGGCTTTCTTGGGTCTAAATCCATTGCAAAGAAACACTTTGGCTTCACCGAAGTGCCAGGGGCGTGCAGATGCAACCTGGTTTAATCTTTTTCTAGGAGGGATAATTTATAGGGTGGAGAAATGCTCCCTGCAGTTATGTGCAGGCTGGACCTCCCGCCATGGGGCGGTGCTGCAGAGACGCCGCCGGGCGAGCAGGACCACAGGGTGTTCAGACTGTTCGGCTTTGTGCTTTTTGGCTCATCATTTGCTTCTGTGGTACCTTAGCGCACGTGTGAGTTCGGTTAGTTTAGTTCTAAGTTCAGCTGTGCACTTACATGCTCTGATCAAGTCAAGTCCCAATGCACTCACAGCAAACTTCATTTTGCTTGTTGTTTATGATAGAACCATAAAAGCAGATTTTTTTTTTCATTTTTTTTTTCAAGTAAAAAGCCCGTGGATGGTGGAATAATGGAGGTTTTAAAATTATCTGACTACTTCAGTCTCAGTATTTTTGTCAACCCCAGGTACTGGGGATACGAGAGCACGTTTTTGTTTAGATGACTAAAAGTGCTTTTCCCTTGTGCTATTTCAGCCACACTTACGGCCCTCGATGAACAGTCACACATAACAAGCCCAAGTTTCAAATGTCTTGTTGGCTTTATGCCCCTCGGTGCTTGACTGGAGCAGTGTGAGCAAGTCCTTTCTCAGTGCTGTGGTTTCTCATAGTGTCCCGAATTAAGCACATGAGGTGATTTAGGCTCGAAGCTTCTAGGAAAGGGATAATTGTTCTTTTATTATTATAATAGATCAAAATAAAATCAGCTTGCGCTTCTGAAATGGAGAGGTTTTTTAGCTGGAGAAGTATACGGTAATTCTGTTACAGTGTTATCAAATGGCATAATAAAAAAGCAAAAAGCATCTCATTTTCTAGGCTGTTTATTTTGCACATCCTTTTTGAATTGATAAATATTTATATTCAAATCTGGGATTCTGTTTGGAGCATCAGCCACAGAAATGATCCAGTAAGTACTGCTTGATCTTAAAAGAGCTAATTTTTGTGTGTGCAAAAGTGTACAAATTATTTCATGCCTATATTTACACAAACACTTAACTTAAAACTGTGCATGCAAAACAAATATTAATGCACAGTAATGGCAGTTAAGCATCTGAAGTGCTGTTTTTGTATGCAAATACCAGAATAATGATGTTAAAAGAGTTACTGGCATTTACTTAGTACCTGTGGTATCTGGCATACAGCTGAAATAATTGCATACAAGCCTAAGTAGTTCCTTCCACATTTTAATGAAAAATATTTCTTCGCTCTGCTGTATTGTTCCAATTAAAACTTATGAAACTTGATATTATCAGAAATCTTTCAGATTATTGACAAATCCTGTGGTTTTATTCTTTTTTTTCATAAATTTAGCTTTCTTTAATAACTGAAAACAGAGGTAAAATACCAGGTTTAGGATTCTCCAGCCCATGCAGTAGAGAATTACAGACAGATTAAGTTTGCAGAGCGGATCTGGGATCTGAGCATCACCTGGGGCTTCTCAGACCCTGAGAAATTCCCCCTCAGCAGCTGCCCAGCTCTGTCTGTTGTGTGGTAAAATGCAGAATTTTCAAGCCAGGCATGTGAAGCAGCCAAGAAAACACACCCAAACTTCTGCTTTCATCTTCATACCTTTTAATAGTACCTTTTTCCACTGTGCAAGTATTGGAAGAGCAGGGCAGATCAGCCCCCCCTCCTGTTTCAGTGACCGCTTGCCATTCCCAGAATGGTGGTTCACATTAAATTAAAAAAATATAAATTAAAAAAAAAATTTAAAAAAATTACAGATTTTGTGCCCCAATTAGCACTGCTAATTGGGGCACACAAGTAAATCGCACTCTACCCTGTGGAGATTGTCAGCCAGTCAACCACATCACTGAGTCACCGAGAGCACGACTCTGACCCTGAGTTACTATTTAATCAGGTGCAAAATCAGGAAATCGGAGGTCCCTCCAGGAAGGACGCAGTCCTGCTGCTGGGTATCAATGAGAGAAGCTGCTTGGGGCTTTTCTTCTTAGTTTAAATAAATGAATAAATAAAATCCTTTTTCTTTTTTAAAGGCCGGAGTTTAGAATAATAACCTGAATAGCAGGGAAGGAGAGTGCTGGTAATTCAGCATCATGTGCTGGGGAAATATAGGGTTTGCCAGTACAGTCAGCTCCTTTAGAGAGATATTTTGGTTAAAGAAACCTGGGCATCGTATCTGTGATGTTGCCTTCAAATATTAT
The DNA here is from genome assembly GCA_013399365.1 of Pampusana beccarii. NCBI lineage: Eukaryota > Metazoa > Chordata > Aves > Columbiformes > Columbidae > Pampusana > Pampusana beccarii. The sequence goes on along the minus strand of VWYH01008534.1, from coordinate 456,208 downwards.
GAAGGAGGGAGTTAAACATAAAGTTTGAGAACAAACCTCCTTGGCAAGTGCGTAAAATTTCATTTGTGCATCTGGCTGTTTTATTAACTGGGTGATTGGAGTTTCCTGGACTGGGGGAAGGTGGGAAAAGCCCCAAGTGGCTGCAGGACACGCTGACACCTCTGCTCAAAAATCTACTGTTAGCAAGGAGGAGAAGACAAGTAAATTTTACTAATGTAGGGCAATGCTAAAAATCATTTAGGAACACTGAGGAAGCCATATATTCATATAGTGACACCCGGGCAGCGACGTATACAGCAATATGCAGCAGTTGTGGATGTAGATCATTGACCACATCACATGCACAGCAATTAATATATTATTTCTTTCCAGATGGGCAAGCAAATGCCTGGTGAGCCTGTAACCTGGCCAGGGCTGAGGGATGAATATGGCCACGCAGAATTAAAAATCATGGGTGAGTTAATTGGATGGAACGTTTACGTGCTTGAGAGGAAAACACCACATCGGTAAGTGAAGGCAACACCACTCAGCATTATTTTTGAAGATTTTTTTTTTTTGGTAAAATCATGTGCTTCTAAGAAGGTAAATATCTGAGGTTTAAGGTAAACAGTAAGAGTGTCGAGAAGCAAGGCAGTGGTCAAAGTGCAAATACAGAAATGGATTTTGTTTTGCTTGGAGCACCATTAAATTTTGCCCAGAAGAAGCAAAAATTTTGGAACAAGAAGCAATTTTAGAAAACTGTCGCTAGTCTCGGCCTTATCCAAGGGACTTAGGGGAGAACAAACCTCCCCAGTAAAACCTTGAACAAAGCTGGAAGCAGAGCTTAAGTTGTTTATTTTGGCAGGTTTTGGTGCAGTTTTTGGCTTGTCGGGTACCACAAAAGGCTGGTGTGAGAGGGGGAGCAGGTGATGCTGAGGGAGGGGCTCTGAGAGATGCCTGGGCCATTGGGGACTGCAGGTACAAAATGCTTTTTACATTACATATTTTGCGGTGTTGGGAGAGCCACAGGGGTCACTTTAGTTCCATTCTACTCCATTTTTGGAGGAAGGAAACTAACCTTCCATACCTGCCACATTTTTTTTTCTTTTTTTTTTTTTTATGCTCAAGCTTTTTCTACTTTTGTTATCTGCTCTTTCCATGTCCTCCTACAGCACACGTGGTCCCCACGATGGTGAATGCCTCGTATCCTGATGCTTGTGAATGACAGAGGTGTTTTCTCCAGGATGCAGGTAAGGGAGCAGAATCAAAAAGGCAAAATCATACCAGGATCCCAGAGCAAAAGCAGAAGCGAGATTCTCATCACAAAACCCATCATGGCAAAACCACTTCTCTTTCCCACTTCCATGTCATGGTCAGCAGTGTACATTTGAAAAGTGGGTTTGGGTTAGAATCTGGTTTGATTTGTTGGGAGGGGGCAAATTTTCAAAAAATATGTTATGCTGTTTAAACAACTGATAATACAGCTATAAATTTCTGAAGACTCCATCAGTGTTTTGGCAGAGAAATAGTTTATATTCCAGGCTCCTTTGTTTGTGAGAATTGCTGTTTAATTGTCATTCGTGTTTTAAGATCTGGAATAGTATTCTGACCCCAAGGCTCTTTATATGTTATAACAGTAACCATGAGCTCAATTATGCCCTGTATGCTATCTCACTTTTTAAAAAAAATTTTAAATTTCAAGCACTATCTCCCTTAGAGTCTGTTTTCTCCATTTTTAATAAAGTGGTGGTGTTGTATTATAGGCTGCAATACAAGGAAATAAACGCAATGTGATAACTAATGCCATAATTTCCATTAAGACAGGTAAATTCTGTATATATGACAGGTCAAATATTATTTGTGTCCCTTCTGTGACAGTATTGTGGCTTGCTATATGTAATTCTCTCCACTAGATGGTGGTAAAGACCATCGACTATGTTTTCCTGGCTCGAGAAAAGGGGGGGAAAAAGGCAAAAAAAGTTAAGAGTACATTTTTGAAAAAACAGAACCAATCCAAATGCCCAACTTAATAAACATACCTACCTCTTTATTGTATATATTGAAACTGAATGCAAGCGTGAGAAAGCAGTGATGCTTTGGGGCAGTGTTATTATACGAGGAGGAGGTCTCCAAATTAAATAGTTTAGTCAGGATAAATAGCAAGTAAAATGATTATGAATCATTGTGGCAAGTTTTAATACAGATCAGAAACTAAATTAATCCTGCTCTAACTCATGGATCGTGGCTCTCTTTTTTTCTTTGGATACAAATGAATAGTAAACAACATTTTGGCAATTTTTAGGTTAATCATGTAGAACTGATTACTCAAGAAGAATGCTATTAACATTTAATTTTCATTTGTCACATGTATAAATTGACTAATGTTGCTGTTTTTAAGATATCAAATGGGTCATGATTTTAAGAAAAATGATTACCCCTGAAGATAACTGATAATGATGGCTAAAGGCAAGGAGCACCAAGCAGCTCAGCAACATTCATAATTCCCTAAACAAATTCTGTGGAAAACCAAATACAGCTTAGTCTGGTGGCTAAGTAGACAGCACTTTAGGTATTATTTTTTTGGGTATTTTTGTTGTTGTTTTAAGCATAACATTCCGTGTTAATTATTTGTTTGTCTTTTCTCATGGAAAAAAAGGCATGATTAATCATGTCCCAACATTTAATTAGAAGAACAGCTTTCTGGAGTTGAATACTGTATGCTTTTGGTGAAGATGTAATATTTTATCTTCCAGAATCAGTTATTCTTGTTGATAAAGAGTGATGGAGTCTGTGCTGCTTCGATGCTGTTTGTGGATAAAAGAATGTTTTGCTGTGATCAGCAGAGGTGATGCAACAAAAATTGGCATTTGCAACAAGTGGAAGATGAGAGATGCAACTTAAGCAAGGAGGAGATATAAAGGTCTTTATGGAAAAGAAAATGTTCTTTGTTCTGGAAAAATGTAGTTGATGTCATGGGACTCTGGAAATTGGACTGTACACAGGAGTTTTGAACGTATGTTAAACAGGTATGAATTTGTTTCATGTCGTGTCTAGGGACATGGTGTAGTGCCTGAGTTAAGTTAATGGTTGGACTTGATGATCTTGAGGGTTTCTTCCAGTCAAAATGATCCTACAATTCTATGATATCCTATTATATTATGAGAACTGGTACCCACATCCTCGGTGCAGCACTGAAGTCACTGCTGGGCTCTGACTTACAGCTCGCGTCTCTCTGTGTCCATGTGAAGAGTTGCTGGACTTTCCCCATAAAATAATTTTAAAAGGTCTTGACCTTTTGTAGAACCAGAAAAAAAACAAAAAACAACCCTGCCAGCCCAGTGATTCCTCCACAGCTCGGGAGTGATGAATGGGGCTTTTGAATCAGTGTATTTGCACTTTCTAACATTGGCGGTGCATTAAGGGGAACATTTCCATGGGTTTTTTTTAAATCACTTTTCACCTCTTAAAAAAAATAGTGTTGCATATTGTCATCTTATCATATACTATGATCAGAATAAAACTTGGTTGATTTTCACAACTTTTGAAACTGCGAACCTTTTAAGGAGATTTTGGGGGGGGAATTTTATGGGACTTATGATTCTTTTAGGATGGAAGACAAATGCTCGGCTCCTGACTCTCCTGTGTAACCAGACACCCGGTATTTGTGCGTCTGTCGAGTGATTGCTTTGCTTCTCCAGCACTCCATGGGCAGCGGCCCAAACCCAATCTGTGTGACATATAGAGCCCATTTCAGCCTTACAGGAATATATCAGTAACCACGCCGGAGCCGACCTTTGCAACCTAAGACGTCGGTGATTTGTGGAAGCTTGTTAAAGTTGATAATCTACATTTCTCATTGCTTACTGCGGCATTTTTGCTTTCATTTTTTTTCTTGGAGTGGGTTGCAGGCTGACCGGCTCTGACATCCGAGTTGGATGGGTAGAAAGATGAAGATTTTTTACGAGGCTTTAAAGAAGGGCTTGTGTTTGAGAGCAGTGCTGAGAACTCGGTTTCTCTGGAGGTTTGTTCCCGGCAGCGTTTCCTTTATGAGTGACTCAGGGATGGAGGAGCTGTAGCTGCTGCTTGGGTCTCACAGAGGCAGGTTGACAATGACCTGAACTTCCCTGAAAATTCCTCATGTGGAGTTTTGCTGCCAACTCAAACACACACACACACACAAAAAAAACCCTAAAATTCTTCTTCTTCTTTTCTCCTCTTCTTTTTCAACATTTAGTCCTATCTGTTGTTTCTCTTTCATTTACTGAGGTTGTGTTAATGGCAAGGGAACAGAAAAACTTGGTGAAGGAGGAAATGGTTGTAATCGCTGTCAGGAAAATTCTGATATTGTTTCATTTGTTCCTAAATGACCACAGGGAACAAGCTGTAACAGTAAAGGGATTTTGAAACAAAAGTGATGTCAAATTTCGTTGTCAACTTCTTGCTTTGGAGAGTTAAGCTCTTCTGTGCTGTGGACACATGGATTCTCCACCAAGACTTGAGACTGGGGAAGAATGGCTTAGTAGCTTGAAAAAAAAACAAACCCTAGACATGTTACCTGCATTAAACTATTTCACAAAAGTCCAGGGAAACCTCTGATTCAGTTATGATAACCGCACTTTGAAAGACGCTTATTGTTTTGTTTTCCAGTCTAATATTGGCTTTCTGCAACAATGCAAATTAATTCCCAGAAGCTGAAACCATCCAAGTGATGGGAAGACAGGTGGATAAAAGGCAGGAGAGCAAGCGACTGGGTTTCTTATTTACAAACGAGAGAAATAAGATGAAAGGGTCACAATTACGAATTCTCAGAGGCAAAATAAACCCAGCAGACGTGTTGGTGTATGAGAAGGCAGAGGGTGTCACCATGAGCTGGAGGAGGGACAAGGGGACACCCAGCCCAGCAGCCACCAGCACCCGAGTGGGGTGAGACGAGACCCGGGGCCACAGCAGAAGCAAGGCAGGAGGTCAGGGTTTGCCCAGGAAAGAGTGCGACACTGCAAAACAGTTGAAAAAATGCACAGAAAAATAGATACAAATATATGAAGATGAAGGTGGGGTGATAGAGGTGGGAGGAAGCTGCTTTGCACGGGCTGTCAGAGGCTGATGGGGAATGAAAAACGTCAAAGACCCCTTGTTAGTCCGGTATATGTTGTAAAACAAAAAGTTTTTAATGGTATTTTTAGCGCAGGCGTTTTAAAATAAAATATAGGGGATGTGCACTAAAAGCCAAATCCCATTTAAAAGGGCAAATCCTGTAATTATTTCCCATATAAAACCCATTAGATTAGTCAGCATTAAAAAAAAAAAGTGTGGTGCTGAAACACCACATTTTTCTAAACGTATGATAAAAAAAAAAGTTTCTTGAAATATTTTCTCTTCTTATATTGCATACGCGTTTCTGAAGCTTGGTGACTTAGAAAGTAGCGTCTGATCTTCCAAACCTTACAATGTCTTGAGAAATTACTTCGGTTTTCTAAGTAATTTCTAAGTAAATTGGTTTTCTAAGTAATTTCTAAGTAAATTGATCACAATTTCTAGAATGTGTCTGACTTCTGAGTTGCTACTGACAGTGGAAAGTGGCTTCTAAGTCCTCAGATTTTTCAAAAGGAGTTTTTGAAAACAGACCCTGAGGTAACTAAGCCAGTCTGTTTTTACAGACTTACTCTGCTCTTAAATAAGGCAATAGGAGCATTGCTTGGATAACTTAACCAGCAAGTACAGATTTTTGTTAGCACTGAACCAGTTAAAAGAAAAACAAAGTATTTTTTAACCAACTCTAGCTCTACTCAGGCCTAAATTATTATTTTTCCTTCAGAAACAGGCATTTTACTGTGTCACTTTTCAGTTCCAGCTCAATAAACAACCATTTATTTACAATTTTAAAGCAATCTTCAGCCTAGTCAGGTAAGAATTATTTCAAAAGAATAAAAACATTTTCATTTCCCATCACTGCCAAAAATGAAAAGAACATGAGTTATGAGTCTTGCTATGTTGTCTTAAGTTGATTACTATGGAATGATTAAAAAACTAGCTGTGCTGTCATAGCAGAAGAGTACATTATAAGTGTAATAACAGCTTAGGGATACAATCCATCAATGCCGTACTTGGAAGAAGAAAAAAAAGTTGATCTATTTCTTTGGTCATCATTTTCAGCATATTAGATGACAAATAATTGTACATTCATCAATAACAATAGATTAAAGTTGAAATGATTTATTGCTATTACACTGCTGGTATGATGGAGCACTAGGTCACTCAAGCATTGATGGGGTCTGTATTTAATTTTCACGGGTCTCTTGGCAGAAATAATAGACAGAGAGGAAACCACCTGAAACAAGGTAGATCAAAGTTGGTGACAAGTGATTTGTAGGTTTGGTGGTGGGTTGGAGGTGGCAGCTCCGGGTGCTCTGAACCGCTAAGTCGGGCGGCTCCTCGTGGCCTCGCAAGGCCGAACAACCTCAGAAGGAAACCTCGAATGGCATTTGTGTGGGTCAGGACACTTCAGCAGGAGAAAATTATCCGCAGACTTTTTTTGATGTGAAAAAATTCTTCTACCGAGCATTTTTATTGACTCCTAAAACAAGACTCAACGGTGTGAGTACTACTCCTGTTAAAAAAACAGATAACGTTAATCTGGAGTGGGCTAGTACCAGCTTTTAAGCTCAAACTTAGATTTTGGTGGGCTTTTTGTCTGGTTGTTGTTGTGGGGCTTTTTTGGGGTGTTTTTGTTGTTGTTTTTGTCCTGAAGAAACTTTGTGTTCCAATCTGGCAATAGCTGTGGTCATGTCCCCCTCCTGTGCAGAGTAAAGTCAGCTTAAGTTTAAAATGATTTCTGCTATTGTATCAGTCTTTATGAGGAGGCAACTTTTGTTGTTAAGATCAACGTTGAAGATGTTTAGGAACTTTCTCTGCGTTTATGGTGTGGAAGCCACCATTGAGCATAATGGTGAGTGAGAGGACTGCTGAGAGTCGAGGTCTCTGTTTCGCATTAGCCAATAATGTGTTAATAATATTTATAATGATGGAATAAAAAAATAATTATTAATGTACCAATTTAGCATCTCTATGAAATGAGGGAGAAGACAGAAGATTGCTCAGTCTGATACTGAAATACTACGACAGTGGAAGAACTCAGGAGTCCTCTGCATATGCTGTGTTGCCTAAGATTTTAGGATAGGTATGAAAAATGCTGAGTAAATTAAACTGCATTCTAATTAGAATGTCCCTGAAAGACTAAGATTTTTTAAAAATTATTTTTGACAGCATTTGTAAGCTTACCTTTAGCACCATTAATATTTTTATATACACCTTGCATGCTGAATTCAGCATCAAATGGCTGAGAAATAATTTAAAAATAGTAGTGCTAGTAATAATAACAATTATTATCATCATCATCTAAGGTACTAAGTTCATTTTCCTAACTTTGGAAAATTCATTGACTGTCTAAATAATCTGTCTCGTGGTGCTGGTAAATTGTAAAGCAGCTTCCATACCTGGCCATGTACTAATGACCTGCGATAATAGGATTAACTGCTTTATTTCGAAGTAGCAATCAAATCCACGTGATTTTTACAGCTAAAACTCTATAGAGATGAATTTCCACTCTGTTCCTCTGAGAGGCACAGGCAGGATCTGCATATGCTAATGCCATTAAAAGTTAGCGTAAGTTCTATGGGGTCTTTAAACTACAGAAATATCTGGATTCACACCACTTTGAAAACCCACACCTGCCAATAAGTTGCCAAAAATAAGTGACACGAATAGCAAAACAGTTTTAATTTTCTGTCCAGTCAAATCTTAGTATTTCACACTCAATTTTCCTTCCTCAGTAATCTAAATAATTTCCCACCTTGCTCATGATGAATGTCTTGCCAGTTCCTACTCAGTCCTTCCACTTTACACAACCTAATTAAAGAAAACATTCCATGATTGCCTATTTTTCCTCATGCATGACAACCTATTATTTTTTCTACCACCTGATTAGGGCTTTATTATCCCTGGATTTAGATTGATTTGCTGGGCACTTTAATAAAACACTACTTAGTTTGATTTAAAGGGCTACAGGTTTCAGTCATTCATAGAATTACTCTTATAAGTAACTCACATTCCAAGTACTGTATGATCTTCATGAAAAAGGATGATATTCACTTAAAGAAATGAGAATCACAGGTGGTGTTCCAGTTGTGTATGTTGTTAATATTTCTGTTGTAAGCAGTCAGGAGAGGACAGTTTGCAATATAATTTGTCAAGGGTGATAAATCTGTTTCATCATTTCTGTCAAGAATGGATCCCGTGTATTAAAACTACTATAAATATTTTCTCAAGATAAACCAAAACTTTCATATGATTAAATAATAATACAGTTATGATGACAAATTACATTTACTATGTGTTATCTGAAATGCGAGACAAAATTAGGTAGTTAAAGTTCAAATGGATGGAGATCAGTTTTGATTTAAAATCAAAGGAATTTTATTAAGTAAATGAGATTTTCGTCATTACTTTGTTATATCTAACATTCTCTTCCTTCAGAAATATTACTTATGATCTTAGATGATGATTTTTTTAAAAAAAAGCGAGTGAGCTTGTATTATAGGAAAACGGAGTCCAGTGAAAAAGTTTAGGAGCAGATAAATGCCACGGTTCTTCCTGTCCCCCTCACTGATGGCTTTGGGCATTAGTGAGACGGGGAGCGACCCGTTGTCCCTGCCCCGGTGAAGCGGTGCTTTGGGATCACTCCTGTCCCGCCTCATTCAAATATTTCTGACTGCTCGTGCTTTCTTCCAGAGCGTTTTCTGACGGTTTGAAGATGCAGCTCTGGTTCCTACAGCTCCTCCTCTAGATACGGGTGTTGAGAGGCTCGAAGCGCACAGCGGGGCTTTGAAGGTAGTAGGTGAATATTGGAAAAGTAAGAGCACAAGTGTGATGGGAGCGGCTGAGGGAGCTGGGGGGTTCAGCTGGAGAACAGGAGCTGAGGGGAGACCTTCTGATCTCTGAACTGCCTGAAAGGAGCTTGGAGCCAGGGGGGTCGGGCTCTGCTCCCCAGGAACAAGCGCCAGGAGCAGAGGAAACGGCCTCAAGTTGCACCAGGGGAGGTTGAGGTTGGATCTGGGAACAATTTCTTCCCCAAAGGGCTGTGGGGCATTGGAACAGGCTGCCCAGGGCAGTGCTGGAGTCACCATCCCTGGAGGGGTTTAAAAGTTGCAGAGATGAGGTTCTTAGTGGTACGGTTTAGTGGTGGACTTGGCAGCGTTGGGTTAACAGTTGGACTTGACGATCTTAAAGGTCTTTTCCAACCCGAATGATTCTAGGATTCTATATGGGATTTTGGTTTTGAAAATCTTGTTTACTTCAGCTTTTACTACTGTACACTATGGTTCCTTCGACTCAATGAAACTTTCTTAATAATGTCTGCAAGGCAGCATTTTGGGGCTTGCTTCAGCTTGGAGGAGATGACACTTTGGCTCATAAACCTGGTCCACTTGATGATGTACTTAAAATGAGGGCTTGCTTAATAACCTGCTCCACAAGAGCTTTAATGCTTGACACATAAGGTTTATTTATTATAAAAGTAATGTTTTGCTGGCAAATGAGGTACAAAATAGATCTGTGTACCCGTGGCACACAGATCAATGTGTGTTGCCAATGTAGTTTGTACCTGGCTCAGATGGGTTACACCAGCAGTATTCTCACACCCAGAGATGGCCAACAATAACTATGTGATATATGGAAAATCTTGGGTCTAGTGCAGCATTTAGAAACTTTCTCAAATGGAATCATGTTTAAAAAAAACCGTAATTTTGCACCCACATGCTGCAAAATTGCTTCATCCTCCTGGTATGGGATTGCTCTGGCAATGGAACAGCATCCTTTTCTTACAGGAAAATGGGAAAAAGCAAATTTCTCTCTTTCCATGGTGTGCAAAAATGTCCTGTGCTGTTTCGCCTAATTTGTTGCTGAAGCCAAATACTTTCTGTCCTGGAGGAACCAGGTGTGTCTGTGGATACACCTTACACTCTTGATCGTCCTAGTAAATCTATTAATATAGTTACGTGCTTAAATGTAATCACTTTTGTAGCTGGAGAACAGAACGAGTTTCCTTGAAGGGGAAGCGGTTTTATTTTGTGGTTGGTTTACTCATTTCTCTGGTTTTCGGTCGCTTTAAGAAGTGGAGAAGAAGGGGTTTGTGAAGGGTGCGGAGACTGTTCTAGTGAAAATAAACAAAAGGATCATATAAAAGCCAAGTTGTAGTGCTAGAGAGACTTAATAGCTATAAACTGGTAGCTATTAGCTTCTAATTACTCTCACGTAATTACTGAATAGAATAGTAAATGTTATTAGCTTACTTTAATATTCAACATAAAACATAGCTTCCAACAATAATTTACAGGGGGTTTTTTAGCTTTAATATATACACATGTAAAACTGGGCTGCTTCATGAACATCCTTAATAAATCAGATTATTGTGAGAGTTTTGTGGAGGAGATATATATATTGTCAGAAGGAGCTGATGAGTTTGTCCTGACTTAGTGGCCTAATTTATATTGTGTCATCTTTGGAGAGTTTGTAGAAGTCACTGCCCCCTACAACTGACTTGAGACCTTAATTTTTTCCTGCAGGAAAAGGATTTGAGTGTTGATGTGTCAGGAATAAAAGCCTACTATAGCTTTAAGCATCATGCAATATCCAGAAAAAATTGTGAACCTTCAAAGTCCATAAAGAAGGGCTCTGTTTACAACAAGTATATATATTTTAGATCGAATGTCAGGTTGTAATATTATTTTGTTTGTTTGTTTCAGAACTATGGAATAGCCAGTCCTATGGTGCCATAACCATCAAATAATGGAGCATCAAATAATGTTAAACATTTTTTATGCTGCATCTCTTCTTACGCTGCTTACCTTTTTAGAGCATTTTAATTCACATCAATTTGTGGATTAAGTTTTTTCAATCTCCATCCCTGTACATTTCATTCAGGCCATTTCTGGGCGGCTTGAAATTTCTCTTTAAACATTGAGAATTCCACTAGAACAGCATTTTCAGGTGTTTCTCCGTTTACCAGCTGCCTCTGAAAGGTAGATTCCCAATATATTGCTGAATTCTCCCTCTATAACTTGGTTACATCCCTCAGTCTTCACAATTACAGTCTCTTTCCTCAGTGTTTTCTGTTTTCACGTCAAATAAAAGCATTGAGTCCATTTTGATGTATCTGTTGTGCTGGTGTGGATGGAGGAGGATGGAGCTCTGTGGCTTTGTTGTATTAGTGGGACAGATGGGGAGATCCAGAGGTGGTTTCTGTCCCCTCCCCAGCTGTCATCCCAGCCCTGGTCCTGCACCTTGGTGTGTAGTGGAAGCAGGTGACTTCAGCTTCTGGCCTTCCCGTTAGTTGTGAATTTACGTTTTATTCTAATTATTATTTATGATGAAGATTTATCATTATAGTTTTATTGCCTATTTTTTCTTCATTTGTTATCTTATATTTTGCTCTAGATGAAAAGATGCTTTTATTTACATAAATCCTTATTGACTTGCTTAGGCAGACTTCCAGAGGTGGGCACCTAAATTGTAGAGGGAAAAAGGGGCCTGTCAGGCACCTTCACATGGCAAGCTCAGGTGTGTATGTATCTGTTGCTCAAATTCTGCTTTTTATTCATGTTGGAGGATGCTGTGGCTGCGGGGGGGGAAGGGGAGAGAGAAAAGGGGGGACTGGAGCCCATTGCCAGCTCTTCTAAATGTAGCCCTTTATGTCTTCAGCATGCATTAATCTTGTTTTCCTTTGATTTTGCCTGAGAGTGAGAATGGCTAACTTTTTGCTTTTCTATTTGTAATAATGAAGCTTTCCTGATGTGGACAATTAACGACTTTTTGTTCGTTGGAAATTATCTAGGTGCGTCACTCGGCAGTCGGCACAGCTGCCGCACCAGGCGGATCTCTGCCAAAGGCGCCTCGGCTAATGCGTGAAAAGAAGCCACCAGGCCTGTACTTAGTGGGGATTTATTTAATTTCACATTTCTTTCTTTCCCTTTTTTTTTTTTTCCTGTAATTTCAACTTGCTCACAAAAGTGTGTGCCGAGCAAGAGACAGAGCAAGGGGGCAATCACGGCGCGAGATGATGCGACGGGGATCTGCTCCTTTATTCCTTTTAACATCCTGAGATTTATCACAGGATTCAGTTTTCCTACGAATATTTTTTTTGTCATTGAAAGAACTCCAAAGAACCCTTTTTTTGAAAGGTTCTTGTGGTAGACAAATGTTGGCCTCTAAAGCTATTTTCAAAGTGGGCAGAGAGACCAAAATCTACATTAAAACTCCATAGAATATTGTATATTCATAACCCAATCTTTCCTTCCTTCAGCACTGGATAAATGCACTGTATCAGTGCTCTATCATTTTTAAACTTCATCGTTGGAGATAATCACCCAAATACATAATAACAACATCATATGAGTACAAGAAAATATGTTTGAAATTTCCTTTTTATTTTAACACAAGATAGTGCTTCCAAAATCCCAAACTGAATTGCTTTTCAGTAGATAAGCATCAAAAAATACATTTCCTGCTTTCGGTGAAGGTGCAATAAGGTGCTATATCAGTGTAATAGTTCAGAATGATATGCTCTAGTAGTATTTTGATGAATTACATGATTATAGCTAAAATGAACACTTTCATCATGCCTGAATTAATAATGGTGGTATGATTTGGCAAGTACTCCTGCAGTGTTCTTTAACTCATCACTTCAGAAGACAGAGTTTTAGAGCCCATCCTTTGTCTCAGGGAAACACAGGGATCCTTTACGGCTTAAAAACACAAGAAGCAGGAGAAATGTGACAGCTATAAAAGGGAAAAAAGAAACTAATACATGCATACCTTCTCAAGCTCATCTAACTTAATTGGTTTATTTTTCACTGCCTTATTCCAGTGTCTAAGGCACGTACGGCTGTGTCAAAAAGGAAAAGACTGGTATTTTTTCGTGTGAGAATAGATTTGATGTGTTTTATTTCAACTGCTGTGTTTCCAAATGGTTGTAGAGACCTTATAAGGACATATTTTTCCCTTAAACCATCAGTTTTACTTTAGAACTTGGGTAATCAGTATATTAGTTTCTTTGTCGTGTGACGGAACCAACACCAGGACTTGAGCTGCCTTGAGTGAAGCTGTGGATGATCCAACCATGTGTATTAAACTTTCCCACACTGGGGGCTCCCACAGTATTGTATGCAAGAAAAACCTGCGCTACGGATGCCATTGTAACATGATTTGGCTGATAATAAATTAAGGCTCTCGGTCTTCACAGCTGTCGTGTAGTACCTTTAATGAGAATTAATTTTACTTGAAATAATAAATAATAATAATCAATCTGCTGTAGATAAGAAACGTAAACTTTTGCAGGCTATTGTGAAAAATGGTGATGCACAATGCATCAAAACCATCTGGAACAGACGTTCCTGTAATTATGATGTGCTTGATGATGCTGCTGTGTTCACTGGCCTTTTCTGGTATCCTGGAAGGTGGGTGATGGTACCAGCTTGTACTGGTGCGCTGAACTGGAAGAGAGGACATACCGTTCAGGGCAGGACCTGTCCTCTCTGTTTTCCTAAGTGCTTTCTGTCCATTGAGTTTTTGCTCTTGGTTAATGATTATGGTCTGTGTTTGTGTCAAATAGAAATTTTCTGCCGTGGAATATCTCAAGTCTGCTGATGCAGAAAGTCAAGCGAACACAAGCACACCATTTTCTGAACCCGAGCTATAGGAAAAGTCGTATTTGGCGAAAATGGGATTCTAAGGAACATCTTGTGGAGTTTAGTATAGTTATATATATGATGGTCTATGCAGGAGTACATAACTCTAAAAGTGCTTGCAAGACTTAAGAGACCTGAGTAGGTCACCTCAGATGAGACCAGAGGAAGCTTAGCTCAGGAGTGCTTTATCTGTGTTCCATCAAGCTCTGTCCCGGGATATATTAATAATAACTCTCTGCTGGGTTGTGATTCGCAGTGACAAGTGCCAGGGTTCTCATCATTGCTAAAAAATATCTGTCCAAACCCCTCGCAGAACCTTGGCAGAATGAAATTAAACCATGTGGACGCTTAGCGAGAGACGGTACCTTGCTCACAATTACGTGTTCAGAGGGTTTACCAAAACAGGAGGGATGTTTTAAAACATTAACCATGTGGTTGAAGAGTGTGATGTGTTTGGGTAGGGACTACAATAATGTGTGCTTGTCAAAGTCTGGCTTCTGATCCTGAGGTGGGTAGAGAAAGGTGATGCAAACTGCGTGACCACGTTTGTGGTCCATAGATGCTAAATGACTTAACTAGGGGTTTTTTTTAGGTTTTGGTGCAGAATATATTGATTTTTGGCACTCTAATGGTGTAAAATCTGTTAATAGCTTGCGTGTAGAGACACTTTAGCTGCTGTTATAATGAAACAAATTGTAATTCTTAATTGACTTCTCCTATGGAAATACCAGCAATATAAATTAAAATGTCATTAGAGTAAGAGGAGAGGGGGGGAAAGCCCTTTTTACAAGCCTCAGGATGATAATTTATAAGTAAACTAAGAAGCCATAATGAAAAATCCCTATGGAATCCAACATTAACAGCCTTTACTTTTACTCTGATACAATAAATCTTGCAGCTATGTGTCCACAACAGAAATAACAGAAACCAGGCCGAGCTGGAGTAGGTATGGGGGAGTCAAAGAGAAACATGGCCTTTCTTTAATTAAAAGTAGATGGTGATTTTCTGGTATTCCAAAGTCAACAAGTCATTGCTGCCAACTTGTTGCCGATCGGTTTGTTCCAAAGAAGGGGGTTTGGGTTGGACTTTTTGCCTAAAAGCAATGCAGTGTCGCCAGAGCTTCAAAATCCATGTGTTCTTTAGAATTTCTGATGTTCATTTTGCGAGCTGGTCTTCAGACCCCAGTACTGTAATTACATGAGAATTTCAGGTTTCTAGATGCGAATTTTTGAGAGTTGGTTGTTTTTAGGTTGTTGGTTTTTTTCCTTATTATTTTTGTTTAATAAGAGCAGGGATATTGTCAAAAATTTCTCCAGGTAGAGGATATAGTGAGTTTCTGCAGTGCAAATGGTGACCAAAAGGAGAATGTGAGATGTGATGGCCAGAGAACAGGAGAGGATGTGAACGGGTCCTTAACTTTGTGCATAGGTGCCATCAGAATTAACAAATTTCATCAACTGCATGTGTCAGACACCAGCAATGGAAACTAGAGATTTTCATGGCCTCATAGTATTGCCAACAACCTACATTCAAAGATCTTTAGCTAGAAATGAGAAAAATCATAGAATCATCAAATAGTTTGTGTTGTAAGGGACCTTTCTCATGGAATAATCTAAAAATTGTGATAAAAATCAGCACATATTGGCCTCTTAATTTGTCAACATTAAGGATGATCCTAAGAGTATGGAGATTGAGACTGATATTCTCAATAGTGATCAGGGCCTGGATCTCAGATTTATTTTTTTTTTTTTTCAGAGATGCTAGCATTTTGTATAACCATGGTTTTTAAGTCTCAGTAATGTAAGAGATAATTAACTTTGTTTTCCTCACTATCATGATGAGGAGCACTGATAAATCTGCTGCAATTTTTGTATTGCTATACCGGTCTTTGCCAACCTAGAAGGGTTTGCAGGGGAACATACAGGTTTTTGCTGCGGATCAGTTCTTACCTTTGTTTTTTTTCCTGCAGAGAAAAGCCTTGTTCTGTCTACAAGATGGATAAGTTGAAAATGATGGTTGCTCCTCAAGAACGTGCTAACACGAAGTCCCAGATTTAAGCCAAACTCTTCACTGGTCTCATGAATGGTGACTTAAACAAGCTGACTATCCTTTTAAGCTCTTTGTGAGATAAAAACCAACATCCTGTCTATACACAGGATTTCCAGTACTTAATTTTAATTCTGTTTAACCCATTAATGGCCAACACCAAAAATTATGTAAAAGTATTATAGGACCAATGAACATAGTTACTCCTCAAAGCAGAGGGAGCCATGATGACTTAGATTTGATAAATTCAAATTTCAATATATAAAAATATTTATTTGATTGACTCTGTGACTAGGCAGAGAAATACACATATTTGGTTCAGTCCCCTGACAGTGACTTAAGGATAATGACTCTGAACAAAGCTGTAGAGCAAAGATGTTCCTATTGTGAACTTCAGAGGAGCTGAGCATAAATATTTAAGGTAGAATTTGTCCTGTTTCTTGCATATGAAATTTCTGTTCAGACAAACCTCAGTACGATGTGTATTTTTTCTCAGTTTAGAGTGCTATTTTTCCACTGATTGCCTGGGGTCATGCGGCTGGTTTGTATTGCATCTGATGACAAATACTTTAAAATAACCCTGAAAAAGAAAAACTTTGTAAAAGAGAAATCTTACCTTCCTTTGGGGTATTTTTTGTAAACGGTATGAACATGCATGGAGTGTGTGCAGATCTCCCGTGTTGGACACAGTGCCACTCGATTTTAAAGATCTTTACCAAGGGAGTTATGCCAAGGATATTTTTTTGACATAAATTTTAATAGTAACAGAAAAGTGCCGTGGTCTCAAGTACATTCCTAAACTAGAGCAAAGTGAGAAACCCACAAAGCCAGTTCGGTTTATGCCAGACCGCGGCGCCTTGTGTCAAACCGCCCAGGCCTGAACCATCAGCGTAAAGAGTGCTACTAAACGCTCTTATTTTTATTTTTAGGTCACGCGGATGCAGACCGTCCTGAATATTTCTCTGGACGAATTGCTAATCGCTACCTTGTTCAAAATCTGTGGGATGTTTCTTATGTGCTGCATCTGATTGTGATTTTTATTTATTTATTTTTTTAATACAGGCAATAATATGAAGCTCACTTATGAGGCCTGCATAAAATGGTGTGTAACAACCAAGTACAGTAAATTAAGCATGATACTCATTACATAAATACAATTATATTTATCAGCCTTTTATAAGCACACAAAGCATTTACCAGTAAGAGTTATTTTGGAGTAGATAATTCCCAATTAACTTTTACTACTTTATTTTTGCTAATTTAGTTAGATTTAATTTTTCAAATTAAAAAAAAAGCGCTGTATCAAATGGCATCTCTAACTATTACACTGGAGATGAGATATAATTAAAATGTTATGTATATAGGATTGCAACTGATGGGAACCTCAGCTTAAACTCCTATTTTTGTCTTTGATTGTTGCCTGCACTGCACAGATAACAGGATTGAATTGCAAGATGGCTGCGTGCCCACAGTGCCAGGACCAGGAGCTTGGAGAAGAGCAGGAAGGGACGAGCTTGAAAGAAAAATGACCTGGAAAATCAAACAGGTCAAGGATTGGCTTTTAAATGTGCTGAGGAATCCTGTGAAAAGTCCTTGACAGCACCATTTTCTTCTGCAAAGCTGGACATTGAGGTACTAGNAAAGGGCTGTGGGGCATTGGAACAGGCTGCCCAGGGCAGTGCTGGAGTCACCATCCTGGAGGGGTTGGACAGATGGAGATGAGGTTCTCAGGGACATGGTTTGGTGCCTGAATTAGGTTATGGTTGGACTCAATGATCCTGAGCGTCTCTTCCAACAGAAATTATTCTATGGTTCTGTGTCTGTGGGGTTGGGCATGAGGAATGATGGACTTCCATGGGTCCAAGGTGAGAGCAGCACTGATATGTGGGCGACTTTCTGCTCTGTAGGCTTGGAGCGACTTGTCCATGGATTGCTCGCCAGCCTGTTAATAAAACTTGTGATTCTGCTTACCAGGCCTGAGCACCACGCAAAGTTTGGGACTGTTTGCGCTACACCAGGAAACATCCGCACATCTCAACATGGATGGTAATGCAGCGCACTGGTCAGAGAAGACTCTGTAACAGTGCCACCGAACCTCAAAGTTCAAGCCAAGCTGGGTCTCTTGGGTGAGTTGTCCTTTCCCAGTGATTTGAGTTTTTGAGGCTCTTTTCAGTCCTCGTGTTCTCAAGGATGGCGGTGAGAGACAGTCTCTCTTGAGATGAGGAGTACACAGGGAATCCATTGACAAAAACCTCATCACAGTTTTATTGTACTTTTTAAAGAAAACCTTCCAAGTAATAAGGAGGACAATTCTGAAAAGGCTTCATACCTAGTTTTTGCTTTTTTTGTTTAATTTTATCAGGTTTAAAATCTATAGTTGAAACTGAGGGTATTAGATTTAGCCTTCAAAATCGTACTACAGACGTGCTGTGTCTCTATTTCTCCCTCTCTGAAACAGGAAAGGCTTAACCAGTCTCCCAAAGAATCCCTCTCTGGGCAGGATTAAATGTGCCGATGGCTGTTTAAGGCCACTGGTGTGGCTTTACAGATCTTGGTTCAGGACTTGACCTGGAACGTTGCGTAGATACGGTCAGTGGTTTGTCACAGGGGAGGTGTGATGGAAACGTGCCACGTTATTAAACAGAACCTCTCTTCATTTTATCTGTCACTAATAATTAAAATATAAACGCAGTGTTGCTAATTGTGTTTCAGACCATATGATTTTAAAATAAAATCGATGTGAACTCCACGTGTTCAGCAGCGCTCTAAGACAAGAATTAACGTGTTTCACTGGGGAAGGGGGATTTGCTGATGGAAAATATCAGAGCTATCTTTCTAGAGGCGAGGATGGTTACAGATCCACTGTTCATTACTTTGGATGTGTCACATTTGCTAGTATGACAAGATGTATTATGAGCAAGGAATTTTACAGATGGCGAGAAATAGCCATGTAAGTTGTTTATTTGGGTTTTTTTCTCGATATTTTTTCTTTTCTGTGCTACCCTGTCCAACCTTGGGATAATGGAATTATTTTATGCCTTCTGCGCTATCATCAGGCTTTGGATGGCTGCACAAAGGCCACTGGCAACAGAATAAGATGGCTGTAAAAAAATGCAAAAAATTGGGACAGAAAAAAAAAGGTACAACCAATAACTTGCCCTTAAATTTAAAAGGAACTAAATGAGGAACTTCTGGACAATTTATCTTGCTGTTTACGGATAACAAGTCACTTTGTTTTTATGTGCTCAGTCTAGTATTCCATAATTTATTTGAAAGAAGATGAGAAATAATGTAGATAAATGATGAAGTGTCAGGGTCTGACGCTCTTAAATGAAGCTATTATGGTCAAAGAGAAAACGTAAAACCTGCGGCTCATTATGAGAGCGTTCTACTTGTCAGTTAAGTGAAAAGGCCTGGAATGATTTCCAGTTTATTTGTCATTGCAGTTATTAAAGCTGTCTTTTTGGTGCCATGAAAATGAATTGAAGACTTTATTCGAAGTAAATTTGTACTAAAGCTTTCAGATGTATCTTATGTGAGTTCAGTGAGGCAAGAAAACAGCTTAAAAGCTGAAATATTACAAGAAGGCGACTACTGAAGTCCTGAAACACACAAGAATATAAAGTCTGAGGAAGTTACACAAATAAATGAAGTATTTCATCTCTTGGGAAATAAAGCTTAGTTTTACTATATTGTACACTTAGACAAAGAAATCAGCCCTTGTTAGTGGCAGCAAAATATTGTCTTTCACGGACTTGTGCCTGGTGCTTACTTTTATATCAAGCTATTAATTTTGGGACAAGTTTACTGGAGAGGCGGGGCTGCTCTTTTCTGGTCCGCACGGAACATCTTTGAAAATACCATCTCCCAGTCAAAGAGCAGATGTTGTATCAATGGCGAGATGAGGCTTTTTATGGTCATCATGACTAATGTGGTTCAACAGCAGGACAAAACGATGCGTGGGGGATAACGGGGTGGGTGAGACCATCCTCTAATTGAATGACCGGTCTCCAAGGCAGCGCGTCTGACTACAGGGAGTGGGAGACGTTGTTGACGTTTTTATCCCTCTTGAAACGGTCTTAAAATACTTCGTGAACCTCGCGTAGCTTGGAGGTTAGAGTAATGTGTTAGTTCGTCGGCAACTGAAATCAAGTTAGCGCTGTGACTGAGGTGGTCGTTGACACTCACTTTTTGGCAATCCCTTCTTAAGATTATTTCTGTTGAACTGTAAATCTCGAATTTATGTAGAGGTGATTGATAGGTTTATTTTATTCTGTTTTGTCTATTGCTCTGGATTTCTTTTCCAGTAGTCATGTTCCCCACTACTGCTTCGTATTTGCCAAGACAAATTAGTGTAGTCATACTAGGCTTGGACTGTCCAAAAGGAAATTAAGCGTCTTTTTTATTTTAAATTGAAAGCTGTAGGAGCACTAAACTGAATGCTTAACTCCAAGCTCCAGCAGTCTTACAGCAGTATCGTTGACACTTTATTGCTGATATTACAAATGTTATGACATGTCTTCAGGGTCAAGTTAAAAACAAAAGGGTTCCGCATTCTCATCAGAAGTAATCTGTCAGTTTTGTCATCAGATATTATAGCAGCCCTCAGTAGCAGTGTCACAGTCAAGGGTTTATCAGGCTCTGTAGTATATGTATACATACTCTGATTTCCAGGGGTTTATATTTGCAAGAAAAATTCCCTCTGGGCTAAAACTTGGCATTCATAGCCCAAAAGGATTTTTTTTTTCTAATTAAAAAAAAAAAGTATCAGTGAAGGTTTTCTTGAATGATAAGAGCACACACACACAAAATCTATTCTGCGTTTTTAAAACACTTTAAATCTTTTAAAGTGGCAGACTTCAAATATTTAAGCGGGCAACTCTCTTTACATAAGAAACCATTAAAAAGGATAACCGGGGAAGGGGATAGGTGGCGGAGGAGACAAGTGCTTTGTGCTCATCGCCGCTATAAGTGTTGAGCGTTTGATGAGATGTATAATTAGCCACACATTTCGAAAGCTCTCGGTGTCTCTTTCTATTGAAACTGTGCATGAGGGAATTAGGATGTCTGAGGCACAAATAGAAATCATTTCTTCCTCGCCACCCTCTGGCATGGTCCTGCAGAACGGGGCTGATACGGCGTAAGCTGCTCGGATCAAGGCAGCTCTTCCATAACCACATTACGTCTGTTCTGTGTAGAAACAGAGGGCTTCACTTTCCAAGGCTGCTGGCCTGATATGTATATATATTTTTTTACTCCTTTTTTACAGTGGTAACCAAAATACGCAAAGCACAGTAGGGGCATCTAGAAGGAAACCTGGAAGAGAAAATAACACAGAAAGAAATGCCGATGCCAATGGTGGTTATGGAAGGGATGCAAGTGCTGATGGGCATAGTGCTGGTTAACTCTGCTAATCCAAGTGCTCATTTATTGCTCGGTGATGTTGTAGGGTTGGTTGGTCGGTCTTTGAATAATTGGTGAGGAAATTAGGAGCAACATGTTAGATACAGAGATGTTTGCACTAAATCAATATATCTAGACTATATCTTCTCACTGTAAAAATTCTGTCCTTAAGTCTTCACTTGGATGCCCAAACCAGATTTTGTATATTTGCAAATGCTTTGTGTAATAAGGTGCTTTATACTGCAGGTACTGCTGCTCTTATTTATAGTCTGTGGCTCAGGGACAGCAATAACAAACAGGGCACACTAGAGAGTCACTGGGGTTCTCCATAAAATCCTGGTAAACCAGCACAAAACAGACGCTGATGTGGAACAGGAATGGGGGAAAACACGGCTATCGTGTATGTTTGCAGGTTATTATATTGTAATTAATTGGACTTCCTAAGCGGAAAATAAAAGAATGTAAGTAAAGAAAACCAGGCCTGGGAGGGTTCCTGCCCTGTCCATGGGGAAATTGTCCTCAAACAAACCTGCACGTGCTCCATTAGTGCTCTCGTGGAGGCCAGCCTCGTCAGTCGAGGGTAAGGCTTTCCACCGAAACACTGTAAGTGGGCTCTCGAAGATGCTTCCTATTGTCCTTATCTAAATTCTCCGTATCTGAATTCAATCTTGAGTTAGCACCATCCCTTTGCCACCAGCAGCCAGGAGATGCTTCTGAGAGTCATCGAGAGATTGCTATGAAATGAGATCAGTGCCAAGGATGTTCTAATTTTGTGGCGGTTTACTTCATTTTCTTTTTCCTTTAATTTTTTTTAAACGTGTCTGTTGAGTCTTGTTGTCAAGACTTTAACTCTTTTGCTGGAATACAACTTCTTTTCACTTTTGGCTTCCCTCTAGTGGTCAGTGTGAACTTAGACATCTTCCCACAAGCAACCAGCCCATACAGAAAGGTGTTGCAGAGTATTCCGGACAGCCTGGAGATTTCAGAAGTAGATTTTTTTTTCTTGCCAGCCTGCAGGAGTTATGAGCTGGAAGTACCGAGAGCCAAAATAAAGGCATTATCCAGGAGTTTCTCAGTCACTGCCTGCTAAAGGCACCGAACACTGGGAAACCTCTTGATCACAGACAGCCAGGGGTGATCTGGATTCTTCAGTTTGTGTGTTAGAATATTTTTCTTGAAATTAAACTGTATAAACCAAGCGTTATAGACCCACAGTGCCCACAATATGGTTATTTTTTATATCTGCTTTTATATATGTTTGTGTGTGTTCTCTTCTTAGTGCCTGTGTTCTGGAAGTCCAGAGAAATCTACTGAGAAGGTATCCATCAGCCATCAACTTCATCCACAAAATTTGTTCATCCACTAGAGAACCTCAGTAGCATTTGTGAGCGCTGGAGGTGAGTGAGCATAGTTTTATATATATATTTTTTTATTTATCTATCTATTTATTTATACTGTTTCCACTGACCACTTTAACCTATTTCCTACCTGTCCTGTGGCACAAATTCCCCTTGTTTTGGATGACAGCTGCCTACTCTCTGCCGTTAGATCTCTGGAAACATCTAATATTCCCCAAGTCTTCCTCAGAAGCTGAATATAAAGGATGTTTTTGGAAGAAGATGAGGCATATCTGAGTTGCTGACAGTCTTGTATTTAAAATCCACATTGCTTTAATTTTTGCTGTAGCAAATTTGAGATTAGAACCGTCCTGTGACACTTGAACAAACTTCCAGTTTCTGCCTCAAGCAAACTAAGTCAAGTTTGGTGCCCTGCACTAGGACATAAGACTGAGGAGATGGGAAAAGGAAGGACTGTCTCAAGGGAAGGAAGTGTTTTCAGTAAAGGCCCATAAATGCAAATCTAAGTATTCATTTTAGTAACGCTGGTCTATTATTACAGCCTAAAGGAAGTTCATAATTAAGCTCCTCATCTTCAAGTTGCTCTCAGTGTGAACTTCAGTGTCAGAAACGGCCAGGAATTTATTTCATGATGCAGCTGCAAGTGAGAGAAAACAGCATCACTAAAAAAGCCAGAACTTTTGCCAAAAACATACGCCTGTTTTGTAACGTTCCATCAGGTCAGGTATGCTGATCAAATACACACAGAAAGAGAGCAAAATCCACGTTAGAAGAGCCGCTATCAAATAGCCACCGCAATTACTCTTAGATTTAACGAGACGGCATAGAGGTGATAATTATATTTCAGGCAAATTCCCCGGGCACCAAACTGCTCGTTGCTCAGGGTGATCTCTGGCAGTTTCTCCAACTGCATGTGCTGCAATGGGAATAAGAAGTTGTGCCCAGGTACTTCCTGCCCAGTGGGACCAGCATCCCGGTCCAGCACTGGGACCCAGCTGGGATGCTGCTTCCCTTTGTGTCTTGATTTTCCTGTGCCCTGGGCAAGTCGGTTTTTCCCCTTTCTGCTCCATTTTCCAGTCTGCAAAACTCTAGTGGTAATGGTTAACGCACTGGGATTTTAGAGATCATAACCTACGGAAGCAACAATAAAGTGCTTTGGATTTTCTTGGTGGAAGCTGCTACATAAATGTAAAATATTACTTTTTTTTTTTTCCCCCTGAATTTTCTTTTATATTTAGGTAGTTAGGAACTGATTTTGTGCTGTGCTCTGTTTTAGCCGCGCTCCTGTTTTCTTCTCCTGTGTTATCTGCTGAGTTGTGGTTCACGAGCTGATTCAGTTTTCTCTTTAATCACTGATATTACTTGACTCAAAACCTCTTGGAATAGTTTACCCCATGTGGCAGCTGCATGCCAACAGAGCAGTTTTATCTCCCATCTCTGTGCAGGGGTAAACACTTATGTCTTCAGAGTGCAGAAAGGGAAAAGATATTAATTTCTGAGGCTCGGAGGTTGCTGCCCACCTGGGTAATATTTTGCACTGTAAATCTAACGCCATCGGTGAGGAAAAAGTATTAACGTACATGATAATTAATAAATCATAGTCTATTTTTGTTATTATTATACAGATAAACTCTAAAAGACACATATACCTTGTGATTTTCAGGCTTTTCTGCTGGATGGGGTGCTGAAAATTTGTGTTTGGGGAGCAAAAGAGGAGCTGCTGTGCTCTGGCTTTGATCCGCTGCCTGCAGACGGCAAGATTTGTGTTGACTTTGTGGGCTGCGAGCAGTCAGACTGCACAATGTTAACAATCCAGATGCTGAGGATCGGGGTCAAGAAGAATGTTTTATTTTGTTCAATGATGTCATCAGAGATGGGACATAATAAGTTGGTGTTTTTTGCTTTTTTTTGTGGGCTTTTTGTTTGTTTTATTTAAGCTCATGCAGATGAATCAAAGCTGGGTAGAAGCACTTACCTCATTGTAGAAGAAGAAAATGATCCCGTAGTTCAGAGTAAAGGAATAATAACATGGGTAGCTTATGAAAATGGGGTGCTAGAAAATGGGGGATAAAATTATGTTGCTGATCATCTGCCTTTATTGGCATTATTTTACAAAATTCACTAAAAATATATGTATTATTCTGCAAAATTTTTAGCTGAATGGATTGAATTCAACTGTTACTCAGTGCAGGCTTGATTTTGGGGTGGCTTTGCCCACTTTGGCCACCATTGACCTCCCTGGTGCCTTCTGGTTGAGCCTTTCGCACCAATTACCCTGCATGTGTACACAGGTATCATTCAAAGTGCTATTTAATAATTTCCCACCTTCAAAAGCTCGGAAGTTCCTTTTCTATGACTCTTTTTAGCATTGAGAAATTAATTAGTAAAATAGGTAGTGCAGCCTTGCTGCATCTATGTCCCTGGATTTTTCTAATGTAAAAATGCCATAATTTTTCGAAAGTCTGGAAAGCTCCGAGGCAAAATTTGAAGTTAATTTGACAGGCAAAGTTTCAAGACAGAATGCATCTAAAATTTCATTTTCTCACACCGGCATTTCCATATAGAAGGGGATTTGCATCGTGATAATGTGCAGCTAACCTTGTGAAGTAGGTAAACGTTCTCATTAGGGACTTCATGTAAAAAGTCATTGTTATTTCAGCGCGCTGAGGGGTGCTCCGGTGGTGCTCGCTGCCCTAAAATATGCAAAATTAATGGGTTGAACATCAGTAAAAACGGCTTCAGAGGCATCCGACCTACAAAGACAGAAAAGAGTTAAAAGATAAAAATCTGTGACGTTTGACTGTTCTTTTTCCCTGCCTGATTTATCTATAATTCAGGCTGCTTAGCTTAACTTAAACACAGATACCACAGTCGGAGTATTTGTTAAAGCGCTAAGCTGACAAGTACAGAGCACCGGCCATTATTTCTGTCGGGTAGTCAAAGGTTTGAGCGATTCCTTTTGCCGCTCGGCACCGCGATTCCTTGAATTCCCCGAGCTTTCCGTAGGGTTTCCTCAAGGACAGCGATCATGTCTGAGCTGTGTTGGTGACAGATGGGATCCAACGTGTCATGTGATGGATAACGCCGGAGCCACCGCGCTTAATCCTTCTAATACTAATAGTGGCATTATCATAGAGATTTATGAGAATGTCAGTTCCAAGTTCCCAGTTCCATTCATGGGTTTTTAAAACTTCAGCTGCAAAAAACACGCATCCATCCCATTAATTCTAATTATCATGGTTCATCTTCTCAGCAGTTTTGTACTCCGGAACCTTTCAGTGCAAATTAACGTACCAAAAAAGTGTATTAATTAATATTTGTAGCTTTTAATTTCTGCAAGAGTGTTGTCTGGAAGCAGCTGGCAGTACAGGGCCGCTGCTATTGAATCTTTGCCAAACAAGTGCAGATGTAATTTTGTTATCTCTTGCTTAGTCATTTACGCAAATTAATTTGAACAATTAGCCTTTTACTGGTCCTTCATGAATCATGCAAAAGGGATCTGCCAAAAAATTGCTAGTTGACAGAAAAGAATTGGTTAACATTGTGAATCTTACAAAAAGGTATTACTATGTTTGGGATGAAATACAACTTTGTTACTAATTGTAGTGGTTTGGTTGGTGGTTTTTTTGTGTGTGTGTGTGTGCCTTATCGATTTACACTGTTGGTTATTGTTGGAGGAAAAAAATCTAAAAGAATGAGCAGTAGAAATTTGAGAAGTTTGTTTTGGATCAATACCAAAAAAGTTAAGTTTCTTGCCTAAATGTTGTTTTGTCCCCACAGTTTGCAAAGATGTGAGGAGTTTGGGGTTTTTTTTGAGGGGAGGTTCATGGTGAGGTTGGGCACTCCAGAGGAGCAGGTTTGCTCATCCTCTGAAGAAAACCCTCCCAAATCTTTAGTTTCTTTGGACAGCATTCTCAAGGAAGTCTGTCGTCTTGCCTAAATATCTATACTCTTAATAAAACAGGTTTCTACACATAAACTGCCGCCTTGTCTTAAAGAACACGGGGATTTGGCTTCAGGTACCTCACAACGTGTCTGAGCTGAAACTTTATTTAATGTTGAGAATGGCAACTCCTATGTGAAGGCTGGGTGTGAATGACGGTAAACTCAGGTGTTTCAAAGGATTGTATCGTTGCTCTTTTCTGAAATATCAAACTTATTTTTAGTCAGACGAGCCCAATAATCCAGGTTATCAGCAAATGGCACCATCTGGAGACTTTCAATAATGCTGTGAATGAAAATCTATCTCATTTACTGGTATTGCAGAGTATATATATATATATATTTTATATATATATATTTTTTTTCTTTTTTTTTACTAAAAATTCGTATGTATCCTTTTGCTTTAAATTGTGCTGCATAAATCTGAGCTTTGTGCTCTTCCTAAATGTGATTCTCAGGTGGTTTTTACAATATGACCATGGCATCACAGCCAAGTTGTTACCTGTCCCTTCCATTTCCCCATTGATAGAATTCTTGCAATTTTGCAATATAACTGGAAGTGCTGTAATATTTCTAGTCGAACAAAAAAAAAAACCTTGTTACCTGATGATCTGTTGCATTCAGAACTAAGTGCATTGGAATGTTTTTACTGATATATTTAAGTAAAAGCTCACGGTTTTGTCCAGCCACTTCTCTTCCTCGCCTGTCTGGATGTGATGAAGATGTGCTGCAGGTCGGTCCTGCAGAACAGGTAGAGCTTTTGGGGCTCACCGGGACACCAACAGGATTGCGACCCTGGTTTCCCAGAGGCTTTCCTGATGTGTTGGCTGTAGCTGGGGGAATAACTTTGGAATTAAATCCTTGTTTTGCGGAAACCGCACTCGAGTTCAAACAAATGCTGACTCTTTGTTAGCTCAGCCAGACAGTCCTGTGCAAATTCCATCACTCTGGCAGGGGAAGGTATGCGTCCCTTTCCCTCTAATTGTTTTCTACAAGCTGCGATTTCTCAGTCTGTATTGTTATTTCCATTTGTCCATTTGATTGCAGAGAGAAGAGACCAGATGTTGTGTGACAAATCATAGCTATTTGCAATCTGTTGGAATTCTTATAAATTGTACCGGGGATCATTTTCTGATAACTGATCCTGCAATCACTTACGCACGTGCATCACTTAGAGCGTGAGATGTCCTATTGAAGACTGTGGATCTATTCATATGCTTAAATTAAGCACGCATCATGCGCATTTGTGTAAATGTTTGTGTTGTGAGCTATGCTGATATTTAGAACTTGCCTGTTAGATTCACCATCGCATTAATTTACATTTAATCAAATCGCAAATTATTAGTACACTGTAAAACTCGAAATCAGCTAATGTTTTTTTATTGTAACAGCATATGTATGGCTGAAAATTTGGCTTCAGTTTATCCTGCAGCAGGGAGATCCAATTCTGTTTACTGATTTGTAATTCGCAGCAAATAGTTCTTTCAGTAAAGTGCATCAAACCCAGCCCTGTTATCCATCTGTTTTTAGGATCTGTGGCTAATCAGGGAAGTGGTCTCTCACTGACACACTGAGAAGAATGAAGTTAGTTCCTCTGTAATTGAAAGTATCAGTACTAAACTTGGCTGGAGCTTGATTAATGGTATATTAAAATCAGAGTCTTCATGGTGAGTGCTAGATAAGGAGTTTTGGGCAAATTACTTGGTTACTGGGAAACCTTTAAATTTTAATCATGGAGACACTTCAGCATCATTAGGAACTGAAAAAGACAATGGGCACTGGGAGGAAGTTATGTGAATTGATGTGCTTTTCAATCTCTTCTTCTGTGGAGATGTTGAGTGATGCATGGGCCGCAATCGAGAATCCTCTTGCTCCCCATGCTTTTGATTGCTGTTGTTATAATTTAATATTATACAGTTCTTTATGATCATGGAAATCAGATGAGTTAGTTGCAGAAGATGGAAGGTTTTAGTATAAGAAAAATTAGTTTAACATCCTGTTTTCTCCATGCTGTTTGGCTGGATAGCAAAATGGAAGGACTGTAACTTGTATTTCAAACTAGTTGAAATAGAGAAACGTGATCTTTTACACACACATTTATTGTTTAATGTGGTAATAGCATTATGAATCTCAAACATACATGCACATGACATTTTGAAGTCCATTCTTGTGTAGTGAGCATGTGCATATCTGTAACCTATATGGGTGCATGTGTGTAATGTCTGTGATGCTCCTGTATTTATAGAGGTGTGAAGTCCTATAATAGGACTTTATGAGGATACATATGAAATGCAGATGTCTCTCCAAGGTGACAGATCCAATTCAAACAAGTGCTAATAAAACCGATACACTCAACTCCTGTGGTCACACCTTTCGTTTCTGCCTGGGATTTTTAAGCGACTCCAAGGATGTCGGGCTCTCGGCTCCGATAGGATTGAACAGACTAGAAATACTCGACAGATTTGAAGTGACAGCCTGGGCTATCAAATTCAGTCCTCGACTTTTCCAGGCAAGCAGACGATGCAATTGGGTTCATAAAGTGACCACTCTAATTTGAAGTCAGGTCATTTGTTTGCCTCCGCTACTACTGTGGGAGAACCTTTCTCCTGTCTGAAAATGCCATTTAGACATATTCTTCTAATAGTCTGAATTTATCTGTAGCCAGTGAATGCCTATTCATATTTGTGCCAGCATTGTCTAGTGATTTTAAATAGTTTTAACCCCAGCCTTCCTTCATTTTGCTGGGCCAAATAAAGCACTTTGTTTTGTTCTCATTGCTTAAGAGAGGTTAGACTTTGGCCTGAATGTCCTTTCTCTATATTTTGATGAGTTTTCCTGCTATATATGGACCATCAGAAGCACCAAGTAATCCCAACATGGTGCTAACATGACCTTCTACAACAGCATGAAAATTTTCCTATTTGTAATGAGAACATATATACTTCCCTATCCTACCATATATCTTCATGGGTGCATTGCATCAGTGGCTCATAGTCAGCATATAGCTTTCCTCTTCCATTTCCAAGCAATAAATTCAAGCTGTCAGCAGAAATACTGATTATTCACCCCTAAATTCCTGAACTTGTAGTTTCATATTACTAAATGCTCTTCTACTTCTGTTGTTGCAGTCTCTACATCGTTTAGTTTACCTGTAGTCCAATATTTCTTTGGGTTGGCAGTGCCCTCCAAATTCGTGTCATAAAAAAACTGTAATTGGAATACTAGCATTCTCTGTCAAATTAATTATCAAAATTGTTAAATAAGATCATTTCTGACACCTAGGCAATGTGGGAATAAAAGTAATTTGTACAAAGTCACATTGGAGTGCTGGGGAGAAGATGGTCTAAATCCCAGTGTGTTCTCTCCATTAGAGAAACTTTAATTTCCTTTCTGAAGGAAAATTTGCTGGGAAACATGTACTAGAAAACTGTGAGCAAGGAGAAGGTTTCTTTCTTGCTGCAACAAAACTGTTTGCAGAAAAAGAAACTTCTTTTTGCAATATGTGCAGCAGTTTTTATAGGAGAAGCTTGTTGGGCTTAGGTTGGAGTTTTAGCTCGCACAAAGGGAAACCTCTCAGCCTGTTTCACTGGCTGGAAATTCAGTGTGTAAGGTGTTCATATAGGATGGAGGAACCATAAATCCAAGCTGTTTGCTTTAAGGCAGCATAGTAAGAATCTAGGGGGGGTCTTTCCCTGTGACTATCCCATTCACCCGGTTTCTTTTCTTGCTGATGCTGATTAGAAACGTTTTTTAAATGAAGAAAGTTTTCATGGAGCAGGAAACCATTTTCCATCCGAAATTGCCATGGGCTGGAGGCTGAATTCTGGCCACAGAAGAGAAAATGCCAGACCAAAAAGTGAGAGGAAGAAACACATCCTGGCAGGGTGAGTTGTGCTGGTCTTTTTTTTTTTTTTTCCTTTTTTCTTTTAAGAGATGATGTGTACTTAGGAATTGAGAATATTAGAACAAGTCTTAGGGGGATATAGATTTGATGGAAGGGGATGAAGTTGTTGTGGAAACATATAGTTTATTAAATTTTCTCATTCAGATGTTTATTATATGATTTACGATGACTTAAGCTTATTATGTGCCACTTTTTAATTTGTTATGTAGTTATTGTGCATATCTATAAAACCATGCAGCAAGTGAATAAATATATTCAGAACAGATAAAATGATAGAAGAGGCCACTCTGATCAACTCATCTACCTTTATTTACAGTGAAACCCTTTAATTTCAACCACTATCAGGTCATTCCCAATGCATATATTGGTATAGAATATAGCTACATGGTATGTGCAGTATGTATTTCAGGAACATTCTTGATGCGCAGGATTTTAGAAAGTAGCACTGCTTAGTATTGTATAGATATTTGTGTGTATGTGTGGCTGAATATAAATAGGGCCGTATTCCCAGTGGCATATAATGTCCTGTGATTTCAGACACCTCATTTCATGTTTACACAGTCTAATTGCAATCTTAAAACTGGAGGAGAATTTGAAGCCTATAAAAATGAAATGCTTATCTGGTGTAGGTTAGAGTTGACTTATCAGCCTCACTGAAGAGTATGTGTGATAGGCTTGGGTTATTTATTAGGTTCAGACTGCTAATACAGAAACATGTATGAAAAGTTAAAGTGAGAGCCTGTATTGAATTTCAAAAGTGCAGTGGCCTCAAGTTGCGCCAGGGGAGGTTGAGGTTGGATCTGGGAACAATTTCTTCCCCAAAGGGCTGTGGGGCATTGGAACAGGCTGCCCAGGGCAGTGCTGGAGTCACCATCCCTGGAGGGGTTTAAAAGACATGGAGATGAGGTTCTCAGGGACATGGGGTAGCGCCAGGGGTGGGTTATGGTTGGACTGGATGATCTTGAGGGCTCTTCCAACCAGGATGATTCTATGATTCTGTCTGATGGGAAGGGGCAGGGCAATCCATGGTGTTACACTGATTCAATTCCTAAAGCCGTGTCTTTTTGATAGTTACAGCAATGCATAGACCGAGGTCTCCTCTCTCCTCCTCCTCTCTTCTCCTCCTCCTCCTCCTCCTCTCTTCTCCTCCTCCTCCTCCTCCTCTCTTCTCCTCCTCCTCCTCTCTTCTCCTCCTCCTCCTCTCTTCTCCTCCTCCTCCTCTCTTCTCCTCCTCCTCCTCCTCCTCCTCTCTTCTCCTCCTCCTCCTCCCTCTTTGTATTTCTTTCTTTCTTTGACACCACATCACTGGGAGAGGAAAAATCAGGAAAATATTCTGATTAAAGATCTATCATAAATTAATGAACAAAAGTGCAATACTAGCACTTCATGCTGGAGTGGAACATTTAAAAAAATCATGAAGTGAAACATAAGAACACTAGAAAAGTTTGGATTGGGGCGTAAGAATTATTTGGAAGACTGTGCGCTAATCAACAGCAAATGTAAGAATCATTTAGGTAGATAGGGCAGTGAATGACTTGTATTTTTTTATATTGGAGTTTTTCAATCAGCATTTTCTGAACATGGTTTCTCGTTATGATAATGATGATGGGATTAATTATCACCATGAGAACAAGTGATAATGGTACTTTGAACTGCATTTGTCACCATATGACACAGGCTATCACTTGTTTTTACATTCTCCAGGATGGGTGTGCATTGAGTGGTGCTGACTTTCTCACCGAACAATGGGCTAGATGGCAAGGAGATGTCAAAGGAGGACAAATATGGACTGGGCAGGATGGCCACCTTTTCACTGAGGTGATACCTGGTGGCATTAGGGTATCACCATGAAAATAATTGAATTTAGTCCTTGGGATTAACATTCAGCTCCAATGAATACTTCAAACATGATGACTAAGTGAAAATATGTGATTACCTTCAACGACATCAAATTTCCAAAGGCCATTTGCAAAACTATTACCAAATCAAGAAAGTTTATTTTAACCCATGCTAAAGGGGGAACATAAACCAGAGTGGTGGTCAAAGCGAGACAAGGTGATGTGGCTACAGCACTTCTCACCACGGGAATAAATCCGCGAGTCTCAGACAGTTTCCCGGCCGCAGAAGCGGTGTGGGGTGGCTGGCCAGAGTCAAAGCTCATGTTGAGTTAAAACGTACCGAGGTACAGCAGGCCACTGAGAGTTATGGAGAATCAGCAATTCGTGACTTGGTTCTGCCTTCACATGGGATGTCCAGCTTTACAACTAAACTATTCTTAAACCACGGTCGTAACACATGGATAATTCTGAAAAGAGCTAATTTCTGATTCTCCTGTATATACCTGATGAACTTGCTGTCAAAAAAAAAGAAAAATCACTTGAAATTTGTTATGTGTGCAGTTTTATCATATATCTACTACTTATGTGAATTGGAGAAATAATTTTCTGTCTAAGGACCATACCAGGACAATTTGTTTTTTGAATGAATGGCTACCCATACAGGAGAATGTGCTCCTGAACCTCTTTCCTTGCAATTAAATTTATTCAAGGGATGTGTAAGCAGCTTCTAGTGCTATTTAGTATCTCTTACTATACTAACTAATTAACGTATAACTGACATACACGTACTCAGCTTTCATAATGTTATCCGATTAATAAGCGGTAACTACCTCAGTAAATCAAAATTAAATGCCTACTTATGACAGTAAGTTTAGAACTCTCCTGCCTAGAGACTTAACATTGATTGATTCATTAAATATTGCATTGTCATAGGAAGATTAGTGAAAAAATCACCCACCTTGTGAGCTGCTCTGTCTTTTGTTCTATGTGTAAAGTTTTATACCAATGTTTCACTGAAGGAGTGAAAGCTGTAAATAGTGGTTTGGTAGGCAGTGACCATGGGCTGGAGGAAGGGATGGGCTGTCCTCCAGATTGGGAAAGAGGGACGTCAGAGCAATTTGTCACTTGCTGGATTTATGAGCCCATTTTGCAGCTAATTAATGCCCCTGCTGGAACTATCCAAAATCCTGCTGGTGATATCATAAAAGTTCCTGGAAGCTTGATTAAGGGTGAAGAAATAAAATATCTCCAAGAGGTTGGAAGAAAAGAAAGGCAGCCTTCTTTTGCAAAGATAAATGCATCTGGAGGAGAAATTTAAGTGCTTAATTCTCAAGAAGATTCACAAAGTCCTAGTTTTCCTGCAGATTTCCCCAGTGGTAATGTCAGAACGATACAATAATCCTCAATTTTAGGTCATAGATGAAAGTTCAGTAGAAGAAGCAACACTCCTAGTGTGAAGCTTTCCATTCCAGCTATACTAGGCTATTTTGGCTACCTCCCTGATACTTAATAACACAAGTACTCGTTATTTATGTTTAACAAATACGTAGTTTTCTAGTGCAATGAAACCACTCTCCAGGGAGATATTCAGTATTATATTATTTTTCAGAACTGCCTTTCTCCCATACTTCCAGATGTATGGCCGGCTTCACCACATCAGCATTAAATTTGTTAACTATTCTAGTATTTCTCATGTGTTCCAACTCACATTTTTGCCATTTTATGGTCATTAAACTCTAGCAGACGTTGCACAGAGTGCTGATTAGATGAAGATACCTTGAACAATGAAGGCCAAATGGATCGGGTGATTAGTTCATGGAGTTGTAGGTGGGTAAGTGAAGGAATGTGAGGGATTGGGAAGGCAGATGGTTAGTGTAATGTCTTCTGTAATATAAATGGTTTTACACAGAAAATTAGAAAGAATTGCAGTGCTAGAGCTATATATCTTTATCTTTCAAATGTAAGAAGTTGGAAAACATTTCAATATCTTTCACTGTTCTGGTTTCTAATGTCTCCTTGACTTGGTATTTATTTACCGTGTACCCTCTGTCTTTAGTGTGGGGTGTTTTGGTGGGTGTTGTTTTTGTGGGGGTTTTGTTTGGTTGTTGTTTTCTTTTGGTTTGTGTTGTTTTTTTTTTTTTTACAGGTGTTGAAGGCTATTAATTGTGAAATAGAACAAAATCAGTGGAATACCGTACTTAAGTTGCATTTCAGGTCATGGCGAGCCTCTGCTTATGGTAAAATTTGTATTAAAAATGTGTTGGCCCTGAGCTTACTTCTACATGAAGGAGTTTTTTGCTGTTTAAAAAAACAACAACAACAAACAAAACCAACCCCAACACAAACAAATAAGGAACACCAAACAAACAAACCAACCACAAAAAACTCTTGTAAGGACAAGCTTTTAACCCGATGATTATTTTTTTTCTTTACTGTGAAACTCTTATTTCTTGTCACCATGTTAACCTGAAAAAGATAAAGATGTATATTCGTTTTCCTTTTTCCAATCATTCCTTTTTAACTCGTTCCTATAACAGTCTGTTTTAAGCAACAACTCTGACAGCAAAACCTATGAGGGTTTTCAAATTCAATAACCAAGACTGGAAAGGAGACATCCCTCATCTCAACTTCAGCTGAGTAACTGCAGATCCTTAACATCACCCTCTACACTGGAGGTCTTCCAAGTCATCAATCTGCTGGAAATACGCTGACAGCTCAGAGTGGTTCTGTAGTGTCTAAAAAGTGCTGCTCGAAGAGGGTAGTGTTCTTAGATCTCTTTGAAAGAGGTGATTTGCGAGGCGGAAGGTTGAGCTTCCTGCTCCTGCAGCACCGTATGCGTCTTCGGTAGCACTGTGGATGTGGTCCCAATGTGCCGAGAGCAGGACACCTGTGCTTGAGTGGAAACGGTCCATCTCCCCAAGGTCGGGAGATGCTCAAGTGCACGTGCACTGGTCACCAGTAAGAAAATTGAAAGAATTTTGAAGAGTTTGCAGAATACAAACCTGGCTGCTTACCTGTGCATCCTCCTCCTGGCCCTCCTACACCCCCAAGAGCACTCGCAGCATTCTGGTCCTGATGTGAGAACATTTTGAGATGGTTTCAAGCAATTGCTGTGTGGTTTGTCTTTGTGTCCCGTATTGGCCAGAACTGATCCGAGTGTTTCCAGCGTTACCGTTTCCCCACCAGATCTGCCTTTCCTCCTGAGCTGGTTTTTGCTAAACTCCCAGAGCACTTTTGAAGCTATAGGGTTTTATTTGGAATAAGTTTTCTGTATTATTCAGTTGGAACGGTCTCTCTTTTGTTGTTTTGCTGAAGTACTTTTTAACAGTGCTCTTACAACAACGTCCTCATATAATATCAACTATTTTTAGCTGTGGCAATGGAAGTTGTGTATGTGTGCTCACAGTAGAGAAATTATGTGAATATAATGTGAATGCTGATCTTCATACACTGGTGAATTTATAAGGTAGCAGGATGTGTTCTGTAAAAGTTTATATATCTCTTATTCCTTTTTGTCTCTAACATATGGTGTTTGTCTTTTCAAGGGAATAGGAAAAGGTGTTGCACTCAGAGCTTATTCCTTTTAATATAGCAAAGTATTTAATTACCCTCCTAGAGGAATCTACTAATGAATCTTATTAGTGCACCCTGCTACAAAAAATTAGTTATGTATATACACAAGATTTTGTTTGTTTGTTATATGCTAATCACTGCTTCGTTCTGTGAGAGGTTTCAGGCTAAGGTGCCACTTGTTTTCCCAGCAATAGTGAAAGTCCTCCAGGTGCTTTCATTCACAGCATGATATACTTTCTTTTTCTTACATGTGTGTATGTGTATTTAAGGAAAGACAATATTGCTGCTGCTTTGAAGATTATTTGCTATAATAGGGAATAGGCTGATACATTTTTCAGCAAATAAAGTCTGTGGCACTTGGTATGTCTGACATAGGAAGGGCCCATGTCCCACATCTTCTAGGAGGAACATCTTTTGGTGGTCTCCTGGCAGAGATGGAGCTCGTGGCAACAAAGAACTGACCTGTGTGAAATTCTGTCCGTGATTCCTCCAGGTCAATGCAATTGCCAGCTTTATAAATCAATCCCATGTCAAAATTGATTGCTTGGTTGAAACGGAGTTAGGTGAAACAGGGCTTCTGTCCTGGGGTGATGTTTTAGCTGAAGGAGAAATGTTTTTGCCTAAAGTAGCCCTCTGCCATGGCACATGGAAGAGGTGAACACACTGAGGATTTTGCATGAGAAATGCTGGGAGATGTGAGAGGGAATCTGCTGCAGAGCTGTTTTCTAAGCAGAAAGCAGATGAGCTGTGGTAGCTGCAGCTTACCCCTAAATAAAGATAAAATCATAGAATTACAGGCTAGTTTGTGTTGAAGGGCCCTCCCCAGCTCCCCCAGTGCCCCCCCTGCCATGACAGGGACATCTTCAGCAGCTCAGGTTGCTCAGAGCCCTGTCCAGCCTGGCCTGGGATGTCTCCAGGGATGGTTCAGTCACCACCTCTCTGGGAACCTGGGCCCAGTTAAAAACCATCACCCCTTGTTCTGTCATAATATGCCCTTCTGAAAAGTCTGATATAAATCCTCATGACCAAGGCGGGAACCAGAAATGCAATTCCAGCTCTTGCCTAGAGACTGCTCAGAGCACATCGGGGGCCCAGAGGTGCCGTCCACCCACAGTGGACACCCAGCCATGGAGAAACTGGTGAGGAGACATTCCCATGGAGAATTATACAGGTGTGTTGGGAAAAGGGCTAAAGACATGCTGATGAAAATCGCCAAGGAGAGAGTTTTCTTTCATTCACTGAGATACCCTTCTAATGGGTTCCTTTTCTCCTGACACAGTTTTCTTTGCTGTGTTCATAGTCTCGGTGCATGTGTCTTTTTGCAAGTTGCATATTCGTGTACTGCAGGTTTCCCAGGGACCACGTTGACTTTGAGATGAGTTTCCAGAGGAATCTCTGGCTGTTTCAGCCTGCTTCGTTCTTCTGCTTTGTTTTCCTGCTGCTTTCTTCTGCCAGTGTTGCCCAACATAGGGGTTAAGCACATAGTTGGTGGCTGATTAACTTCACCTTCGTTGCATCTCTTCAGGTTATTTACACGTGAATTTTTAGGCCTCAGTATGTCACCAGTTGTCAGTTTTAAAGGAATGTCAAGATTCTTCATAAAAACAATGTTAAACAGGATGCCAATATTACTTTCACATGAAAATTCAAACATATATTAGGACTTGGCATAAAAATGTCTTTAGAAGGCAAGGTGAAGATTCAACATGTAAATTTAAGGTTATTCACTTTGGAATATTACGTTCGTGCTGTTGATCTTCACTGTACTACATGATCATCTGCTCCTTTTCCATCAACACAGTATAATGATACTCACACTTTATTGTGTCCATTTTGATCTTGAAAAACAATGTGGTTTTTTTCTGCAGTTTAAAAAAATTACGGGGGGAGAAAGAGTCGTGTAGACTGAGCGTTATCAGTCTCAAAGCGTACCATTTAGTCCTGGAGCTGATTAACGTTTCTCTTGCAGATACTTGAAGGGGATGCTTTCTGTTGTTTCTTACATTAAAGACTGAAGTTCCAAGTCTAAAGCCATGTAAGTCAGTTAGATACCCAAACAGCATCAAAATATAGTGGGAATTGGGTCTTCTAACCCCTTCAACTACATTTGAGACTTCTACCTGATGAATTCCACCACATACCAACAATTTCAGCCAAATAGGAATACTCCTTAGGTTCGATAGTTAGACTTTTTTTGTCTCCTTTGCCTTTGATATCTTTTTCTTTGGTTTGTCTTTGGTCATCAAATGTCATTTTATTTCAAATTGCCCTATGCCCATACCCTGTTCCAGCAAACCCACAAATGCGTTTTTGGGCCAAATTCTGACTGCCTTAGGTTTAAAGTCAGTTAAATTTCCTGTGCATAAGACATGTACAATTTTGTGTCCTCTGTGTAAGGTCATATGGATGATGAGTGGTTCTGATATGTTAATACTATTCTCCAGATCACTGGATCTTCTCCACCAGAAGCTACAATGTGTAAGTGACACACTTGCACTGCAGGAATGCTGGTTCTGACCCCAAATCTCCAGCAAATTTGTTGCTTTTCTGCAATACCTTTGGGCAAAGCTGTTCAACCGTATCACAAACAACTTGCTTTGAAACTGGAGCGCACACTGTTTACTGTATAATCCTCTCTAATGCTCTATTTTATTTTATTTTTCTTGAGAAAATATTAAAGAATGGAATTACATTGGAACTGGTGGAGGCATGATCCATGCCCCCTTGATTATATGGAAACATTAAAATATCATCAGCATGTTAATTTTATCAGCTGAACTGTATGAGATTTATTCATATCTCTTATCTATTACATTAGTCTGGAAATACAATTTATTCTGATGGTGGGAATGTCAGACAAAGAGGCCAAAAACATCTGGACTTCTTAATATGAAAAAAACAATTCTGGGATGTATATTGCCGCTTTAAAATTAATTCTGCTAATAAGGAGGCAGACATTTCATTGCCTATTGATCTTTTGAAATAAGGCCCCAGCCCTTTATTGAGGTAAAACAGGTAGATTCTAGGAAGGTTCCTTTGCAGTTCACGTATCTACCGTTACATATTTGAATATCAAATAAAATAGATTATTTTAGCATCCTAATATAAAATACACAACAGCAGATAAAACCCGGCCATTGCAAACTACAGGATTAATAAAAATCAATGAAAATTCTCCAAGAAAAACAACATATCTTAAACATTTCCCAGGTCTGAATTGGTAGATTTTCTTTCTAAACATGTAAAATCAATATTAATTAAAATCAAACATTAAAAAAAAGTAGTCCATTGAGAGACAGTTTTCATTTTAAAAATGTATTGTATTACACAGGCTGGATTATCACGGAACTTTTTCAGTCGTGGAGGAGTGCGAGTGACGTTTCTCCTCTGATTAAATAATATTTGGGCTCCTTGTGCTGGGAAGCACACGGAAGCAAAAGCCGTACCCGCGGCTCCCTGCCCGCCCGATGTGTCCCATTCCCTCTTCACCCGGAGCAGGGAGGAAAAAGCAGAGCAGTGATCTCCAACTCCAAATCTCCCTTTCAGACTGCTCTGGGTTGGATGCTTTTATAGGCGGCTTCCCCTGGAAGTTCCAGGCGAGCCCCGTAGCAGTAACTTGATAATTGTTCTGGGAAGAGCCTCAGCCCAGCTATCTTATGCACAAGTAAACAGGCGTCCATACGATTAAGAATTATATGCCAGGGCTTTGACACAAGCATCAGTTATGCCAGATGCAAATAATTTATTCTTTGTCAGTTCAAATGCACAGCCTTATTTGGATGGCTGAAATTTATACTGGCACCAAAATACAGCAAGCGATATTATTTAAGTGTGGTGTTGAAACCACGGAGATGCATCTCAGATGACCTAAAAAGTGGAAGAAAAACGTTAGTTATAGTTCCTGAGAGTAACTCATCATTGTTATGTAATAGCTGCTGATGTAATAACTTATCCTCGTAATAATATGACAACAGATGTTGGGAGATGTGTCCTGCCTTGACATCCACCATCGCCGGGCGTTTTCCGATGGCGTTGCTGTCACTGCGATAACTCAGGAGCAGAGGGATTGCTTCTCCTCTGGCCTTGGTCAAGAGGCAAAGCGTGTGCCCGTGACCCAGTAGCAGGTCCACCTGCCTTCTTCTGGTTTGACTCCAATAATTTCATTTTGGGGGTTTTGGTAGCTCTTCCATTAGAGCTTTCAGATCTTGGGGATCATAAATCCAAGTTGCGTTTACTTCTGAAATGCAAAATACTCACTTGGGGTTTTTGAAGGAAAGGCAAAGCATACAGAGAAAGAGCATGAGAGAAACTGAGGCAGTTGCTGTTGCAGAACTGCAGTTTTTGGCAAGATGAAGCTGGGTTGGATGCTCAGTTTGCTCGGGATGTGAAGATGTCGCTTGGATGCTGCCTTAGCTTTGCAAAACAGGAGAACGCATAGATTCAGTTCAGCAAAGATGTATGGAACCACTTCCTGCGCAGTGAGTAGTCCAGTGTGTAAATTTAAACATATCCTCAAAATTAAGGCCTTCAGCTTTAAATAGTACCTTGAACATTTAGTTTATGTTTGGTGAGACTGTCAAATAATTTGTTCCTGTGCCATCAGCTGAAAATTCTGCCCATTTTTATAGGAGTTCAGCTTACATGGATTTACTGGATAACAGAATAAGTGAAATTTAAGACACGCATCTTCAGCTGAGTTCATAACGGCCCACATTTCCAATAACAAAACTAGCAGTGACAGTGATATATGGCTTTTTTTATGAGACCTGATAACTGATGGATATGTGATCTTATAAATGCTTAGACAAACTAATGCACATAATTATATTTTCCATTTGAAGTCTATTGCGAGGCATTCTAATACAATATCATTAGTCGAAATGGCCACAATGATACAGCTTGGGCAGTTTGTCACAGTAATTATGGGGTGATTATTTTTGACTGGAATAAAGATTTCAGTTTTAGTATGGTAGAAAGCATAATCACAAATTAGAAACAGACTCGGAATAAAAAAATATCAGGGAGAGGGACTTTAAATATGGATTATAGTGCCATTCTAAAACAATTTCTTTTAAAAAGTGCACTCATTTGGCTGAATGTGTGACTTCTTTTAGGTTTATACCAAGTTCCTGCCCCAAAGGGTGACACTTACCTAATTAACAGTTGCAGCGTGTA
This sequence comes from Pampusana beccarii, assembly GCA_013399365.1. Taxonomy (NCBI): domain Eukaryota; kingdom Metazoa; phylum Chordata; class Aves; order Columbiformes; family Columbidae; genus Pampusana; species Pampusana beccarii. Next base: position 415,251 of record VWYH01008534.1, on the reverse strand, counting down.
AGGTTTTTAGAAAAAGGAAAATCTGGGCATTGTCTTATAATTTACATAACTGCTAAAACAGGCTTTCCTTTTTGAATCGACAAAAAAATAGATCATTTGTCTTCGCCGTTTTCAGGATGGTTGATTAAAGTAGACAGTGTCCTAACATCTGTATTGAAAACTATATTAATCAATTGATTAATCATGAGGCATTAATCAAAATCTTCCTTAAGTGTTTTAGTTTTGGAGCAGCTCTTAGGATTTTCTATCAGATTCCTTTTAAGGTGTCCATTATAAAGATTAAATTTGGATGGTAAATATTGAGGGGTTAAGGCACATGTGGCTTTCCACTTGAAGGTCACAGCCATTGCTCATTAGTGTTACTTTTAATGGGATAAGAAGCAAAAGTTTTTAATATGTGACTACATCGATTAATCAAGTACACATTTGATTTCCTTTCCAGTAAGCAGTCCATATTTTCACAATGTGCAAAGAAATTTCTAGTGATCTAAACCCCTGAATACTTCAGGCTATGCTGAAGAATATTCCGTGTATTTAAGGAACTTAAATTGTGTGTGCGCATATAATGAACCAATGCACTCACTATGATACAGTAAAGTATTCTCCGCTGTTTTTAAATATCCTCCTTTACAAAAAATCCATTTAAAGTTATCCTCGTCAGTTTTCATTAGGACTATATTTAAATAATCTCATTTTTCCCATACAACGAATGTAAAACTTCAGACTACTGGCACACAGAGGTTTAGAACGAGAGCAGTTATTTTGAGTATTTGGTTGATTCAAGTGAACCATAGAAGACCTATGCAATGGAGCTGATCATCTGAGAATTTCACTCTGTTTTTTCTCATTCGTATTTGTTTTTCCAGTCTGAAACATTGAATACCGGTACTCAAGTAAATGTATTTTGTGAAGCATCAATTACAGTACAAAAGAAAACCGCTGGTTACACATCTCTTCATGTGCATTAAAATGTTTCTTCATCTTGCAGTCCCTCTGTAGGTGACTCTTTAAGAAATATTTGCTGAATACTCTTTGTGGCTGCTCTTATGACAGAGTAGAAATACCTAAATTTCTATTGAATGTTTTTTCTACAGGGGGAGAAGAAAAGAAAAAGGAAACACCAAACCCAAGCTTACTTTATTTTTTAAAGCATACAAAAAAATGTGCATCTGGCATTCCCATCACCTTTGGCAAAAGTTGAAAGAAACCAGAAATCAAAGCACAGCAAATTAAATCCTGCAGCCACTTCCCTGTGCCTGAAGAAGCTGCCTTAAAAAAATTCAGATGCTTTTCTGAGTAGCCCTACTTTTGCTTCTGCCCGTAGATTACTTCTGTCTAATTTTCTAGCGCTCTGAAATGTTCGTTTTTGAGGTGGTGTACCCAAGTTGGACGAAGTACAGCCAGAGGTCTGTTAAATCACCAGCTCTTTGCTGATGTGACCGAGTGCGGCTGCTGGGCCCGGGCAGCCTCAGGAGGCCCTTGGTGCTGGTGACACCAGTGGGGGACCCGGCCCAACCTGGAATTTGGGTCTGTGGGGACAGTGGCAGGTTGGAAGGTCCCAGCACAGCCCGGGAATCCCATCCTGACTCAGAAACAGGGACCGGGAACCGGTGATGCTCCCCGCGACGGGAGGCAGAGAATTCCAAGCAGCACTTTAACCAGATTAAAGAAGCCAATCGCTGCTGATTTGCGCTACCTACTGATTGCGTTATAATTCTTAGAGGCCGCTTTGATGTGTGTTTACCCTTCTTTTTTTTTTTTTTACATACAGCAGCAGAGTTATTACGTATTTAAAGCCATTAAAATGCACGGGAAATTTTGTACAGCTTTAAAAATGATACTGGACGGCTCGTCATGTAATTACGTGGAAAAGAAACATGTGTCTTAAAGTCTTGAAATAATCAACAATATGTATTTGGAAATAAAATAAAACCTGCGTTGTTCTTCCACAGCTGAGTTCTGTTTTCATTTTGCTATTGAAGGTTGGTTGCCTTCAGCAGGAAAGGAAATGCAATCTGCATAATTCCCATTAGTTCTTCGTCGTGCAAATATATACTGATAATAATTCTGTAGTGGGTTAGTTTGTGGCTAATCATCTTTATACTTAGCAGCAGGTGCTGTGGCAGCCTTGGAAAAAGTATCATGCATTTCAGAAATTACTGCTGTACGATTTATCTATAATGCACCTTTCTTTTTAATAGAATTATGTTCAACAGTTCATCAGTTTAGCTCATGGAGAACACTACTGTGATATTGGTGTGTAGGCTTTAGCAGTATTTTATTAGCGAATGCCACCGTTGGGTTGTTGTTGTTGGGGTTTTGTGTGTGTGTATTTTTTGTTGGCTTGTGGGGTTTTTTGTTTTTGTTTTTTTTGTAATGGAAACATGGTCCAGAGAAAGGAGCCATTGAAATGTGATGTGTGAAAAGAGCCAGTAGCACCTACAGCTGTTCTTGCATTTTAGATTACAAAGAAAATATAAATTAAACAGTTTCAGACCACCCTGAGTATATGTGTGACAAATAACTTGGTCGTCTGAAGCCAATGCAGTTTGCTTAAAAGAAAATGAGGAGAAGAATGTAGGATTATAGGGAAACTCAACTGTTGTTGCTTGGAAGAATTTGGAAAAGGGAAGATTAGTGGAATTTTCTCTTCAAAAGCCAGCGCAGAGGTTTAATGAAGTCACAGAGGGTCTATGTGATTTTGTTGTTGTTGTTTTCACATATTCTTATAGTGCCTGCAATAACCACTTTGGAAAAAAAAAATCTTGAAGCAGTGCCAAACAACTGAAATTTGTGATGTTGCCTGAATTATGACTAATGCCTTTCCCCCTAACAGATGTGCTGCCTTCATCCCCACCAAGGTGGTAAGAGACAAATTAAACTTAACCTGAGCATCAGCATATATGATAAAAGGAAAAAAAAAATGAAAGAAAAAAAAAAAAAAAAAAAAATAGGAAAAAAAAAAAAAAAAAAGAAAGGAAAAAAAAAAACCAAAAAGAATGAGACAGTATGGGAAAAAACCTTAAAGACAGTGGAAAATGGAAATATACAATAAAATTGAAATAATAGTCAAAATATGCAAAGATTTTGAGAAATGAATAACAGTGTTGGCTAAAGGTGAAGGAAGAATATTAAAAAGATAAAAGAAGAATAATAAAAAGTTCCAAAAAAGAGAATGAAGGCAAAAGTAATGGTCATAGTATGAGTTTCAAATTATTTTAAGGAAAGCAAAGTATTTTTGTAACTCTCATTAAAAAACTATTTAGTCCTGTTGCACCCATATGCATGAAAACATGCAGACTCTGTATACAGGGTGCAACCTTCAAAACTGAGTATCTGCAGCTAAATGGTTCCGTTTTTATTGTTGAAAGTCAGACAAATGCAGTTGTATTCAGAAGAATTTGCCAAAAAAATCTGAACAGGTTAGAGAAAACTTAGTGAAAGCCGTTTAGTTTTAATCATTCTGAGTAGAAAATTTCAGCTGTAATTAAAATACTGTTCATTAAATTGAAAAACTCTAACAGAAATAGATAAAAATGAATTTTTTTGTTCATATTAAGGGACTTTTTTTAGTGAGAAAAAAATGTACGTGGAAGTGATACTGTCCGATCAGTCTTAACCTTCAATAAAATACATTTTTGCATAGAAAACAATTGTAACAGAAAATTGTGAGTAATACCTTGATTTCTGAGATACTGTTAGTTGATACCAGCTGCAGGTGGGGTTCTTGGCATTCCAGAAAAATCCTAACCGGATAATTTTGATAATATAATTAGATACAGAAGCATGAGCTTTGGCCCTGAAAAGGAAAATGTAAATTTTCGTATAAGTTATGGTTGAATTGGGACCGGTTTTGTCTGAGATCTTTCTCTGAAGATGGAAAAAAAAAATCTGTGGGGTTTTAAGAAAATGAAATTTATTCAAAATTTTATCCTGAGTTGAATTTTCATGTTTTGCCATGCATTATACATTGTGCCTTTTCCTAACTATTATTCTATTCTGTTCTGTTCCGTTCCATTCCATTCTTTCAAATGCCTTAAAAATTTCCAGATGATCACTTTGCTTTTAAAATATTTTGGTTGTGTATATTCATGGAAAACTAATAAATGTCCTCCTCACTTCACTTTATATATTTTTCGGGGATTTTTTTGTTACTCCTTTGCACAAAGCAAGCAATGTGCTTATGTGTAGAGGGACCACATCACACTATTGGTTGCCTGCAGCTTTTAATGTCTATCTGTGGATGAGCGTTTCAGATTCTTCTTTTGCTCTACAGGTAATAAAGATATGTTCTTCAACTGCACTAATATTTATTTAAGCATTTTAAAAAAAATGGGAACAGAAACAAGATGGGATGCTTATGTTTGAGCTGGAAAATCTCAATGTAGACTGTAACTAGATGAACCTGCCTTAGCAGGTGGGCTGGACTAGATGATCTCCAGAGGTCCCTTCCAACCCCAACCATTCTGTGATTTTGTGATAACTAATTTCATTCAGCTAATTTAGGTGTCTCCCTGTTTAGGTCTCCTCTCAATGAAGAGGCAATAACCGAGGAGATGGAGACGCTGCTGTATGGTGTCGATAGAACTACTGGCATTTTGTGGGATAGGTTGTGTGACTGGAATATTAAAATTGGTTGCTATTACTCACTTCGTTAAAAGGAATGGGAGAAAGGGGAAAAAAAATAAAGACAGGCATGGATGAAATGTGAAAGTTTCCAGTCTATGAGACAACATCTGTTTAAACTGAATATTTTCATATTACCAGGCGACTTAGCTATTGAGTCTTAAAGGAAGTAGGTGAGGAACTCCATGAGCTGCTGTGGTTATTTTTTAAGCTATCTTGGACACGATGTTTCAAATGTTTTTCAGTGAAGCCAAGAACAAGGAAATATGTCAGGAAGCACAGCAGCAGTTTGGGGCATTGCCCTTGGTTAGTGACACAGGGACCTTCAGGCTCCTGGGGACCTGCCCAGCTGCTTCACATGGGCCCTCACCAGAAGCTTAATGCAACCCCTGAATTACAAAAAGGGACCGTCACCCCGAGACGGTGACCTCTGGTAAGAAGGCTTCAGGGCTGCTCTTTTATTTCTGGTGCCTGCACTTCAAGGAGGAACACGAACTGGCTGACGAGGGTTCGCAGGATGACTACAAATATGAAGAGCTGTGTTTGAAAACAAGCCTTGCCCTGTGAGGTTTGAGGAGGTCAGCCTTCAATCGCCGATGGTTCGGAGGTGACCTGAGTGCCTTCTGAGCTGCTTTTTTGGAATGGAAAAGATACCGGCTGCTCTTTGGAGGTTTTGTGCGTTTCTTTTTTTTTTTAAACTTTGCAGACAGTAATACTTGGAAGTTGAAGTCAGGCCACCTCAGCCTGGAATTAAGACTTGGCTTTCCTATGCAAAGTGTCACTGAAGTCTGGGTCAAATCACTGGGCGGTGGTGGACTACTCTTTCCTTTATATGCTTAACAAGAGCTTAGGTTTCTCTTTAAAAAAATTGTATATATATATATATATGTTTAGTTCAGTTTCTGCACAACACCCTAAGGCTGGTATTTGCAGAAAGCTTGTTGTACTTTCATAAGTATTCACAACTCCTTTCACACGCATAACAGGCACAGACTGAAAAACAGGAGGTTCCATCTGAACTTGAGGAGAAACTTCTGTCCTTTGAGGTGCCAGAACCTGGCCCAGGCTGCCCAGAGAGGTTGTGGAGTCTTCTCTGCAGACATTCAAACCCACCTGGACACGACCCTGTGTGATCTGCTCTGGTGACCCTGCGTTAGCAGCTGGGTTGGACTGGAGGATCTCCAGAGGTCCCTTCCAACCCCAAACAGGCTGTGATTCTGTGAAACAGCGGAAAAATGCAGCTGCAACGGCTTGGAAAAAGGTACGGAACAATATGGTAGGAGGTGCTGGATGGGAAAGGTTTTAATGAGAATTTTTTTTCCCCAGAGATGACCTATTTGATGGGATCTCGGGGTTGCTGAGAGGAGGTTGACCTTCCTGCAGCTGTGAGGATGCGGTGAGGATGCCCAGGAGCCCGTAGTTGTGCCTCTAATGCACTTCTGAGCCTCCCAAGCTGTCTGGATCATTCATGTGGGCTATCACAGCCCTGTCAGGTAGTTACCATCATTGCCATCCAAGGAGGAATTAAGAAAAATAGGAAGTAAAACAAATATTTTATTTATATTGAAAAACCTTTTTTTGCAGTGCCACTGCATACGGTGTCTGGCAGGCCTTGCAAAGAGCTGCTGAGTTTCTATTCTTTGAAACTCAAAAGGGAAAGGTGAATTTTCTTGGAAATCAGTTGCTTTTTAGATGTTACTCTGTCATAAGTCAACTGCCTGACCCAGACTGATGTATAATCTTGTGACTGAGCAATGGGGTACAGCAAACTCATGCTTAACGAAGCTTAACCCTCCTCAGTCCTCAGTTTAATCTCAAAATATATTAAATCGGAACTTTTACTGTAGCACCCACGTGTGTTTTCTGGTAGGCTGTGACATCGCTTCCCAGTGAAGCGTTTATACTTTATAGACCTGTATTTGCAGAGTGGCCACCAGCTTAAAACTCCAAGTCAAAAGCAATTACAACATACATTCTGCACAGAGGATATTTATTTTGCCTTGAAGTGTGTTGTATGAACATAGCAAAGGAGAGAAATCTAGGGATGGAGCATAGAACGGGCAAGCCACAGTTATAAGAAAAACCCAAATAGTTTTACAAATAGTGTGCTTCATATGGCTGTATTTATGGTAGCACATGCATTCTTCTGGATGTACTGCATGTCTACGTGTTATTATTAATACGAGTGTCTGGTTTTACTGTTATTAATTATTTTAGAGTACTTACGTGGGGTTATTCCAAAGTTTGATCTAGCTCAGCATCTTCTCCAGCCAGAAGAAGATGCCAAGGGAAGAATGTAAGAACAGGGCAACTGTACGTGATACTGTTTTGTGCCCAATTTTAAAATCTAGGGGGAAAAAAAGAAAAAAAAAAAAAAGTTTTTTGCTATTTAAGATTTAAAAAAAAATGAAGAAGAAAATAAGATGTTTTAAAGTTTGTGTCCTATTTCAGCCTGGAGTGTCTTTCGAAAGCCAAATTACGGAGCCTTAGAAATGAAGACTGCAAATGAAAAGAAAAAAATGAATGCAACTTTAATAATGGCATTGCAAATGTCAGAGAAATGATAGAGCTACTGCATTTTCTATCACTGCTCCCCGACTGCTATTCTTTATTGGCATGTGTGCCTCAATTGTTCAAACTACACAATGTCTGAACATTGATGTCATATTTTTGTTATTGCAAAAAGCCTACATTTGACCTTTCTTTGTAATTGTGACACTAGTTGAATTCTGCTTTAGTTCATGGCAATTTACTAAATCCTTTGAGAGTTCACTAGTTAATTATTGCCAAGTGAATTTTTAATTTGCTCCTATGATTACATTGGTGAATACAGTCATTAGTGGGAAATTTATTTTAGAAATTGGCACTAGAGGGAGCTAAGTAATTGTATCATTTATGTATCTAGGAAGGAAAAAAAAAAAGAACATTCATTAAAAACTTGCTTTTTTCTGAACCTGCTGATTTTACAAATATGGCAGCTATGCCTCAGCAAATTATAAGTGATAATGAATTAGTTAATTTTCCTTACTGAAAACTGCTATGCTAAGATTATTAAATTACTATATTTCTATTTAGTGAAACTAGCTACCAGTCAGTAAATTAGGATTTCTAGGACTCTTTTGGGAGGGGGAAATTTTTGTGACTATTATCCTTGTTTATCATTATTTTGGTCTTAACAGAATTAAAATGCTCAGCGATACCTTCCCAAAGTAGGAGTTTGCTCCCAGATGCACTGCAGGATGGATGGACCTGTCGGCTGCTGCAGCTCTGAGAGGAGCCGGAGGAGGTGCCTGCACTGCAGACCCCAAAGCCTTTCTGGCTGTGCCAAAGCCACGTCTGGACACAAAGTGCTGTATTTTCCAGCCCAATGTCCACTCAGATCAGTGGAGCACCATTTTATTTAGTGGCATCTGACTCAGGACGTTTGAGAGGTGGTGGATGAACCATCCCTGAGACATCCCAGGCCAGGGTGGATGGGGCTCTGAGCAACCTGAGCTGGTGAAGATGTCCCTGTCATGGCAGGGGGGGCACTGGGGGGCTGGGAAGGGCCCTTCCCGCCCAAACTGTTCTATGATCTTCATATCTCACAGGCCAGCATCGTGCTGTACCCCATCCCTGGTGCGCAGGCCCGTACCCACCGACCCACCAGATGCACAGGTTCTGCTGTGGGTCAGAACGTCCCATCATTATCCCCAAATTGCCCAGCTGCTTGTGCGCCACAGCTATGTCCATCTGAAGAAAATGTGACCTTTCAGCACGATATAAACCTCCCGGTTCCACATGAAAAGTTGCTTTACTTGAAGGTTGTTTCAGGAGGGCTCTGCAGTTTGCCTGCGCTCTCTGTATCATTGCCAAATGGCTTCTCACTTCCAGTTTTCTATACATTTAAAGGAAAAAAAACTCACTTCTGTTTCTGTGCTGAGGTGAAGGCCACAGGAAGGGAATTACCCATCTCTTCCTTTGAGGAACACGCACCTACTCCTTCCTTTGCTCCTATAAAGCCTTCCCCAGCACGGCAACACTGTGAAGAAGCGCAAAGGAATGGTTTAGTTGGCGTTTCCCAGATTGCTGACTTTCGTATTGACCATAAGTATGAAACCATCACAGGAATTGTCCCTCTCCAACTGCTGATGATTCTTCCGCCTAAAAAATAGGTCAACTCTCAATGTAGTATACCCAGTAAACAGAAAGTAATGCAGGCAGTTAATTGAAATAGATAAAAAATCCTGAATCCAAGATGTAGCAACTGGCCTGGGTTCTTTGATAAGGGTGAGCAACATCTGGCCTTATTGTGAAACATCATTAACACAAAATTTCTGAAACATAGTGGCTTTCTGATCCTCCAGCTCTTCCTTGTTTACACCAGGTGTTTTTCATGTTCTCCTTTATTAAGGTGCTGAGAAGTCATCACCACCACTGCACCCACCTGGAGGTGATATTGGTTTCACCTGCTGAGCTCACCCAGTCCTGCCGGGGAGGCCTTTGTGCTCTTGCTTTTAAAACAGCCACTTCACCCAGGGTGGTGTTTTTCCTTCTTTAAGGCATGGGAGTAATGCGCTGTCTGGATGGATTTAATGACGTGTCCTCTTTTATCTACTGACAGAGGTAGGTAATGAAGGTAACGTTGCTTTTCTTCTCTTTTCTCCTGGAAATGTTTGCGTGCCCTACCCTGCAGTGCTGAATGGATGTTTGCTATTCTTATTGTCACTTATGCAATCTGAGTCCTTCTTATGTACTGTGAATAATTTTGCCAAAATTTTTATTTATGTATTTGGCAGTCCATTTCACTGGGCATAATACTTTCTTGATGTAGTTATCTGAAGTTGCTTAAGTAAGAACTCCCTTTGCTTTGCGAGTCACTTTTCCAGTATAACCTCCTGTGAAATGCTGTGAGAAGTAACCACCACATCTCATGCTTTTGACACTAGATGTGTTGTTCAATAGTTTAAATTAATAAAAGTAATAATATCACCAAGCCAAAGCATTTTTTTTCCCCTTTTGTGTCATATGTGCGTATAGGCAATCGGGAAAATGATTTGAAGTTCTGTTGGTGTGGCTATGTTTCCCCAGTGACTTTATTCATGCTTGGCTGGAACAAGACATCTTGCCTTACGCTTCTCGGGTGTAAAGTATGGATTAGATTTAGCAGTCTGATATTATTGTACAATAGTGGAAACCCAGAACCAATACCTATTCTTTATATTCCTCATAAACTGGTTTACGTTAGTAAATATCAAGCTATTTGTGTCAGCTTTCTGGCTTTTCAAGCAAGTGCAAAAGTTGTGGATTTACAGTGGAGTACAATCTGTTTCAGGAAGGGCAGTGCTCAAGGCATCTGTACCGTCTACAAGAGTTTATTTCTTAACTCCTTTGATTTGGCTTCATTTTGTACCAGCAGTCTGCACTATAAAGGTCAGAGACTATCGGCAGTAGGAGTAGGGGAAAGAGTTTTATCCTTTCCAGTTTCTTTGTAGTATCAATGGGTCTGGGAACATTTTGTAGCTCTGTGTACGCTTTGCGCGTTTCTTTCCAAATTTCATTTGGAAATGGTGAAATCTGGTAGAGTGTATATAGATGTGTGTGTGCGTGTGTGTTATTTTTTAAGATTATTTCCTGACATATCCATTAAACATGGTAGGCAAGTATATGCGTTACTAGAAAAATCAGCTTTATTTCCTGGCGTTAATCAGGAGCACAGGGAAGGGTTGGGGAAGCTTGTGCTCCCTTTACACAGCAAGGGCTGAGTTTGTGCTTCATATTCTGTGAAACTGTTACGAATAACTCCAAAATCTGCTGGCCAACTTTCTGGCAACCTAGTGATGGAAAACCAGTAAATTAAAGCTAACCTGGGTGGAAACTGGGAAAACAATCATAATAGCTGACTGTTCAAGGTGTAACCATCAGCTGCTGATGGAGCCCATGCAACTCTGCACATGTTGTCACCACCCGGGTGGTGGCATCAGGTGCTTGGACACTGTTCTTGGAGATTACCCATCCTTGCAGGCTTTCAAAAATCATCGGGTCTAGGTCCTGAGCATGGGGGATTTGGAAGATTTTTAATTTTCTGGAGTGAAGGAGGTGGGCGGCAAGAAGGAGCATGTGTGTGCCTGTTCTTTAAAGGGGAAACTTAAGCAGGAAAAAATGAAAGTATCTTGAATTTTTGGCATGCTGATGGAATGTAGAGGGAAAATGAAGTTCCTCTAGTTTAGGAAAAAAAAAAAAATTGCTTTCATACTTTCATAAGAGACACGGATTTTATATCATTTCTGCCAGTACAGGGAAAGAAAAGGGTGATATCATAGGAGACAGGTTGAAGGAGGAAGAGGCAATAATGTTGTGGAGCCGTTTTTCCTTTTACTTGCACTACTGCAACTAGTCAGACTGATCATTAATGCTGCGTTATAGCCCTCTGTTCACATTTTTTGTTAGTGTCCTCAAAAAAAGGACAGATTGGTTTTTATTGATCCAGAGCATGGGAACACAAAGCCTGATGCTGTTTCTGTACATAATAAATTAACTATCATCATGCGTGTCCTATCACGCTTGGGAGGAGCATCCCTTAACTTTCACAATGTTGTCTTGGAATTTTCGTACAAATCCTTCTTTAAAACAGTCCTTTTCCTTCCTTTCTGAATTTTAATAAAGGTTAAGTCAGTTGCGTGTGTAGTCCTGATGGCTCAGTATAGTTTGCTGCCTCATGTCCAGCTGTGCACATCCCGCTCTTGTATTTTGAAATAGGGAGTATATTTTATATTGTATTTCTATGGCACTCGACCTAACGGAGCACTAGTCCTTGTGAAAGCCTTGGGGGCCTTGATCAGACAAATTATTATCCATGAAATATGAAACGTATTCAAAGTAACTAAATAGCTCTGCCATTAATTATTACTATATCTATTACTATAACCACTATGCATTGGTTGAATTCAGTGATGCAGTTTTGTTTCTAGTAGTTGAAGTTGAATAGTTTCCTTTGGAAAAATAGATAAGGCAGTAGTGAAATAGCTGATATGACTTATTAAAATACGACCGTGGGTGAAGCATTTTATGATACAATAGGAATGTCGGTGCAATTAATAGGTTAGGAGTTGGGAAGCCAAGGTAAGTGTCAAGGGAAACGTATAATTGAAAGCGTTTTTGAATCCAGTTGGCTATGGATAAACACAGAAAGAAAAGCAGTTAAGTAACAGTAGAGCTTTGCTGACCTTCACTTGTGAGCTGAACTCGGTTTACTCGAGACAGGACATTGATGGGGACACTTCTGCTGAATCCCCTGGTGTGCTGCTCTTCCCTGTGGTTCTGTCGGACTGAGTTTTATCAGCAATAAAAACACTTAAAAATGAAAATATTGCAAGGTGACAACAAAAAAGCGATGCTATTTTAGATTAACCTCCCCCTTCCTGGAACATTGACTTGATTCATGAGTATCTAAACTGTTATTTCAACCTATTTGTAGGCACTGGCAAGCTTTTTTCTACCCTGCATGCCCTGCTGATATTTTGAAGGGTATTTTTAGAGCTGTGAGGGCCACAAATATACATGATGGGGGTCTTTATTTTACTATTATTATTTTTTCCTTTTAGAGTAAGCTGAGGTTCTGGGGCACAAGATGGCAGCATAAGGAAAATTTGCTAACATCAGAAATAGCTGACTTGCCTAAACTACAAAAATGTGAGAGTCCTGGTTAAGTTTTTTTAAAATTATTTGAGCAGATTTTAAAAGATTTAATAAAATGTTTTGCTAAGACAGTCTATCACTTGGTCATCTTAAAAAATCCCCTCGCTCTTTCAAAGCCTCAGTGAGCTCATCTCTTATAAAAATTTGCTTTCTTAACTCAAACTTCTTTTTTAATAAACATTTTTTGCTGGTTCCTCTTCCCCCCTTCCCCAGTTATTTATTTTCATCTGGAGTAAGATCAACAAGAGACTTAGACTTTAGAAGGCATTTACCCCATAGCTTTTTTTTGTCATAAAATATCCATTCTGTGCTCCTTTAGGAGGTACTTGTCAGGGCACAGTGTGCTATTTCAAACAGAAAGCTGAATTATAGCAAATTAAACACTTCCATGCTGAATTTGGAGATGCTAGCCTGACTTTGTTTCACTAGAAATTGCACCTTTGCTAGAGCCTTTGCATTTACTGGGTAAGGAACTCAAAATCAGAAATATTTTCAACACATAACACGTTGTATGTGTAGTGGGTTGATTTGGTGGTTTGTGGTTTTTTTTTGGTTGGGGTGGTTTTTGGGTGGGTTTTAGTTTTTTCTCCTTTTTTTATTTTATTTTTTTTTCTTTTTAAAATTTTGTTTGGTTGTGCTACCACAGTAGGTGTCCGAAAACCTTCAATTGAGGCTTATACCTTCATGTCCCTTTGGTATATCTTTATAATTTGCATACTTCAGCGTAACTTCGGTACCTATTATTCTGTGCTCTGGAAAATTTATTAAAGTTTTATAGATCATATTGCAGGATAACAAAACTCTTTAGTGTAAGCTCACGTAAAGCTCTGGTTCTGCATCTTTTCTCTTGGATTCCTAGCTATGATCTAAAATATAGTACTTACCTTTCGGTGCTTCCACTATCTGTCTGCCAACTTGGTAGGCTGCAGTTTGTTGCACACAGAATATATTTTAGGAATTAAAACCAAAACAAAAAAAAACCTGAAACAAACATTTAATTATACTAATATCCAGGTATTTCTAATGCCATCATCTGAAGATGGAAGCTGTCCCGTGGCTTGGGATATTCCTGAGCATACTTGAATTCATGTTGAATTCTAGTTTACCAAGAAAATATGTTAAAGAAATTGTCCACATAGAAATGGAGAGCCTGAAAGGAAGTCAGATCCAGTTATCTATATATTTCGCTGTGAAAATCGAGATATTATATATATTTTCCCATCTCTCCACAGATGCGGGAGGATTGCGCTGGCATTTTGATGCACCACTGGGGCTTTTATTTATTGTCTTTGCCTTAACCAAAAGGATGCTGCTTTTTCTGTTTAGGAAATAATTTTGAGAAAACATTGTTCGCCTCTCCCTATTATACTGCAACTCTTATGATGTTTGGTGTCCCTTAATTTCAGAGCTATCCAATGAACACATATATTCATTAACTAATGTAAAAGAGCAAGCTTCCAACCAAAATCTGCATCTATAGTTCGTGTAAAGTCTTATATTACACTTACCTGCGATCGGGTTATTGTCTCCTTGTCTCTTTCTCTCTTTTGGGTCGCATTTATGGACCCAGAGTTCTTAGTTCTCCTTGGCAGCTGCAGAAGTAATCAGGAAAAACAATTTCCCCGGTGTCCTTTGCTTTGCTCCTTGCTGTACAAGGTCAGGAGCACATCACAAACCCAGATATAACTTCAGAGGAGAACGGAGGCATCTTGTTCTTTGCGCAGCAGGTCCCTGTGGTCCCCTTCTCACCCGCCACTTGGACCTGTCAAAATGAGAACCTGACACTGTTCTGTAGATGTAATTTATAATGCTGTGGCTATCTGTACTACCTGTGGATTTAGTTGGGTATCGGCAGCACAGCCAGTGAAAGAGTGATGAGAAGGTACATAGATCAGAGGCGAGACTACACAGTTATCTCTGTTAATTTGTATTTACACTTCACGTACTGCTAGTTTTTTGTATCTACAGACATTTCAAAAAAACAAGTGTGTGTGTCGGTGTGTATATACGTATAAAAATGATACCGCTCCAGATCTAAAAGCTCCAAAACTCTTTTAAGCTCAGGGAAGGCTGAGCTGTTGTGAGGACTTCACTAAAACCTCAACTAAGCTGAGTGCAGTGCAGAACTCGGTGCGGTTAAGCTGATGTAAGGAATTAATTAATTTCCATGCTAACCTGCATTTCCCATGTTGAGGTACAGTGACGTTTTGCTGTGTTTGGTACAGCTAAAGTTAGGCAGTACCTGAATTTCAGAGAGATCTGTTTTCATCTAAGTGATTTTTCCAACTGACTCAACTGACCTGAAGGTGCCTGTCTTTAACGAAACTGCACCAGACCTGTTTTTTAGATATCTGTTCCTTTTAAGGCCTATACAGCAAAAAGTAACTTTGGCCTACCAAGCCATGTCTTCAGCATGATGTCAAACACAGACACCGATTTTTGTATGATGGAATGATGACATTTTTAATTTTATTATGTAATTTTTAAAATTTTTTTGAGATTCCTTGTGTCACTCCTCCCTTTCTTTCACACTAACGGATAGTATTTATTTTTGTGGTACACAGCAACAGTTTCTCAAATTCAAGTCGGACAGTCATCGGAAGTTTAGAGTCTTGTTGAATAACACACCTAATCTACTAGAGAGGGTGGGTGGGACATGGCATAGAAGACTTGTGCTGGTTTCTCAGTAGTCTTAACAGTTACCCTCAAAATATTAGGAGGACAGGCCGTATTTTGAAATATTTTTAACTCATTATACTATTATTATTCCCAGTTTCATTATTTCAGGAACTGTGCCTTCATCACAAATCCTTTAAATATAAACAAGGGAAGGCCGTACAACTTAAAAACTTCCTTAATCAAGCTTTTTTTTTTTTTTTTTTTAAATGTTGAATAGATTCTTGAGTGCTTTGGTAGCTCTTTTAGCTGATAGAGAAGAATTTGTATCTTTGTGCAAATGAAAAGAGCTGCTGCTAACAATGAATTGCAGCGGAACTAAGGTCAGGGTAAAACCCATCACTTTGGCTTTGGTTTATCCCTGTCCGCTGCCAGAGGGGGTTATGTGTCTCTGTACCTTCTCTGATTTTCATGGTGAATGAAGCATTCTGCAATATGTGAACTCTCAGCTGGACCTGGCAATAATTTATTGTCTTTTTGATGAAGAACTGTACCCCGCGACACTGCAGAAATTACAAATATTAGCAGGACATACTAAATGATGTACTGTGACCCTCTGTCGAATGAACTAAACCAGAGTATGTTTGGAATTAGTTTAATGAGCATTAGTCTTGTTGGTACCTGAGGCTGCATCCACGCCTTTGGCATAGTCAGATGAATTTGAGTTTCTCTGGATCTTCAGGTGAGGAGGCAATTGCTGTTGTTTCTTTAGGGGTTCCCTGTTAGAGGAGTTAATTAAGAGAGGCAAAAAAACTTCTATTCCCAGCTCTGCTGAATGGAGGCTTAGTAAAATCCTTCTTGGTCTCCGGAGACCAAACTCCCGAGTCTTGGCTAGTGTACATAATGACTTCAGTGCAGCTAGAATGGTGCTTACCCATTGAATCAGACAGCTGTGTTGGTCCAGATTTTTTTATTATTGTTTTGGTGTATCCAACATATATGGGCACCATGACTGCCGAGTGATCGTAGGCAGCAATTTCCTCCTGTGCATGTGTGCGTTCAACTTCACCACGAGGTCTCCCGCAGAACAGGACAAAGATGCTCCTCAGTATAATACTCTGTTGGGAATGCACCGTCATTAGGAGAACTGCTTTTTTGGAAAACGGTAGAATAGTAATCTCATCATGTAATTGGCAATACCTTTCACCAGGAAGTTAATAATAATTTATCCTGAAGGTTCACAGAGAAATGCATTGTTAAAGACATGCATGTTCTTATCAGCCTCTATTGTCTTAGCAGCTGATTACTGCAGAGATTAACTCCAGATTTCATCTTAAAATTTGTATGTAAAATAAATTTGAAATTTGAACATTAGCTAGTTGATAGGTATATTTCAATTTAAAGCTGAAAATTGAAAGTCATTTCGTTGCAGTGACAAAACGTACTGTCTGCTCACAAAATCTGCATAGCAAGTTCCCATTTCACATCTCAGTGAAAAGCACAGTGGGTTTTTTGTTATTTTTTTTTTCCGAGGGGAAAAAAAAAGGCTCTTTTAGAATCTTTCCAGTTGATGCTCCATGTTGTGACATGTCATGTAAAACTGCATCTGCTATGTTGAAATAAGAACATAAGAGAGACACTTTGACATGACGAATCACAACACAACTGAACAGCAGGAACATGTAAAACGCAACACGGTTTCGTTGTCAGTAACCTCAGCCCTGATAGAGACGAGGTATTTAGCTGAGCTTCCAGCTTCATTGAATCTGTGTTTCTTTCCCAATGAATTTTCCTCGTCATGTTGGGCCCAATCCAGCCGTTCTCATGGGCACGAACTCCTGGTAACTTTTAAATGTTGAAGCCAAAGAAAGTTTTGCCTGAGTGAAGACCTCAGGATCGGGCCCAGGAGTTTTCACTGCCTGTGAAGTATAAAATAGACTCAGATTAAGCTAGCAGACTTGTTATTTGACAGTTTATAAAATATTTTAGTATCTTTTTGGCAGTAGCAGTTTGAATGTTGGCAAATGTACACATTGCTTGCAGTTACAAAACCTTGTAATGAGTATTTTCCACTGTAATAGCAGTGAGTTGAAATTTGGATAAACCACTTAGACTTGTGAACTCTGACATGCATGGTAACTATGTCTTTGCAAAAGAATTTTGTCAAGTATTGGAGCTCCAACTAATAGCACATCCATCTTTCCGCACACTATAAATCTTAAGAAAATTTCTATTACTCTGCAATTTGTCTGGCTTATGCTATTTATTAGCCATTTTATTCTGCTCCTTTAAGAAGTAATGTGATGTTCATTTTATTGCTGGTTCAATAAATTGTTAATTATAATGCAGTGATTGCTGCTGACGTGATTTAAAAGCCACATTAGCACTATAGCATTAAGTTTTAACTATTTTACCCTTCAATTCCCTGTTTATACAACAGTAAAAGGAAAATAGCCTTAGACTAATTTAAAAAATGAAGGTACTTGTATCTATTGATCACATGATGTACTAGAAACTTGTGTTTTTTTTAAAAAAAAAGGTTACATTCAGGTCTAAAAGAGAAAGAAAATGCATCAACTAAGCATGGTCTTACTGTTCAGCAAAAAGTGTTCTTAAAGCAAGATTAACCCCAAAGTTAAATTAACAGAATTACTTAGTTAAATTAGGACAATTGGTATAATATATTAAAGGAACAAAATACCCAGATAAATCATAATCATTTTATAGTTATGCGTGGCTTCTGATGCCAATTTGATATAATAATGGAGCGTAAGGGAGGCCGAGATTGGAAAGCGTACCTATTTTCTCCAAGAATATTGTAAATGGGATTGGGAGAAATCTCCATTTTGCTGATTTAAAGTCAAATCTAATTGCTACAATTATAATGATGTTTCCTTGGCTGAGCACGTAGAGGCACCGGAACTGATTCTGTACCACAAACTACACGCAAGTATTGCGTAGGATGGACACAGCCACCAAAATACTAAACCTGGAGTGAACGGGGACACTTACTGCCTGTTGGAAATATATATTGCTGCTATTGCAGTGCCCCTAGATACAAAATCTGTCAGAGAAGTCTATGTATGTCAAAGGAAAGGGGAGAGGAAAAAAGGCTTGCCTGTATGCCCATTCAGAACTTGCTTAAAATATCTACCTTTCTTAGTTAAATCACATAATTTTTTTTCTTAGTTAAGCATACTATGCTCATAGAAAAATAGGGAAAAAACAGAACAAGAATGGAAACTGGTAGAGAAACTTGTTAAAGTTTTACACACTCATATTTTACTAGATATAAGAATATGCTTAAATAGAATTAATGGATCTGAGAAAAACCAAACCAACCCCACCAAAGCAAACAAAAACCCCACAACCAACACCCACTCCACACTTGAATTTTAATAAATCCAAACTTTAATCATCCCTCATTTGATTTGTATGTAAGATACTGAACTGCTTTGAAATAAGGATGAATCTTGGCACAGGTCCTTGTAAAAATTATGGATCTAAGGAAAAGTTTGACAGCCAGCTAGCTCCAAGATTTCAGGCTTTGGGAGCAAAGATCTGAGCTAAAGGGACTGGTAAAGCTTAGTGAGCTGTCATGACATACTTAAACTCCTACACTTGACTTAGTACTGGATGACATTTCAATACAAGAAATTACGACATAAAAAATTAGTGCAGCCCATATTAAATAGATTTAAAACTAGTAAACTAATTGCAAAAAGTAATTGGGATGTTTTCAGCAGCGTCTCATAGGGATCTAGTCATGGCCTAATACATTTCCACCATGTCAGTAATGGTCTGGAAAAAAAAAAATCATTTTGAGTTTGCAGATCACAGAAGAATTAGAGGAGTGATAAATAAATAATATATAATCTAGATTGTTCTAGAAGAGCAAACCTTGTTATCACGTAGACCTTCAAAACTGACTTTGTGCTCCACCAGGAAACACTGAAGGTGGTAGTGCTGCAAAACTGAGACAAAATCAAGTTCTGAGGCTTTCTTATGGAGTAAGAATTTATCCATCTCAATTTTGCAGGGTGGTAAGAGGCTCTGGCCTGCGGCAGCAGCGTGGTCACTACTCTGGAGCTTTGCATTAGGGATATTTGGGGACTTTGTGCCAATACCAAGCTGGTCCAGGTCCTCAGCATCCCCTCATCTGGCTGAAGAGCTGGGCACCCTGGTGTCCTGCCAGGTGGGTTTTAATGCTTCAAACTGTGTTCTGTTCAAGCCTTGATTAAAACCTACACATTTGCAAAGGCTGTTTTGAATTTGGTTTAAGAATTCAGACAAATTCTAGCTCTACCAGAATCAAATGTGAGATTGTGCGGTGGGAGGCAGTGCAGCAAGGCCTACAGTGAATGTGAACTCCCAGCCTGGAATTAACCTCCACCCCAATTAATTAATGCTGTTTTACACAAGTGAGTAACTGAGATACAGCACAGCACTCATGCTATCGCTGCTGTAAAACTTTTGACTCCGGTGGTCGGCGTTTTGCAAGGCAGTGGTCATGTTTGCAGAGTACCAGAAAGAGCTGCCAACAGGGAATTCATTGAACTTGATGAACAGCAGGAGAGATCTTCTGCTAAAAGCGTTGAGACTGGAGGAAATATAGCATACCTAAGACATAAAGGATAAATACGTTCTATGTTATTTATCCCAAAATAAATGTGATAAGGCAGGCCTAAAGTCATGAAACTCCAGGAACGTGTGGCTCGGTCATCTGCACAAATAGTGTTGCCCAACAAAGAAAGCTGAGCAGCCCGTAACAGAGGATACAAAAGAAATAGTTAAAAAGGTAGATTGGAAAGCAACCACACAAGAGTACTGAGAACATCGGTTTCTTGTGTGTAGGAAACTCTAGCAGGAGAATAAGGAGAGTGGGGCATGAGTTGATATAGCCGGTGCGACATGTATCTGCTTTAGCTTTTGAAAAGTTTTCAAACTGTGACTTCGGAAATGCCGACTTACTGTTGGCTCTAAATAGCATGTATGAAGTTATCCACAAAGCTATAAGAGAAATAAGAAACTTCTAATGAACTGTGAAACCAGATGCTTTATGCTGGAGAAGCACATTCTGCAGTCTGCATATTATTATTTTTGTTTTGGGGAATGCTGCAATGCGCTCGGTAATTTCAAATATAGATGCAGGCGCAGTTTGCACTGAGTTTGTACTGAGAGGAATATTTCTATTTGTGGTTGGGGGGCGAGGTGGGTATATGTTCAACAGAAACAGAATTATGAAAAATAAATCTATTTTTTCAGACTGGAGCAGTGGTTTAGTTCATAAATGGCTCACATTGAATATTTTTGCGTGCTAGTAGTCACCCCCATGTACTGGAAAGGATGTGAGTCTACAGGTGCTAAAAGGGGTTTGTGCACAAACAGGGTTCTGATGGGAGCTATAAGAAAATGACAGGATGCTAACCCAGATATTCTGAGAACTACCTAGGCTGGTCTGAAATCGAGGGTTTTACTCCCCAGAAACGTTTAGTACAAATAATATGGCTATATGATCTGGCTGAAGAAGTTATTATTATAAAAGGTCGAAGTAAAGCAGTAACGAGAGCCAATGTTGTAATAAGTTCTACACATACATATGAAGTAAATTTTGCTCATGAGAAACATTTTGATCCTTAAAAGTTTTGAGCAAAAGGAGGAGAATGTAAAAAAAAAAAAGTTTGTCTCCAGTATATAGAGTTGAAGCGGTATTGCGCCATAACTGAAATTTCTTGTGGCTTCTCAGAATTAAATATGAGCCAATCACACACCTAAAATAGTATAACAAATAAGGAAAACCAATTTTATGCTGAATTTATTGATGAGCTGGCAGAATAGTGAAAACCTGAAGTTGAGATAAATTGTGGCCTATAAAAGGAGCTACATATATTGAGTTATCTACACAGAGCAGAAAAAGTGAGATACAGAAATCTGTTCTGATTAATAAGACAAAGGGAAATGGTGCAAAACAGATATATGGTGTTCCATTTTGCCTTATGATTATGTACGATGTCATTACCAAACACTGGGATTTTTGTATTAGGTGACTGAAGATCAAATTATCATCTGAACTTTTTCTATACTTCAGCTCAAGCTATATAATTTTAAATACCATGGGTAGTGGGCTTCAACAAGCAGTTCCTGAAGAAAATGCTGCAATTGGGAGTATCAGTAGAGAGAGGAACTTAAAAAACAAACACTAAGACATTTTTCTGATTTATCCACCAGATTTTTTAATAGTCGCTTCTGATGTGTAACTTCTATTGTGGACCATGTTACAAAAAATAAGATAAATAGGTTGCTTGAATTTATTGTTTATGTTCCAACAGATTGGAGTGCTTGCATTCGCAAGGTAGTTTGAGGAAGGATGAGGTAGGTACGATGGAGACAGATTATCTGGTATATAGAAATAACAGAAGAAATTTAAGTATAATGGCCTGTATAGCCAAAAGCTACTTTAAAAAAAATTAATATTATTTTTACATAGATGGAAAAGACTAGGAAGGCAACAATGCTCAGCACTGACTGCAAAATGGAATGTGTTAGGCAAGCAGAAAAAAATCTGGAAGTGAGACAGGCTTTGAAAAGCCTAGAAAGGAAGGATGGAGAGCTCGATGTGAAGTAGTTCCAGCTGAAGGTCTGCGTGGCTGGGACTGCGCCGGTCAAGTGCCAGTAATTTCACTTGATGCCAACACTTTGGGTGGATTGGAGGAACGCAGACTGAGAATTCACACAGGCAAGAGGGACAAGGTTAAAGAAATGACGACAGGAAGTTTTGAAAGCTCCAGGACTATTTTTGATTTTGCTGCAGCAGGAATATTTGCTCTCTTTGCTGTACTTGAGCACTGGGCACTTCTATTTCTGGAAATGCCCCAAGAAGGTCATTCAAACTATTTCAAAACTGAGGAAAATTTCTGGGTAGTTTTCAGTTTGCATTGCAGTTTCACTTGTCTCTTACTTCTGAGACTCGTTTAGACATTTCTGATAAAAAGCAATAGATCTTGTAGATAAATTCATGTGTAATCTTTATGTAAATTAATAGTTGTTTGTCCTTTGACCAAAACTAATTCATCTACATCTTTGCATCTTCATTTTAATCTTTGGTTTAAATTAGGACAGGAGAATGTGGGAATGCTCCTTAGCAAGATTTTTTTTTTTCTTTCTTTCCCCAGCATCATCTGAAAACTCAGAGGAGGGAATGTCTGCTCTTCAGGCATTGAGATGTCTGATTCCAGTTTGATTTTGTATTTTAGTGCTTTTAGCATGTGTCGTTACTCATCCATTCAGCTTTTATCCAGTTTTTAATTTGTCTTTTATGTGTCACATAGAAAAAATTTTATTTTAACGTGTGTGCTATTAGCTAAATGAAATATATGCACAAAGAGAAACCATTATTTTGCTTTACTGAAGACTGTATTTGTTTTAAAATACTTAGTGAATTCTTATATGCCTAAAATTTCAGAAAACAGTATGAAAAATATGAACATTGAATGTGTTTCGCTTTCAGGTTGAGTAAGAACACAAAAATATTCGCCATTTAACAATACAAGTAGAGAGGGAAGAGCATAGATATAATAGGAAATAGAGCTGGGAGGCAGGATCAACTACAACTAAATTGTTCGTGACAGATCCTTGTCTAACTTGCTCTTTAAATCTGCGGTGATGAAGTTTCCGCAATCTCTATAGGCTCTTTTTCCTAATGTCGAATCAAAATCTCCTTCTCAGCAGTTCAAGCCTGTTACTCGTTACTCTTTTTGAAGTGGACACAAAGAGCAATTTCTTTGCAGTTACCAACCATCTATGTACAAACTTATTACTGCTTATTCTTCCCTTCAGGTTAAATCATCTCAATATTATCATTTTTATTGTGTAAAAACATATTTTCCAGGCCAATTACCTTTTTGTTTCTTATCTCGAGAGTTAAAGCATGTGAAAAAATTAAATAAAAATGGGCAGTGCTTGAGCCAGGTAAATATTCAAGCCACAAGCAGTGAAATGTAGTAATTAGAAATGAGCGCTGATATTTAGGGTTTGTTTCTGTGGGTGTGTGGTTTTTATTTTTATTAGCCTTTGCCCTGATTATGTAAGGTCCAACATCATACCCCAGTCTGTCCTCTCGTTATGTAGGATGAGGATGGGCTGTTTTGAAATTGAAGACAGTCTTTTATCCATAAACTTGTCGATTCTGTCAACAAACGGAGTGTTTAATCAGACGACATTTGAAACATCTCACTGAAAGCATTAAAAAAAATAAAATAATGTAAACTTGTTTTGCAGAAGGCAAAAGGGCTTCATGGCAGAGCTGGAGGAGTGGTAGACACTTGATCTCTGTCTCTTGTTTTCCCCTCTCCATCCATTTTGTATAGGAAACCATCACTAGTGGCTGAGACCCATGTCCTAAAGGCTATGGAGGCTCATCATTTTAGGATCTGACAACTTTGTTTTAAAAACAAAGCAGAGAAGTTCATGGCAGAAAATTTATTTTACACTTTCACGTATATGGCAGACTATGAACTTGAAAAAAAAAACCTTGACAAATTTTTGCACGCTTAAGGAAAAATAATGATTGAATATTATTTTACATGTATTAATGCAGTGATGCTTTTAAAAGTATTATCTGAAACAGAAGAAATCCCAGGAAAATAAATTTGTGAAGGAGAGAAAAAAAATCTAATTGTGTGTGTTTCCAGTGCTAGAGAGAAAATAAGGTCCACTCATTTTTGTGTTTATATAACACACACACACACACATTTAAGTTATCAGGCAGGCACTTAGATGTTGATATGACCTTTTTTCTTTGTTTTTAAAATAAGGGTTTGTTTTGGTTTTGTTTTTTTTTAAAGTTCCCTGCTTCATTCACTATCTATTTTTGGCCATTTTTCTGTTTAGTTTAGGTTTTGCTATTTTTATTGAATCTAACAGTTGTATCACTGCCTCTTGTACCAAAAGAGTGGGCACGTAAGACTGATAGCGTCCCATTTCGGCAATTGCTGAGCACTTAGCAGCATTGCACTTAGCAAAAAACGCTTGTAAGAAACTGGAAAGGTTATTCTATTTCATTTTGCACACTTCAGCCTTCTGTCTCTCAAGAAATGCGCTGTTTGAGTAAGGAAACCCAGCTTTTGGGACACAAAGGCCCTGCAGCTGGCTCTGGGGCTGGCGGAGGGTTTGACATCCCAACCACGGGCAAACTCATGTCCTGATGCAAGAGGATGGTCTCCCCTCTCCACAGTCAACACAGCTTAAAACTGCATCCTCAAAAATCTGTTTACTCATCACTTTAGTCCTTCTTGAGCATGCCTAAGTAAAAAATAGATTATCCCCCTGGACAGGATTTGCCTTATCTGACTTCTGGTGTTTGCAAGGCAGGCGCCTACAGCAGAACTAATCACCCGGCTGCCCTCAGATTTGGGGAGAAAACGGGCACTCCCCGAGCACAACGTTTTTGCTGAGATTTTCTCTTCTACTCCCAGCTACAGTTGCAACATGCAGAGATAAGCTTGACATTCTGCTTACTTGTTTTAAAGCAGATTTTTAGATGCGTGCTGACCTGAGCTGGTTCAGGTTGGATCTGGGAACAATTTCTTCCCCAAAGGGCTGTGGGGCATTGGAACAGGCTGCCCAGGGCAGTGCTGGAGTCACCATCCCTGGAAGGGTTTAAAAATTGCATAGCCGAGGTTCTCAGGGACACGGGGTAGTGCCGGGGGTGGGTTAATGGTTGGGCTTGATGATCTTGAGGATCTTTTCCAACCAAAATTATTCTCTCTGACTTGACCAATGTGTGAACCTGAATGTTTTTTTCAGCGCATATAGGCAGAATAAATATTTGGAATGACGTTGTCTTGATCCAGGGGCCTAACCTGCATGTGGGGACTTTTCCCATTTAAAAAAAAAAAAATTATGTGTATATATATATACATATTTTTTTTCCCCATGTAAGTAACAGGCAGCTTTTAACTGCAAGTGCTACTGGGGTGTGTCACTAAGCAAAGTTCAGCGAAGCTGCTGCTGAGGTTCTGAGCTGTCAGTGGGGCAGTTGTCCATGAGCCCATGAGGGGCCCAGGCCCAGAGCAGCTCCTGGCCCGGGCTGGGGAGCGGGAACCCCCCGGAGCCCCTGGGGCCGGGCTGGGAGCAGCGGGGTGAGCAGAGCCCGGCCTGGAGAGCAGCGATGAGCCCGTGGTGAGTGAGTTTCTGCTGGGAAGACCCTCAAGTGAGCCCTTGGCCTCCCCGGGCCTGCCATTATTTCTGTATTATTTTCACCCCTGAGTGACAGAGGCCTCTTGTTTTTGTGAATGAGTCTGTGCACCCTGTGGCTCATACTTTTCTTGTGGTCACATGGTGATAATATCCCCAAGTGGTACATCCAACCTGCGGTTTATTAGATGTCGCTGAAGTGCTGAGTAATTTTGGATAAACTCCTTTTCTAGCTGTTTTTTTCAGTGAACAGTTCTGGTTGGAATAAAGTCTGTTTGGGGCTTATTGCCTGTCTTAAATTGATTTCTGGGGTGACCCAGTGATGTACCTGTTGCAGATAAAATAGATGATAGGGTGCAAGAAGTGCTTTGCTGGAGGAGGAACAACCACAAGAGCAACCATTAACCCAGAAAGAAGGGAAATGAACTTCCCTCTTGCAAGGCCAAAACTTCTTGGACACTATATGGTGCTTTTCTGCTCCTCAGGATGGCATTGCAGGTAATGAACAGGATTAATCCCTTCACCAGTGCTTTCACATCGTCCTCTTATTTCAGTGCGGTCACTTTCAGAAAAGTCATATTTGTTTGTTTATTCCCAGTAAAGAAAAATATTTTGTTATTGTTGTTAAAACATCCTGTTGCTTCGGTTGGGTGGGGAAAATAGAGCCGAAACATTCCAGGCAGGAATGCCTGTGTAAAGCTTGTCAAAGTGTCGGTGGCCCTCAAAGGTTTGTTTGTCATAAACGGCCTTGTTAATACACATCATCACCAGCACTTAGGCCTGCATTTGCTTTAATGCTTTGTTCTAAGCCGTAGCGCAACAATAACGACATCAGGCTATAAATACTTTATAAGACATCTATTGTCATCTATTTATCATTTATAAACAGGCAGCAAAAGCATTATAAAACATTAATTATGCATTTGTAGGTAGCGTTTTGTCACTAGAGCCGTGCATTGGGGATGCAGAGTTCATCTCGGATTCACTGGCAGGTAACCCGCGCACTGCAGGGGCGCCGGAGGATGGAGGAAAAGACAAAGTGCAGCTTCAGTTCATCTTAAAACATGCAGACAGCAGGAAAGGCCTGTGCGAGGGACGAGAGAAAAGATTTAAGGGTTTTGTAGCAGATGCACATGAGGGCTGTTGTGGAACAGTCCTGCTCGGTGCAGGGCTTTGCTCTCGCTGTGCGCAGGGCACCGTGGGCACAGAAATGCACCCGGGAACCGAAATTCAGGTGTTATTTGGTCGGCAGAAACAAGTAACATTTGATTGCTGTTTTTTATTTGCGCTGCAGCTGTTTCTTATTCCCTGAGTGAGACACGGTACCAAAGCATTCCTCTTCTCCAGAGGAAAAATCCCGACTATTATCATTTTTTCATTACGGCTTAAACATTTTCGGTTTTAAAAGGAAAAAAAAAAAAGTTAATTTGCTTGATCTGATTTCTGATGCATTTTGTTCAGTGTTCTGTAGCCACATTTTTCTGTAGGAAATTTGATACATTACTTTAAGTTAACTACATACAAGAGAATACTAAATAAATTCACTTTATGTGATTCCCTAATTAGTTTTCAGTCATGTAATTCTCTTCAATATAGAGCTGAGAAATCCCCAAGTCTACCTTGATGTAGTTAGTGTCACATACAGTGATCATGTGAAATTGAATTTGAATTTACTACTAATATTTAAACACGAAAGCTGACTTGAACCGTATTTCCCCCTTGGATATAGATGTCACTGCTCTCTGTAATGAGTAGCATTATGTTGAATACTTAAGCCAAGAACAACCAAGTTACAGGAAAAGGACATTAATCTTAGAACTGTTGAATTTCTTGCTTTAGACAATACAGTGTCTTAGCATTACCACTTTAATTACTCGAGACAAGTATTTTGCAATACCTATTGCTTGAGTGTATTTTGTAAAGATGTAGTAGAAATATAGATAGCACCAGGATCTCTTGGATAACTGGGTAGACTGTATGCACAAAATTACATTACTTGTTGTCTATAACCTTCAGCTGTCGAATGCACAAAGCTGAACAAGTTGCTGTACGGATCTCCCCGACTTTCCCCCAAGATCTGTGTGTGTGTGTGGGGTGTGTGCACATGTGCCTGACCCATATTTGAGGGGAGAGGGTGATGCCAAATGCCTTTACCTGCAGGGTTTGGGGCTGCACTGCTGCCGGGTCTCTCTTGCAACCCTCCCTCGTGACTTAAATAATCACAAAGGTTCAAATATAAAGCTCAGTGTTGCCTCTGGTTTTCTGGAACCTGTGGGGAAACTGAAGCTTTAGGGAGTCCCTTAAGAACCATTTGCAAAGACCCTGGTTAAATCAAACAACTTCTGGAGTTTTTCCTGCAGCCTCCAAGGTGCTGTAGTTGCAGAGATGGGACAGGTATTGCTGGACTTAGCACTTGTTGCCTAATTTATGTTGCTTCTTGATTAAATCCTTATCTGAGTTGGGTGCAAATACCTGGATGACTTTAAAGTGCTTTTCAGTCCGGACTCTCAGCTCTGTCAGCACTTGGTGTTTGCTGAACACTTTGTACAGGATGATACAGAGGGGAAAAAAAGAAGATGGGGCAGAAGAAATCAGAACTTTGAAGCTCCACTGCTGAGTCTCCCTG
The DNA here is from genome assembly GCA_013399365.1 of Pampusana beccarii. Classification (NCBI taxonomy): domain Eukaryota; kingdom Metazoa; phylum Chordata; class Aves; order Columbiformes; family Columbidae; genus Pampusana; species Pampusana beccarii. The sequence goes on along the minus strand of VWYH01008534.1, from coordinate 387,512 downwards.
AAAATGTTTAAGAAAAGCAGATGAGATTTGAGTGCTTCACACTATACGTGAAAAGGATGATTGCTACCAAAATATGAAATGAAACACAGGTCAATTGCCATAGGTGCAATAAGCACATATAACAGGGCAAAAACCTGTTGGCCTCTGGGACCACAGCAAGCAGGGGAAGGGGCTGCAGATCCTCCTGGTGCAGGGTCAGTCCCAAGGGCAGCAAGAGGCAAATCACCCCATGCTTTGTGCTGCTCAGAATGATTCCTTTTCACTTCAGCAGAGGATAAATGAAGGAGCTGGACAGGCTGGTTGCTGTAGATCTTTACTCTCTTTTCCCTACACTGGTGAAATAGGAAAGAGGCAAAGACACAGAGAATCCCCAAAGAACTATAGAATGAGGTAGAAAACTTTCCACTCTACGCACAAAGGGAGAGTCAGGAGACAGGTACATTTTTTTTGTCTTTAAAAAAATAGAGCATGCATTTATGCATATAAAATATAGAAGGTATTCCACTGTGTGTACAAGATATTTTGATCTTTGTGGTAAATATGTAGGTGACCGTATTTCTTTTTCCCATATGTGGTTGTGAAAGTGATGGTTCTTTAAGTCTCCAGCAATAGGCTGATGCTGTTTGCTTCAACTCCTTGTTTAGAAGCTGCTCTTATAGAATCCCAGAATGGTTTGTGTTGGAAGAGAGATCATCTATTGAAGATCATCTAGACTTTTCTGTGGTTTACCACCCATTTCTTTGTCCTTTCCAGAAACCTGTCCAGGTGCCTTTTTTTTTTTTTCAGTGGGTTGTGATAGATTTGTTTCTAAATGTATGGGATTTGCTTTTCTACTTAGACTTTAAAGATGATATTTACAAAGTAATTTACTGAACCTGCATAAAATTAATAGCATGGTTTCCTTGCACAACAAATCATAACAAGTGACAAAAAGCAACTGCTAAACAAGTGGATTGTGGCACATTCATGGAAACCCTCTTCTATGTAATAATGCAGATTTTGTTGTGGTTTGTTGCAATGGCTGAAGTAATAACAGCTCTTTGGCTGATTTGTCTCATACTTTAAAGGAGTTTGGCTGAAATTAAGTGCCATAAGCAATTCAACTGTTTTCTAAAGAGAAGTGAACTCTGAATGCAGGGAGTTGTGTCTTTCTGCATTAGTGGTGCATGGCTGCCTTCAAGTAAAACCCAAAAAGCTGGTTGTTGAAGTTGCTTTTTACCACCTTTTAGTGGATGAACTTCTTCTCTTGCTCCTGTTTTCTCAACAGCAGTTGTGCTGTGGTGTCTGCAGGAGAAGGATTAAACTGCATCTGGCAAAGGAAATTAAGGATTAACATGTGCATTATGTAGCAGAAACATTACAGGAAAACTGTCATTTGTATTTTACAAGGAAATAATCCTTTAAGTCTCTTAGGACTGAAATAACCCCTTAGTTTTTTCTCCCCTTTTGGAATAGCCTGTGAATCCTCTGTGTCAGAATTAGTGGAAAAAAAAAAAAACAAAACAAAGATCAGAAGAATCTGGACTTTTTCAGCCAGAAAGGCCAGTGCTAGAAAATAGATTTCAGAAAACCTTCCAGCAGTGACTGAAAAAGAAAAACATGCACAGTTGGACACTGAGTTGCTGGGCTGCACTGGCTATGGGGGCTTGGATTTTGGGGTGCCGAGTATGGTCTAGATATGTCCAGGTGCATTTTTCCCTTATTGTAGTGAAAACGCGGAGTAACGACCTGTAGAGGAGCTATATTGGTTGTACAAAACCTGAAAGAAACTGGCTTACTGCCCACAGGCTTAATCTATCATTTCCATCATTAATATTGCCCAGGTGGAGCGCTGCTTGGAGCTCGGGAAACATTTTAGAGGTAGATGCACCGAAATACCCGCTCACTGCTGCTTTCCTTCGCTCCTGCAGCAGTTTTGTGCTTCCACATCATCAGATGCTGCTGCTCTGAGCTGCTCAGGTTTGCAGAGGGAAGGTCCTGGCTCAGAGCATGTGAGATATATTTGCTTCCCCAACACATGGATTATTTAAAACTACAATAATGGAAAGACAGTGGGAAGTGCTGGTGAAAACAGCCACGTGTTGTTGCTCCTCTCAGTTCTTGCCGTGTAACCATCCAACATCAGTTGAGTCCTTGATCCAGAATGGCTCGTCAGTGTGGAAGGGGGGTGCTGGACCACCATGCAGAGCATCCTGCGGACAGCTGTCCCCTCCCTGGGCTTGTGTCTTTGCTCTTCAGCAGAGGTCTCAGGAGCATCTTCCCTGTCCAATCTGGGCTTTCCAAGAACTGGTGAAACTCTCAGAGCTGTGCAGTGTTTGCTGTTCTCAAGTGGTCGGAGGGTCACCCGTGTGTTGTGTTGTAGGACGTGCGCCAAAGTTGAAAATTAAGAAAACAATTTTTAAAAATCCCCACAAGTAGCTGCATGGCTCCGTGCCTGAATGGGGGACCACAGCACCCGATCAGTATTTTAAAGGTAACTCCAAAGCTCTGCACAGCTTGTCAGGGTTGAGTTCACATGCTGAACCACAGCTGTTTGCTTTACCCTTGTGCTCGAAATTAGTGCCTCCTTCCACGAAAAACACCAAGGTAGTTCTGAGGGAAGAACACTTGTCAGGTTTGGCCAGGATCTAAATTTCAGCACGTTGGGTAAAATGCAGACTTAGGTGATGCTGATTCTACTAAAGCAGATCATGACACCAAAGGATGTTATTTTTGCTCATGAAATCTGTCATCTCACAGTCTAATTTTTTTTTTTTTTTTTTTTTTTTTTTTTTTATTTTTTTTGGCTAAACTAAGTGCAGCTTTAAAACTATAATCTTAATTTTTTTTCTTTTAAACAAACTCTCCATTTATATGCATTTCAGGGGGTTTGCCTTTATTTATTTATTTTTAAATGAATTCCTTGGAGTCTGTTTTCCAGCCTAGCGAGAAACAGTTAAATGACTGAATCTCAAAGGTTCAAGTACTTCTGCAAGCAACAGTCACAGGGAGGAAAATTAACGGTTTTCTGTTAATGACTCATATTAGTCCTCTTTGGTGGTCCAAAGCGATGGATTATATATTTTTTTATTTTTATTCCCCCCCTCCCCATTTCTTCCATATGCCTGTCATGGGGCTGCTTTTCTGATTGCTAGTTTTGTTGTTAAAAATGACACTCTCTTTATTCGCCCTCCTCCCCATAGAATCTTTAAAACTAAACACAGGAAAAGTGGAATATACCTGTCATTTAGACCAGCTAGAACAAAGGTTGATAGAAAATACATTCCTAGTTTGAAGAGGCTTCCCTGCTGATTTTGTTTATCAGAAAATGGCAAGTTTTGTTCCTAATGGACTGAAATTTAAATAAAATCTGACTCTGGAAATAAAAGCAGCCATTATGACAAAATAAAATTATATATTTTATAGGAGAAATTGAATTAAAATGCTAGTTTCCTTTGGTTAAATTCTTTTACATAAGGAAATGAATAAACGAGAGAGAGTGAAATAGAATGAGATAGAAAGCTGATTGTTGAAGTAAGCTTTTTAAAAATCAATAATCTCTTGTAATTTATATTTTTGAAAAAACTTTGAACAGACTTCCATACAATATCTTGAATTATAGCTACATTGCTGTGTTTCCTTTCATTAGAAGTTGAACTAGGGGTTAAATAGTGTTTTCCCCTGGGATTTCAGGTTCTTTTCAGGCTGTGGCTTTGGACTAGAGCTGTCTACAGAAGAAAAGCCTCTCCGGAACCTGAGTTAATTGAACAATTTTATTTATTAATGTTTAATAAATAATTATTTTTTTTAAAAAAATCAGGTTATTTTGCCTTCCAGAATGGGAACTTAACTGTAAGGAGGGTGATGGGGAAGGCGATGGTTGTGACCAATCCACCTGTTTGAGACTTGGCTTCCGGGGAGGCACCTTGTTGGGATTTGGGTCGAAAAACCTGATGGTTAGAACTAAAATCAACCTATATGCATTGAAGGTAACTTGGTAGGTTGCTGTGTGCACCCACAGCAATTTTGACAACTTTAAAATAGCACAATGTGCTCTGGAGACGTCATTGCAGCTCCTTGCACGTAAAGGGAATGTCCAGATTCTGAATGCCGGCAGGAGTTTCCCCCAAAACAAGCGTCTGGTTGTTGGATAGGCAAATAAAGGAGCCTGCAAAGCCTAAAATATTAGTTAAATTTCAAGGGAAAACTAGAGCTATATGAAGCAGTTGTAATAAACTTGAAAGTGCATTCAGAGGCAGGTCACAACTCTCTTTTTGGGTCCAATTTGTGGATTTCCCACCAGGAGGAAGAGGGAATCCTCAACCAGAGGTTGTGGTTATGAGTGGTGCTGGTGGTTTGGGCCTGCCCTGGATGTCCTACATGGCTCTGAGGTGAGGAGAAATGAAATCTGGGCTACTGTAAATCCTAATTCAGATTAGAAAAAAAAAAAAAAAATCCCCCAAAATAGTTTTTTTTAATGTTTTTCTCTCCCCACAAAATGATGACTTTTTTTTTACCGAGTGCAGTGTTTCTTAGTGGGGCTGGTGATGGGCAAGATCTGAGAGCACCAAAATGTTAGTTCCTGCACAGCTGCTTGGTACCATGGGAAGAACCACGCGTTTCCATCAAACCTTGGTTTTTGTATCTGTAAAATGGCAGCAATGCAATCTGGTTGTGATGAGAACGGCATCGTTAGTCCCCACCGAAATCTCTGCCACCCCAAGTGTCAGCAGAGTTATAATTATTGTCTTCTTTAAACAGTGGCTGAGGAGGTCTCTTAGCAGATGTTCTAAAAGTGCTTTGAAGATGAAAATATCTAAGTATTCTTATTGCTATTATCATTACAGCTGTCCACGGGGATTACTGTGGTTATATAGCACCTTTCTGATGCGTCCCTAATGACAAAATATCTTGTGGGCTGTGAAGGGTTGAAAGCAGCTCTTCTGCCCCACAGGAACATGCTTGGAGGATGTGATTTTGGGCAAATTGAGCCATAGTGTGGAGACTGGTGGTGCTGGAAAGTGCAAAATGAATCAAGGAAATCACTAAATCCGCACCAATTCCTGTAGCGAGCTGTAATGCAATAGCATCAAACAGGACTTTTTTTTTTGGCTGACTGAGGTTGTGGTTTAACTGGTTTAGCTGTTTCATTTCCAAATGAATTCTAAGCCAAAATTTAAGGCTGTGAAGCTAAATTTAGGAACCCAGGTCTATATTTAGGCATCTGAAACGCTGTGATGTTCTTATGGGCTGCACGCTGTGCCCACCGAAATAAGCAGGTGTGCGAGGACACCGCACCTTTCCAGGTCGTTTCTCACAGTCAGAATATAGGGTTTCAAGACTAATATTAGCAGACCCTTTTGATCGTTTCTTGCTAATAGTTGATGTGGAAAATTCTGTTCTCTGAGACATGAAATTCGGTTCCGTTTAACAGAGAATTTGTCTGCGGGCAGCGGGAGATGGATGTGGGACGTGGGGTTTACCTGTTGGTGTATGAATTGGGCACAGTATTTTGGAGCTCCTGCTGTTGATGGGAAGGCAGAGGGGAACCAGCAGCTGTTAGAGCTGCTCTTATGATCCAACCCTGTCAGATGCTGGAAAACGCTCTGTTTTCAGGTGGCAGAGGCTCTTCCCGTGGCTGGCCCTTCTCCATCCCAGGTAGAGCAGGGCAAAGTCTTCTGCAAAGACCAAAGGGCAGTGGGGTTGTGTAGAGGCTGCTTCCTAACAGGGACCGTTTTGCTCAGGACACCAGTGAGTGCAAGACAAGAGGACAGGGCAGCCGTACAAAGGGCTGGGGACGGGGGGAGATGCAGTTATCGCAGCTTGTGTTTCATTTGTGGGGGAATCGATTTAGCTACATGGGCCAAATGCGAGACAAAGGATCCTGGGTTGGACAGCTGTGTGTTTTCACCAGGTTGGGGGCACTTCTGAAGAATAATTGCTGGAAGCCAGCTTTTACAAGGACCAGCCAGTTTCCAATGATGTTGCTCCGTGTTGAGGACATTGCTTGTCCGTGGTGCAAATGCTCCTGCAGGCAGCATCCTTGGTGAAGGACTAAATGGTCCTTGTCTGCTGTGCCGGAGCACCGGGAGTTGCGTTCTTCCCTCTGAAGCTCTAAATCTTTTGAAACACTTCAGATACGTGCTCTGGGCTCTCCCTCCTCCAAGGATAATCAAAGCTGGATGAGTTGTTTACATGATCGTGTTTAGAGAGTTTCCTTGCCCCTTGAAGATGAGACAACCCCGCAGAACTAGTGGTTGCACGTGAACGAGTCGCGTGTGTTTGTGTCTGGATGCTGTGTTCGTCACACGATGATCACAAGATACAAAACTCCCCGCATACTTGTGGGCAAGGTCCAAGTACAGATAAGGGCCCTGGCAGTGTTTTCAGAAAATAAATTGCTCATGATAAACCTAATTCGTCGCAGGTTTTCCTCTTTCCAAACAAACCTGCACCAACTGAAACCACTTGTGACACAACAAGTTAATGTGCTGGTTGAATTTTAACTCTCTCAAGTAGGGTTCAGTTTCTTCTTTCCCATTTGACATTTTTAATATTATTATTTTATGTATGATTACATCCTATTGTATCTGATACTTACCAGAATTAAGCTCTCCTCGACATAATGAAACCTCAGTAAGCCTGGAGTGCTTTGGCAAAAGTAACCTCGAGCTTGTTTGTCGAGAGGGTTTTGCCAAGCCCACACAGCTCTAATTACATCTTTTCACTGGCCTGTTTTAAACTGTCCGCTCTTTCCAAAGTCTTTTGTGTGTTCTGCAGAAATACATTGTTATAATGAATACAGTATGTTTAGAATAAGTTTCATTGGATTTGGTAGCCAAGCAATTGTACGTTTTTATTAGAGGTACTGAAGACTTCCAATGGAGATAATATTTATACAGTGGGCCAGAATTGTTTGCATTTAGAGGAATAAATAAAATTAATAATATCCAAACAAGATAATTAAAATGTCAGTTACAAAGTACCTTTAATTTTCTTTGGCTTTTGATTTGTATAGTCCTTCCTTTACTTTGAAGACAAAGAGAAATGCACTTGATACCAAATCTTCAGCTCCATAATGTATCATGTAATAACCAAGTACCTCCCTTTTGGGCTGTGTTTACAGTAAGTAGCTTATTGCAGAAGTACACCCACATTTGTTCCTTTGGCCACTGTTTTTCAGTACACAAACATTTTTTCGTTTGGCTTTGTAAGATGATAACTTGATTTTTTTTTTTTTTTTTTGCTTTATTTTTTTAAGTCACAGTGTTGTGGACGATCAAAAAACCCCAACCCAGAACCAAATAAACACACAAACTCTTGAAGTTGTATGTGGTGATGCCCAGGTAGTTGTGGAAAACAGTTTCCAGTAGCCACTGAAGTGTCTTTCTGTAGGTGCCCATATTTCGTTAGAAAACAAACCAAACATGAACAAAATACCAAAACAAAACACAAACCCCAAAACAAACACCCCAAAGCAACAGCAGCCCTGTTGTTCTATATAGAAGATACTTAAAAGTATATCGTAGACATAGTTAGGTAAATATGTGTATGTATATACAGAGAAAAGAAAGGAGGGGAGAGACTAGATCTGTTAATCACAGACATTTAAGGCCTCTTGATTTATCAGCTGTGGAATATTTCCTAAAGAAGTGGACTTGGATAAACTGCAGCACTGTTTAAAGTCTGGGTTTGGAACTTACCAGCAGCAATAACATGACAGACGTACATACGTTACGATAAAAACTTTGTGAACCTGTTGCCTGTTACATACCTGGAGTTTTCTGTTTGTTTACTACACGCTCAGCACTTCTTTTAAAAATGTGTAATATCTGGGGGTGTGTTTTCGTTTTGGGCTAGCAAATTATTTGTTGTGTTTCATGAACATGGCCAATTTTAAGCAGGTTGGACATTTCTTATCTTTTTTTTTTTTAAGTTAAACTATTTTTTGTAACTAGTCCTGTGTCTGTGCCATGAATTAGGTGGCATTAGTACTTATTGCTCTCCATTTTGATCTTATGTACGGGTACTTTGCAAAATCTGTTGGGATTACTCAAGATGAAAGAGTTGCTATGCAAATATGCATTTGCTACTAGTTGCAAAGCGTGGATTTTAAATGAACAATTGTATGGCACCCTGAATAAATAGGGATGCTGGCTAAAAGAACCTGTATGTCTCCGAGACAAGTGGAAAAAGCAAGTTAAGCTTTTTATTTTTATAATAGTTATTTCTATTCTCTTTTTTTTTTTTTTTTTCTGGCGGGCTTTGTTAAGTAGGTCTTTATTTCCAGAGACTGAAATGTACTCCTCTTTCTTTTTTTCCAAGAAAATTAAAAGCTTCTACCTTAAAGAAGTGAATGATACATTATCTGCTATCTCTAAATTGAACCCATTTGGAGCTATTTGCATCCTGTAGAAACCTACAGCTGAGTGCTGTGCTCGGAGGTGTAATGAGTGGTTGTCACAACACGCTGGAGGTGGCCCCATAACAAAATGATCCCCTGTCAATCCCCTCGCAGGAAACGCATTGGCAACCTGTAATTCGCCCCGAGTATTAACATCCTGCCTGGGTTTTGTTAAATAGCACTTTCTAGGAAGTAGATCTGCTGAACTTGGGCTTAATAATGTTTTAAGGGGAATGTTTGATGGAAGTTTTCGAAAGCATCGCATGGGGTTAACAGTGATTTGTCATTTGTTTCTAATTAAAGGACTTAATCTCTTATCACTAGAACAGCCTATTTTTTTTTTATACTAAAGGCACAGATGTGGATGGAAACATATTAATGAGATGTCATACTACACAGTCATTTAGTGTTTTGTTTAACTTAAACATAGCAGAAAATGTGCATCTAAGTAGACACATGTAATGACATTGAGATAGAATTATAATTTCCTACATTTGCATAACCTTTAGCAACATCCACTTTAGATCCACCTTGCAGTGGTTATTCTATATTCAAAACCGATGTTTGTTATCGTAGTAGAAGGGTTTAAAATCGCACGATGACATTGTTTTCTGGTCAAATAGCCTGTTGTAAGTCTGTTTGACTTTGTTGGTTCTTTTTAAGAAAGAGAAACAAAATCTGTCTAGTCTGCCACTCACGGTTATTGCTCTTGCAAAGCGATGAAAAGCAAAAGCAAACCTCATCCATAGGTACTGTACTTGCTATCGTCAGGCACATAACACCCATTTTACTGCAGAAACACTTTAACCCATGACGCTTTTGCCTCGTTTTTGTGTAATATTTAAGGCTCAAAGGGACAATGTTGGTCACATGCTCTGGCGCAGGCTGCCGTACATCACTCAGCAATATCTCCATCGAGCTCAGATAACCCGAGGGCCATCATTTCCAAAAAGTCGCTTTCTCAAGGTCACAAAACAAACTGGAGTTAGAGCAAGGATGAATGAGTCATTTAGCGTGTTCAGATGTGCTAATGAGGGATTTTTGAGCCCGAGAGGTGTGTAAAGCTGCTTCTGCTCTTGGTTGGTGACTCCGGCTCTCTCAGCACATCCCTGTGCGCCAGGACAAACCCATCACTGACAGCAGAGACCAGCAATCTCTGTGTGAAAAATGCCAGCTTTATTTACTAGGGAAACTCTGCTTTTTGACCAGGTGGCTGGGAGTTAAGACACCTGGGCTTTATTTTTCTGCCTGTCTCCTGGCACAACTTGAGGCGAAGTGCTTAGAGCACAGTTGTGGCCCCACTGCAGCGGCTGTCGACATTGCTTTGAACTAAATCAGAATTTCTGCTTTGATTCTGTACAACAAACTCTAAGCTAACTTATGCAGGTATCATAACATGGCTTCAATGGGTGCCTCTGTGTTATTCTGGGTGACTAAGAAGGGTAAGAGTGATCATTACCCTGCCTGCCTTAAAAGCTGTAGTAAAAAAGTCTAGTATTGCTGTCAGCTCTTGTGGCAATTACTCTGAGAAAGCACACTCTTTTTACCTTTTCATCTAGTAAACAGTAACCAGAAGAAAAGAAAATCCACTCCAGTTTTCACTTAAATAATGTTCTTTTATCTCCCTTTCAGGAAAGACTAGATGGTTCTTGTGCTGGGAGCAGCATCAGATGGAGCAGTACTGGGTGCAGGTGGCTTTGCAGGTCCCAGCCAGCTCGATTTTAACTTATAATACAGAGCAGGAAAGCTGCAAAGTGCCCGAAATTGTGGCAGCAAGTGGGAAATCTGTGGGGTTTCTTCCCTAGGGAAGGATCTGATGGTGGCTGCCCCAAGGACTGCTTGTGGCCTGCGCTCAAATGGTAAACTTGCAGGCCTTGAATAAGGATAAAATCAGATAAACATAATACAGAACTTTTTTTGCCAAGTACTTTCCTTCCCCATCCTGAAACCACCGTGGCAGGCTGTGCTGCTCTTCTTTTCCCAGTGCCAGGGTCGCAGCTTCCAAGTCCATTTTAGTCTTTTCTCTTTCCTACATATTTATTTTCCAGCTTAGTCTTCTCTCTCAGCTCCTTTCTCCACCATGCCTATCATGGCCCTTAGCTCCCTTGATTACTGTAATCTTTTCCCCTTCTTTAGTCTTTCCAGAGTGCAGCTACCAAAATCCCTTCCTCTCCATCCCTATAGCACATTGATCCTCTCCCTTTCCACTCTCACCCTCAGCTCCCATTACAACCCAGGAGTCAAACCAGGGCTGTCCATAATCCTTGCTTCAACTGCATTGCAGTAATTTCTTTTTTAGTTACTTATTATTTTTCTCACCACATTCAATTTTTTTTTAATGTCTCATACCATTCATTTTTTGCCCACTGAGCTTTTTCTGTTGCTCTAAACTGTTGCTCTTCTTTAAAGTTTATGATCAAACAAAACAGGTCCCCGAGACAGAAGAAGTTGCACAATATTTTTGCTGTCTCTCCTGTTGCCTCTTTGTGTCGTCTTTGCTTCATTGCAAATGCTTCTAAAAGAAAAACCTTCAGGACAAATGGCTAGAAAAAGTAAGAGTTTTCTAACAAATGGTTATGGGTGGCAATGGTTCCTTCCCTAGTAGCCATATAGCACATTTATAGGCAGCGCTTTTGCTGGAAAAGATTTCAGGTTTATCACGTATTACAGAGGAGATGTGAATCAGCTGGTCAGGTCCTTGGACAAGAGGTTTCTTTGGATTTCTTGCCGTCGTGTTTTGCATAATTCTGTTTCTTTTCAGAAATTGTTGATTAGGCGTGGAGAGTAGTAGTATTGCATTTCTGTCACTGTTTTAAATGTTATCCAGGAAATTCAGGTCATTTATGAATGCAGCAGTAGAGGTTAGCTAGCTATGAAAATCAATTGCCAGGAATCATGAAAACCATAAAAATTAAAATTTTGTTTGAAAAAGAGCTTGTAATGTTAAGATCAGCGGGATGCGTTTTCCACCAGAGAGTTCTTCTTGTGTCAGCTCTAGCAAATAACTCACTGTTTTAGTGATTTTATTTTTGTGGAATATATATCTGTATTTATATATGAGTAATGAGTAAAATAAAAGATTAAATAAGTCTACATTTTAAACCAAAATTGCCTGTATTTTTGCTTTAAACTAGTTTAAAGGGATTATGAAGTAACCATGCTATGGTGGTAGTCAGTTTATAAAAATGTAGTATTTGAAAGTGAATGAGGATTAATTATGCCAATATTTATTTGCTTTTAGTACAGTAGCTCCATCTTATCTGTTTGATCCATTGGGCTTGAATTCAAAGGATTTCTCAGTCAGTCAAAGGAAAAAATATTAAAATAGTTAAGGCAGAAATACAATGGAACAGTCCGAACTGCCTTAGAATAACATTCTGCACACAAAGCTGCACGAGTAAATCTTTTCACGTGGGTAGGAAAGGTCCCTATGTATTAATGTAGAGACTTAAACCATGAATGAAGTTAAACCCAGGTTTTTCCATTTGGAATATTTGGACCACCGTGCCTGTTTCCCTTAGTGCTTTCTGCTGTATTTTCTTAGTGGGAGGCCACTTAGAGCAGGTGACGTCCCTTCTTTTATAACAAGTTGTTTCTTTTGGCTGGCATGGTTATGATCATTAAGGCTGTTCCTTCAGAATTCCAAATTTTACTCTTTCCTCACTTGTATTATAAGTTTTCCTTAAAATGAAAATAATGATCAAAGGATCCAAAGCCAGGTCTATATAGCAAGAGCCAACCTAATTGTGCTATATAGTTGTTATAGAACATGCGGTGGTTTTCTCAGGTGGCTCTAACCTTTGGCTGCTCCTGATAGTCAAGAGCAGCTCATTACTAGAGGACTCCATAAATCTGTTTCCTGCCGTTATGAAAGATCCTTTTAGAGAAAAGGACAAAAATGCGTTATTTTTATTTAGGCAAATGTTCTCCTTTTGTGAAGATATTCTTCTTTGCTTAATGGATTGTGATGAAACTGAGAATAGTTCATGGGTTTTTTTTATGTTTGCTATCAAATACACAGAACTAGATGATCTTAAGAAACTAGTTGATAATTTGAGTGTTTGTATACACCATCTAAAAATAAAAATCAGATTCTGTCTTGGAGATGAGACTTCTGGTGTTCAGTCTTTGGCTTTTCTTACTTTCGTCACTCACAAGTTTGAATGTTAGTGAAGCTCAAAGGCCACACCACAAACTGCAGAATAACCCTGGTGGTCAGTTTGGTTCTCGCTCTGTGACAAGGGCAAAGACTGAAATGTTTTTCCATTTCACCTGTGCGTATCGAGCGCTCAGGCATGTTACGATGGCAGAAGACTTTATTATCAGGGATATCTGCACACCTACTAAGGCAAATGTTGTGCAATTTTAATATTGAAATCACAGGTACGCTGGGTTGTGTAGATTCCGTGTCTAGAGAATGAAAATTAATTTTGTGGCAGCTAGAATGCAAATTATTGAACCTGCACAGAGCAAGTTGTTAACCCAGAGTGTACTACGCATTTCTGTTCCCCTTTCTGCCCTCTGTAAAAGTTTAAAAAAGGTTCATAAGTGGCAAAAAGGCAGCTGTATACAGGAAATGTAACTTGGCAATAAAAGCCTGTTTTGAAGTACACTACATGGTTTCTGAATAAATATTTCTTTAATGCATGTAATTACCAGATCAGCAGAATAAATGTGGTCATGTCCTTGTAATTAATACATTGTCAAAAGTTCATTTAAGTATAATAATTTCACAGGAAAAATGCTGTCTATGTAGTTTGTGCAATAATTTGTTAAATTAAGTGCAATAAATATAAAATTATTGGTAGAAATATATTTATTTAAGTTCTTATTAATTTCAATATCCCATCTAATATTCTTAAATGGATTTTTTCATAAAAAGAAAAGATACTAGAAATAAAAGTGCTGCAATAATGTTTTTTCTTTTTGCTAAAGGAATTTTCAAGCAGCACCACTTAGTACTGCAGCTGCAGTTGGCAAATATTTAGTTAAGAATTGTGTAATCAAGTTGGCAAAGGCTTGAAGATCCAGTGAGGAATTCACAGAGAAAGATGCCTGTTTATCCGTTGTCAAAAAACCCAAATGTTTGTCCCTGCATTTGCTGTTGTATTTCTTCAGTTCTGCCCAGAGCTGATCTCAGGGCTGGGTTAAATGTCACAGCTGTATGGAGATTTTAGCAATGGGAAGAGTGTCGTTCTATTCTTGATATTCAGAGCTTATTTCAAATTATTCTTCAGAAAATAAGAATTCTGATTCTTCTAAGTGGTGACTTCAGTTTGGTGATTCGTTTCATGATGACCAGGGAAGCAGAGGCTGTGGAGCAGTGATGTGACCATGAATGGTGGTGGTGGCCATGGCCACGTTACTCAGCAACGTAAGTTTGTTCTCAATCAGCACGTACATTGTTGTCTCCTAGTGAACTGTATATTTCAGGAATTTCTGGTGGTTTTGTACTGGTTGGATGGGGGCTGATGGCACCTGCTCTGGCGCAAAGCTTGTTAAAGGGCTGCTGACCCATTGCAGTGCATTAAACAGTTTTCAGGTGGAAGAACAATGTTTTACGGGGCCAGTACTTTGTCCTGTGCAGTCATGGCATTTCTCATCTGGCACTACAACTCCTGAGGTCTATGGATTATATTCTTGAAAGCTGTCAGAGATTAGTTTCTTACTTGACCATGCATATGACAAATTAATGTTAAAAACAGAACTGGAATTCAACTCCCCAGTTTCTACACTTGCGCTCAGTTGGTGCTCACAAGACCACACATTTCCCATATGACATAAACTACAGAACAACTAAGAGACTATATAGTACCCCTAGTCAGATGCTTAGATTTATCTAGGCATTAGAAGCTTCCTATTCTGTTTGTGGAGACATTAAAACTTTAGCTTTCCTTTCTCACTGAAACATCATAAAATTTGGTAACCTGTCATAGATGATATAATGGTTTGGGTGGGAAGGGACCTTCCCAGCTCCCCCAGTGCCCCCCCTGCCATGACAGGGACATCTTCACCAGCTCAGGTTGCTCAGAGCCCCATCCAGCCGAGCCTGGGATGTCTCCAGGGATAGTGCAGCCACCACCTCTCTGGGAACCTGGGCCAGGCTCTCACCACCCTCAGTGTAAAGAAAATTCTCGTAACAGAGTTCAGCATATGGGGCAGTTTTGAAGAATATGAACTAGGAAAGAATTCAAGTGGGTTCGACTGAAGGTGGAAACAAACCAAACCGACCAACCAACACCTGGTTGGATGAGCAGGTCTGAAAGGGCAGTAGTTAATGGGTGGATTAAATCCTAATCCCTGGGTTTCTGTGAGAAGTGATGGAACTCACAGGGTTCTTTGAGGCTTACTCTGTCTTTATAAATGACCTGGGGGTGGCAGTGGAGTGTACACTCAGCAGCAGCTTGTCCAGGTACGTTGTGCCGTCTCCATCCATGGAGGTTTGCAGGACACGAGTGGATCAAGCCCTGAGCAACCAGGTCAGACCCCAGAGCTGACTCTGCTGGGGCAGGAGGTCGGGGCAAAGACCTCCCTTAACCTCCCAAATTACTCTGTGATCCCATGGATGTGAGGAAATGTTCAAAAACCCTCCAAATCTGTAAATCTGAGCCACACTTTGTCAGCTCTGACTTGCATTCTAAGAGTAAATTACAATATTAAATGAGAATTCAAAATCACCTCTGATGTCTGTCAGCTCCAGCATATAACCCGCTGAATATTACATTTCAGTGCTAACACTTGTATTTGCTGCAGTGAGGTATAAATGTTACTTGACCCCAAAACCAGGTCATGAAACACATATGACATCTTGCAATTAAGCTAAAAGATTCGTTGACAAACATCATTCAAGTAGTACGATTTGGATGGTTACAAGAAACCATTAAAATGTTGTGATACTGTGGGGAAATTGGCTCCAGTGTGTCTGCATTATATCTTGGCATTGAGACATTGTAGGCAGTAAGAATAAAGCAATGCTGCTCATAGACAGAGGGACATTGATTATGTAAGTTCAATTTTATGTAACATCACACATGTGGAAAACAAAAGAAAATTCGTGTATTGTAAATGTCTTTTTTTTTCCTGAAGGAATTTTCTATTATTATTTTATGATGATAAAATAAGGTATACTGATGTATTTTCAAAATAATTTTATATTTATTTTTACATATTTCAATAATATTGAGTCAGTAAAGATGATATCAGGAAATCTATGAACTATAATGAATTTTATTTACATTTTTATTATAGCACTAACTTCACATCAGTTCCCTTCAAGTGTATATTTGAAAAAAAATGTGCAAATCATCTCTTTTTAGCAAAACTACCGAAAACATCTCAATCACTTTCGTAATGAAATTTTTATTGCGGTGTTTGAGAATATTTACATCAGCAAGAAAAAATATTCATCAAATGAGGCCATATGCTGGGAGAACAGGGAAAACAGAGTAATGTAAGTGAAATATCACGTGGGGAGAATTGGCCCTTGACTCGATAGCCGTTTTCTGGAAAATGGTAGTATGAATATAGTGAGATGAATATGTCTTAGCATAGAGAGAGGTTCCAAAACTTGTTCTGCAGCATGGTATTGGTAGAGGAATCTCTTTAATGTTGTGCTTCAGGTTTGTGATGAGTGCTTAAAACAGGAGTGACTGGTTCTCAAATTGTAGTCTGAGATGCTTTAACCACTGATTACAGTCAGAATCGGTCAACTGTGCCTTCAGAAGTGTTTAGAACTAAATTTCTGATGGGTGTTTTCTCGTCCAAGAGAAAATTTTGAGGGTGGACAGCCGACAATTGGCACCGAAGTTTTGGGACTCAATGGTCCAGAGCAATTAATGCGATGAGTGTGGATTGGAACTGGGGAGGAAAAAGGTGTTTCTGGCAGGGAGGACCGAGAGGTCTCGGCCACCTCCGAACCGCTGTCTCTTCATTTGGAAGCGTTAGTGGCCAACTGATGGCGTTTGTTTAAGGCAACCATCTGGTAAACGTGAGAATATAATGCACCATATTGCATTCCCAATAACATTTTAAACCGTTTGCGATCTCAATAAACTTTTACCATTTGAAACACGCGTGCGGAGGACAGGTCCTTGCTTCTGTTGGAGGGAGTATCAGATTTACATAGTGTCTGTGTACTTCCATTTCCAAAAGCTGCAAAGTTGACAGCCAAAAATAAAAGCAGGCCAGGAGCAACAAAAACTCAGGAAAACCTCTGTCTGCTGTTGTTTGAATTCTTTTTTATTCATTTTAGCACCACAGCCTGGGGTCGGGCTCTTGGGTTGAGCTGTGGGGAGCTGCAAGGTACAGACCTCCCTTGTTTTTTCCAGAGGAGGAGCTGGCAGGAGTTCTGTTTGGAACTTTGACGTTGGGAGTGGACAGAAGTACCTTCAACCAATAACTGTCTCAAGTCATATGGAAATATACAAATTTTCAGATTTTTTATTTTCTTTTTTTTCTTTTACTGTGTATTCTGCACACAATGGATGAAGAGATGGAGTGTTTCTTGTTCTCTTTTGGCAGAGTAGCTTTTGGGAAAGCAACAAATGACAGCAGAGCTACTCTACTCTACTCTACTCTACTCTACTCTACTCTACTCTTCCAAAAGACTGAAGTCCATGCTAACTGTATGTTGTATCTGAGCATACTTCCTGCATCCTTTGGTGTAAGTTGCTTTTCTGTTCTGGCTGTGACTACCCAGAACAAGGACACTGTGGCTTTATTACCTACTGGAAATGAGTCATTTGGATAAATTCGGTGTTGATTAAAGCTGGGTTCATATTAAATTCTTTCAAAATCCAAACCACCTTCCTCACCTGAATGTTCTGTACCTCTTATCGCACCAGGAATTTGCATTGAGTGGACACTGTGCATCTGTGCAGTTTTGTTTTCTCTGCTACTCAGCCAGGGTAGCAGCAGATAGTTGCCTTGTTCTCCTTGTAGTGCATCATGTTTTTGTTTAGATCGTTCTGCAATGAGCCATCTCTTTTGGGACGGTACCCCATTATTATAATATGCCAGAAACTTATGTCAAGGCAATTGATATATGTCATTAACATAATGGAAATAAATTCAAACTCGTACGTTGTATTTCACACACTGAGTTTTATCTTGACCTCCTAAGGTGAGAGACAGATGTTTTCCATTGGCAATGCTGTGGTTATTTGTTTATTTTTGTAAAATGCACATCTGAAATCCACCTATATAAAACTGGAATATGGGCTGCATTTTAAGTGAAACCAGGGAAAAATATGCAGAGTTTGAGAGATGAAGGGGAAAAAAAACCTGCAGCAAGCACCAGGATATGTGAGTGAGTAAGCATAATAGATCAGAATAAGGCCCTAAATCAATTTTATTTTCACAGTTCTAGCATCATAAAAAGTGGGTGGCAGTAAACCAATTATTATGCAACTTAATGAACTAATTAGGAAAATCAGAGCAATAATGGTACTGGTACTGACTGATCTGAATATAAAAAGTAGAATTAAGTTCTCAGTATTGAATTTTTCAATACAAAGCATGATATAGTAACTTCTAAAACATTTTGAATTTGGGGAGAGGGAGGATTGTGTCTGTAGTTGCTGTGGGTACCCAAATGATCTGCTGTTTCGTGTACTGAACTCACTCTGTAAATGAACTCACACGTACTGATTGGAAAAAAAAAAAAAAAAGCCGCAAATAAGGACCAGATCATGAAAAACTTACTTTGCATTTATGTGCCCCTAAATACTGTTGAAGTACTGATACCTGTGGGAAGTAGGTGCTTAGATATCTTGAATAGATGGCTTAGGTGGTTGATCCTGCACACCGATGCCATGAAACCCTGTAGGCTGGGATTAGTGCCCAAACCCAAACACTGGTTTAAGCTTTCGTGGGAGTGGGATTTGCACCCAACTGAACACACAGGAGGAGAAGAAAATAATCACAAAAGCACAGCTTTTCTTCCTTAATATTAGTATCGTAGAACACACTATGCTTTAAGCTATTGAAAGAAACTCACATAATACTGTATATGTTGACAGAAATTATATTGCTATCAGACCAGTATTTTTCATTACACATCTCAGGTTATGGACAAGTGTTTCAAGACATTCAATAGTTTGTTGATTTTTCTTTCTTTACAGCATTTCTGCCTTTACATATGTTGATAATATGATGTGTGATTATGGGCCTGAACCATTTCCCTTGAACATCAATGATAAGGTTCTTCTTGCCTTTGGTGCTGAAATTAAAATGAACCCTCATCAATTTCTCCATCATTTCCTCGCTGTTGTGAAGTGTATAATGGTGTTTTCGTAATATATTTCTTTATCATACAATTATAAAATAGGGTTTCTTTACTGGTTTTCACATGATTCCACGTCTGCTTTATCCATGTTTGGCAAATCTAAGAGCTATGGTGATTTTAAGTGCCACATGTTGATTTTTTTTTTTTTTTTAAATGGTCTTTGTGATATTTGTATGTGGAATTGCTCTCATAGATTGAGTCCTACATGCATCAGGACAGTTTCTGCTTTGAAATATAAGCTTTGCATTCTTGATTGGAATGTTTGTGTACCCAAAGACAGGACTTGGCTATACCAGTATCTCAAGAATTGTGCTTTTTCAGATAGTGTCCCTATCTTTTCCAAGGAAGTAGCAGTTTGGTCCACAAGTGTTTCATCATGAAGCAAAGGTGAAGTAATTTCTTAAATAGCTTCATGGAAAAGCACAGGTAAGACAAAAAATAATTTGTGCTTTCCATGATAAAAACAATCAGTGTGAATAGTTTTGTTTATTTTCCTGGTCAAAAAGTCACTGTCAGAGTGTATTTAAAACAAATGGGGAGATGGGAGGGGCAAATGGCCTTAAAGCAAATGTATCACGTACAATATTTTTTTTTTTAAAGAGAAGGAACCCAAAGAGCATGTTAAAAATGAGCATTTCCAATACAATTTGTCACCCATGCATAAATCTTGCTGACATTTTCAGTCACTTTAATAGCCTTCCCATTTTATAAATCAGTATGAACTTGCACAGTTGCAAAAAGTGTGTATTTTGAACATCTCATTTGCATACTTTACCAAAAGCCAATGAGGCAGTGGAAGCAACACTGGTGATCATAATAAGTGTTTGGGAAAAGGCAGAAAGATCACTAATGGTTTGCCTTTAGGGATTTCTGTACTCCATAGGGGACGAAAATGAGAAATATTTTTCAAACAGCAGGGGTAAAGGTTTTAAAACTAGAAACACATGGAGTGATAAAAATGTTAGTGCCACAGGGCGCATAGCAGGAAAAATTTACAATGTAAAAACTGTAATTTCAGCATTAGGAAGTAATAATCGTGTTTCATCATTGTTATTAAAGCATGACCCTTAAAGTCACATAAATTAGATATAACTTTCTAGAGAAGTGTATTAATCTTCAATGGAAAATATTAGGAAAGTTTATTATCATATGAAGATCAGAAGAAACTGGTTTTTATTAAAAAATGAAGTGAAACTTGGTAGTCTTTTTTTTTTTTTTTTAAGAAATCTCTAGCATTTTGAAATAGTAGATAGACTTGTATTTACTCAATGTAAGATGCAGTGACCAGCTTTGCTCTGAAAACCAATAGTAGTTACATGAGGAGAAACAAACAACCAACAGTTAAAGAATGAGCTGAGGAAATCCAGGAAGCTCTATTCATAGACATAAACGACTTATATTTTGGTCAACATAGTCTTTCTGTTGTGTTGATGCCAAACGCATCCAGCTGATTAATAAAGAACGTTAAGAGTCGTCGGAAAAAGAAAAATAAAATAAAATTGTAGCCTGGGATACCACAGGAATATCCACTGGGAGACTTGAAATACAATGGGTTGTCCGAGGTGTGTAATTAGTGACCGAGGGGTAGTTTCCATCCTATTTGTCAAGTGCAATTTTACAAGGGCCTCTGTGTTTCTTCTAAGTGCTGTTTAATAAGGTCAGTTCACCTGCAGGAACTTTTGGGTAAATTTGTATTTGCAGATACCTAATGCCAGAGTAGCACTAGGGATGCGGGAGCCCCGGGATCTCCTGGTTTGGGCCATGAGAAGGTGGCGCAGTGTGATGGGAATGGATCTGCTGAGAGAAGTACCTGCTGCTGAGGTTCATACTCCACCACTGGAGTGGATTCATCCAGCATTAATGTGATTTTTATTGCTTTCCTGGCTCCAAAATCGCAGAGAATTTCTTGAAATGGAGTGCTCCAGGTGTGGGTTCAGCACTCAGCTGCCCAGGTGATAACTAGAATTGGGAGACTGATCTCTGTATTTCTCTATTTCCATGATTTTATCTTGAATTTTCTCCATTTCAATTTAAAAAACTAACTGCTAGCATCTTAAAGTGGAATCGTGTATAAAAGACAACCCAGGTGAACCTGACAGACTGGATGTTCTTTTAATTTTCTAGAGATAAATAATGGAGTAGTGCTGCATTATTGATAAAGCCTGTTGACTTCCTGCAAGACAAACAAGCTTTGACCTGTTTGGGTTTTCAATGTTGGGCACATCGTGTGCCAGAGCACTGAGGATTTGCCTCTGGGAGTCCAATTTAGCCAACTCTCTGTTAATCAGTCACTAGAGCAAACCCATCCATAACAGAATAGTACAGAAAACATCCCTTATCCATCCCCTCATGTTGAACGCCCGCATCGTTAGGACACGAAGCTTGACTTCCTTTTGCATACTCTATTTCTTGTCCTGTGGCTCTCCTTTTTCTTTATCCACATTTGTTCATCTGGAAGAGGTCCACAGTTTGTTGGGAAGAGTAGACACTCTGTTCCCAACTTAATCTGTAGCTTGACTTTGTGGGTAGTCTCCAGGGAAGCAGTAAACTCTCTCCTAAGTGCTCCAAACACAGGGACGTCATGCATAAGGACGGCATCATTATTATCTCTCTCTCCAGCTGTGTTCTGATGTGAAAATGGTTCTAGCTGTTGTTTTTTCTGTCCCTTTCTGCCAGTCCCTCAGGCAGTTTATTAAGATCGTGCATAGCCAAATATTAGACATTGTGCTTCTCTGTGCCGTTGGAACTAACAAGGCAAACTTGCCCAAATGTGTTGTCTTTTTTTTTCTCTTTTCTTTTTTTTTGCAGGGTGCCCTTCTGGTTTGCATCATGAATATTTGAAGCTTTCTGTCACTAACCTTGGTGGCAGAGATTGTCATTTTCCAAACCAGAAAATTTAAATTTTTTTCCGCTTTGTAAAATATTATAAGTTTTCTAATCTAGAAAGTTCATCCTCTTAGTCAGTATGTGCTAAACATCACCTACTGAAATGGTCACAAGGGAAAGAGGCTTCATCGTTTTCTTACTGAAAAGGGAAAGATATCAGATATTAGCCTGTTTAAAATGAGGCAGCTAAAGTAAGATAATGAAATAGGGAAGATAGTGAATAAGTAGTGAATTCTTTGACTTTATAGTTTTATGGTGCATTTTGAGAAAATTCTGCTGTTTTCAGATATTCCTTCACCATAAGGTGAAATGGATGACAGAAATGACTTGCTACTCGATATTATTAGCCATCTGCTTTATGTCGGTATAAATTGATTTAAAAAAGAATTTGGCAAGTGTTGAGCAGTCTATACAGTGTTAAAGACCAAAGCTTTCCATTTCCGAATACAGAATCCTTCTTTACCTGGAAGTCTGGTGCTGAGGTTGCAACTTTGTTAGTCAACCATCTGTTTCTATAATAGAGATGTGTATAACAGAATTAAAAAAATGTCCCGGTGTATGATATATTTATATATATTTTTAACATTAAAAGTCCTGATGTATCATAGATTTATATATATTTTTAAAGTTTCAGAATTTGAAGAGTAAACTGGTGGCATGCAGTCTGACAATTAACTTGAGTGATCTTAAAAATTATTAATGACATCCATCCCATAAGAGTATCCATTGATGGGACCAAAGTGTTCAGTTTAGCAGTGTTCAGTTTATCAGCTGCTGTCTGCTCTACCTGTTGTTGTTCTTGTGGAAATTTCCATTGTATAAGGGACCGAGACCAAAAGTGAACTTAAGTGGTCAAATTGTAGACCAGAAAATGCTGCGTGTTGGTGTTGCCATCAAGAAACACCTTTGTGTTTGTGTGGATGGTCGTCAAAAATTGAGCCTTGTTCAGAAGTTCAACCGCTGAAGCTGGAGCCTGTAACTGCTAAAAACAGGTGATTAAGTTTAACTTGAGAGATCAGGAGTGTTTTTACACTTTCTAAATGTAAACTGCAGCAATCAGACTTCAGAAGAGTTGTACACATCACACGTAAGTTTTTAACTGGTGTCTGCAATGTTTATAATACAAAGTTCAGTGTAGTTCCCTATCTTTTGGAGGTTGGCACTAAGAAATTTCAGTCTTTTCCTCTGTGAATTTTTAGAAACTCTGATTACATTAACTCAGATGTTAATTTGGTAAAACTTAGTATATTTCGTTGTGTTTATTCAATTTGTTTATAATATATACAAGTTATGTTCTGGACTTCTTCATCTAACAGTTACATTTTTCAGGATCCACTCTGTACATCTTTTAATCTATTAATTTCTTGATATACTGTCTTAAAATAAGTCATAGTGATCTTGTTTTCCCAAGTCAGTCAATCAGTCAGTAGTGGGCAGTCAACTTCCATGGAAAACCCTACAATAATAATGTTTATCCTATAAATAACAAACTGGTTTGTGTGCCTGATGGAAGGAAATAAAGTTTGAAGGTGATTTCAGTATCAAGTGATTGAGAGGTTTATTGTATAAACCAGAAGTGAAACACAGTATTAAAAGTTATGAAAAAATACAGTGTCTTAATAACTGTAGAATGTCAGTCAAAACATGGTATTTTGCCATGCTACTTAAATTCAGCAACCTTTTCCCCATGAAATATATTTTCCCTGTGAGTTTTTAAGTAAATATTTTCTTGGAAAATTATGAAGTGTATATTGCTTAGGAAAATCTAACCTTGAATGAAATGCGTTTGGTCACACCATTAGCATGTAAGAAAGGGCACAGTATTAGTCCCTACTGACCCTAAAATATACAAATATATTGGTTTTTTTCCCAAATTACCAGTTTTCACAGTTTTGATATTGAAACAGAGAAATGTTTTAATTTTACTTCGATCTGAAAAGAAACTGTAACGGTTAAGCTCAGCCAAAATATACGAAATTTGAATTAAGTTCTGTTCTTTCCCAGTGTGACCAGCGTCTGTGTTTCCTACCGTGGGTGCAGATGTGGAGCATCGTGCAGAGCTGTCGTACATGGACTGTTCTATCTCTTCTGTTCGCTCTCTGCTGTTGTGTTTGACCAATAAATATTCACTGCAATAGGTTAGTTTTTCAGCTCTTAGGTTTTAAATCATTTGCCTTGGTCTTTGGTGTCATTAGGACTCTTTACGACAAGTTATTAGGACTTTTTACTGGTGTGTACAAGAGTTTATTTCAAAAGCAGGCAATCAAGCAAGAAAAAAATCCCTGGGTTTGGTAACTGAATCTCGGGTTTTGGTGTTGTGCAAATGAGAACTGTGTTCCATTTCCTAATGTGTTGGAAGTGTAAAAAGCAAACACATCAAATTCAGTCATTTTCCGGAAGAAAAATAATTTCTAGTAAGTGTTGGCTCCATTAGCAAGCCAGCTAAACACATAATAAACTAGTTATTGACCCTATTTTCCTCCAGGTTTTAGATACAGTGACTCGTACTCCATCAAAATTACAAACCATTGGTAGTTGATTTCATTCATACAGGTTTATGTTCCTAGCCAAAACCACTTTTTNTTTTTTTTTTTTTTTTTTTTGGTCAAAATATTAATCAAGGTGTAGGAATGTTTGGGAAGGTGCACACAGTCCAGCTGTATGAACCACCCCTCATGCTGGTGCTGTGAACTGAGCTCCTGTAACACCCTTTCAGAAACTGTGGTCAACTGCAAATATTGGGTTTTGGTTTTTTCCCCAGTATATACTGTACATACATGGGAACATCTTCCTTTTTGGTCAGTATAGGTTAGAAGAATAAAATGTTTTCTTACACATAGAATATCATACTTGTAATAGCACAAAAAAACTTCTGCAAAAATCCAGGCTGATTTTCTAGAACATACGTGTTGTAGATCTCAGCTATTTCTACATCATACTAAGGTATATATCTATATATATACTAAAGTATAACCTCTTAGAAAAATACTGTGGATTGATTTAAAGAACTTTGAGTGAAGGAGATCCATAGGAAAGGTTCCTGTGATTAATTATTAGAGAACTGTATTGTGTTTCTGCTCTGGATTTGCTAAACTTCGGAGCAATTTCCACCATTTTCTGTAATAGTGACAGAATGTTGTATTTTCCTTCTGGTGAAGGCACAGCTTAACCTTTACTGGGGATAACTGAGGAGAATTTAGCTTAGTAAGTCTCTCTCCAAGGAGACATATCTTCAGAAAATTTCAGAAGCACCTTTTTAAGCCATTCCAAGGTTTGTGACTTAGAAGTAGCAAACAGAGAGGGGCAGAAGATGAGGTGTGTTTTCCTGCCTGAAACAATGGAATAATAATTCATAATAAAAACAAATAATGATGGAAGTGATCTTCTTATATGGCAAGGTAAGACCTGGGCCAGATAAAAAGGCAAGAGAGTCATTTGGCAGCCTGCAAGTGGTTAATTTGAGCTATGATAACATTGCAGCACCTGAATACTGCTTTTTTTGTGTGCTGGAAGGTGCAATATTCAAACAGTAGCTCATCTTTATGTGGTGTTTGAGCTGGTGCTTTAAGTACTGAAAACCAGAATGGCTACAGAACAGAGATTACATTGGCTACTCCGGGCTGGATTTTGGCGTACAGTCAATGCAAGAAGCAGTAAAAGTGCAAAATTTGGTGAACAGCATTAAGGGAGAGCTCAATAACGTTATCATCCCAGAAGAGGAGGCTTATTAACTAGGTTTTATCAGGCATAACAGTGATCCCAGCTCCTTCCAGACGAGTCAGACGAGTTCTCTGGTGTCCCAAAGAGCAATGAGCGCATAGAAGGAAAGACAACTGCCGACGTCCCTGTTTGCCCGGCATTTGGTATGCGCAGGCGTAGCAGGCAGGACTGAACCAGGACTTACTCGTTGTAGAGAGAGACGTGCAAAGTGCGAGCAGCTGCGAGCGCTGGCACCTCCAGCTGCCGACCCTCGCAGATGAGCCTGGAACCGGCACGGCTTAACACGAACGAGACTGAATCCATCTGCATATGTTAAACAGGAAGACCAGAACACTTGCATAATCACAAATCTGTAAAGTAGGTCCAGGGGAACACCTTGACTTTATTTTATTTATTTTTTTTCTGAGAAGGCAGCTGTGGTTTTGGCAGAAAAGCGCTTCTGCTTTGCAGAATTGCCAGCCCGCTCTTGTTCGCCTTCAGTGTTGCTGAAATTCACTCTGGGTTGCTCCACAATAACATTTAGTGTTCTGGGTCGTGGATCTGGAAGAAACAAAAATAAGCCTCCCGCCTAAAAAATTGTGGTACGATACAGGCACTGTAAGTTTATTATGGACAGCATATATACTGCTTCGAAGGAATAAAGCAAAACGAGGAGTGTTTCTTTTGTAAAGGAGAAATTATGTCTCTTTCCATGATAGAAAACAAGATTGGTGGTTGAGGAGGTTCATATAGGTTTTAAATATTTAAAATATCTTTCTTATGAAGATACTAATACACTCTGGGCAGATTTGGCCGGTACTTTGCATGACAGTGTTGATATTGCAGAAAGCTTAAATGAAAAAAGAAAACTGGAGCAGAAAGATGCAAGAAAATGTATCAACCCTTTCTCTAATAAAATCATGTGACTTGCTGATAAGCTGTAAACTTTTGTATACTGCATTTCCTCAGGCAACCACGATTGTCCTTCATCAGAATTGTTTCAGCAAATTGTGCTATTTGGATAGGAATAGGAGAATATTTTAGCAATCTCAAGAACTGCAAGCTCAGTCTTGCACTTGGTGAAGTGCGTAATGTAAAGTGATGCCTTTAGAGAAAGTACTTTATAATGCAAGAAGGCAGATCATTGATTTGGAATTGATATATTCCTTGTACTTGGTGTGTTCATTTATATGTGAGAAATTTATTTGATCCCAAATTCAGGAATTTAACCAAAAAGGCAGATAATTATGCGGCCATCAAGTCAAGAAATGGGGGGGGGGGGGCGGAATAAATCAAGATCCCTGTTGCAGAAAACAAGTATATAAATTAGGGAACAAGTGACGAATCCTGAAAAGGAAAGCAATATATTAAATAAAGTATTATTTTAGGTTATTCTTATACAGTGAGAAGTAGGGAATTTGAAACTGAGAGAGAAAAGTCAGCATTAATGCTGATCCTTGACCTTCTAATTTAAAAAATTAATTTATTTTTTTTCCCCACATTCACAATGCATACGCCAGTATAACTAACAGTGCTTTATCAACACAGAGAACATTAAGACAGAAAAATCAAGAGCTTAGGTCTGACTAGATAAAACCAGACAAAATAGAACTCGCTCCTCTCTCTCACACACACGTTTGTTCGGCTGTTGTAGTTTGGTTTTTTTTTTCCTTAGTGTTACATCTCTTGCATTTTAGGGTTTAATTATCAGACTGATAGCTATACAATTTACAAAATTCCTTAGAAATTTTTCAGAGGAGAAAAAAAAATACCAAAAGAATTTCAAGACCAGATATCTTGTTTTTAGGTTTTTTAATAATATGTAATTGGCTTGTTTTGATACTTACACTTCTAGGAAGCATTTTAAAGTATGTTAACAAACTAGGAACCTGTTTCAGTAACAGTCTGTAGGATTTGGTTCCAAAAGGACTTAGGTGATAGTGCTTTCTACTTCGTTTACGTTTTTTATTTTCTTCTTTTTTTTTTTTTTTTTTTAGAAATTTATTGTAAAGTGTTAGTTTTTATAGACAATTCAAAATTTATTAAGTATTGCCCGTATACTTAACAAATACTTTTTTTTTTATTCCTGAGTGGATATACTCTGCAACAAATAAGCAACAGCCTTCAGTTGGCCTGGAAACAGCTCAGGAATAAGGTACCTCCAGTGCTCCAAGGCTCTTTTGGGCTGGAATTTAGTGTAAATGCCACAGCTTCATCCTAGAAAACCTTTTTGCATCCTAATATGAGTAACACGTCTTAGTATTAGCAGTTGACAGTGGGTGATAGTCAAGTGACACCCAGGATCCTGCTTAAAACTGTGAGGAAAAATATCGTCTGTGTGTACTAATTATTCCTATTGAGTAGGAAGAAGTTATGCATATAATATGTAACATTATAAGTATAAGAAATATAGGAAGAATTTATACTTCAAATAATAGACTGGATCAAAATTGCCTTTTTTTAAGTACATTGGGTTTTACAGAAGCAGCAAAAGTCCAGACATAGTTTCCTTTAACATTTTAATTGAAATATGTGTCATTTTGTTTCCATCATTCCAGTCCCATGAAATACCACCAGACTTTTGGTGATCTATTGAATAATTCAGGAGATTTTAATTTTTTTTAGAAATTATATTAGAGACACATGTAAATGAACTGTGTAAACAAAATGCAATTTATTTATCTGGATATATCTGCCATTATTTTGTTTGTTTGATTGTTTTTTCTTCTTCCTTTGACTCTGAAGCTGAAAGAAGTAAAATTACACAATAGGTCTGAAAGTCACAGCTATAAAACCTATGGGGAATTTAATGAACAGAAAATTATCCGAAGAGATGACATCTTTGAGTGTCAGTTCTCTTTCTCCAAATATAAATTCATTTCAAGCGCAAGACACATGCAGTGTGAATCAAATCACTAAATGTGGATGTTTGGAATGTTCCAGAAGGTGAACTGTGGTGTGTTTTCTTTTTTTCCTAAATACTGAGGATGCATTAAGATAATTGCAATAGTCTAATTAGACTCTCTTCTAAAAATGACTTGTCTACCAGTGGCTTAATAGATTAAGGATTTTAAAGGGTTTAGAGAGAACCAGTTAACAGTAATCAGAGAAGAAAAAGTGCTGAAGGTATCATGAAGGCTCATAATTAAACTGAAGCTTACAGCTCAATTAAACTTGAGCATCATTATGCATAAAACATCAGTGGGCATCAAGAGCCCAATAAAAAGAGATGCTTTCACTGTTAACAGCCAAAAGGTAACACATAATATGGATTGGACCAAGTCTTGCAGATAAAGTCAAGGAAAATTGTGAATAAATTTGAAGTTGAAGTACAATCTAAGCCGTGTTCAATAACCTGATTAATATAAGTTTGATATTGGATATACAAGAAATACAGGAATGATTTATCCAGTAGAAACAGGACAGGCAATGCCTTTGACTATGGAACGCCACTTGTGTCGCCCAGTCCTGTGCGATATTTCTTACATTTAGACACGCACATCCCGACCTTAATTGGGTTCTCATTTCACTTTTATAGCTATAGAATTTGGCAGTGCTTCCTGTTTCAAAATCCCTATAATCATGTAACTCCTTTGTAAATATGTGGCAAATAAGCAGCAATGGAGCCATCAGGCAGATGACTTGGATTGTGAGGACACTTCCAAGCTCAAGGCAGCTTTATCTGTTCCTGGTAGCAGTTGGCTTTCGTCAAATTGATGAACACCTTAAAATATTCTCTATTTTATGCACATGAAGGGAGCTGAAGGTACAAACCCACTTAATCTGTTCTGAACGTCTCGTACCAAAGTGGGTAATGCTTTGAATGAAAAGCTCGTGGGATTGTATCTTGAACTTATCAAGTTTTTCGTTCAGTTAAGAATCTTGTCTTTATTTTAAACACCTATGCAAATTAAACATTCAAAAAGTTTAAATGCTGTTGAATTTCTAGCAGGGTAGAAACATTAGGAAGAACCTGTCACTTAAAACAGTGCAATAGAAATTATTTGTTATGTTGCACACAGAAGAAATTTGTTGCAAAAAAAATGCATAAGAAAAAAGAAAACAGCATCTGGTGCTTTTTTTTTTAAAGGTACAACAGCTGCTTGCACTATCATACATTAAAAAAATAAGAATGCATTGATTTTTTTCTGTGAGATGTGTTCTTCTGTAAGGGGAGATTTAGGCAAGTGAGTGCTGGGATAAGTAGTGCAAGACTGTTCTAGAGAAAGAATGAAGAGATCTTGGCCTGAAGTGTATTTTGCATAGATTCTCTAAGATTCACAGGTATTAGTGAACTAATATATCTGGATTCTCTTGTTCATTTGCAGATCTGTATGACTTATTATTCTTTCCTCTGTGGTGCCCTCTGGGTTGTTACCTCCAGGAACCTCCAAATTCCACTCGGAGAAATACGATGCTAGGAAAAAATGTAGAGGGGGAAAATAAGAAAATCTATAAGTGATAGGCATCGAAATCCAAGTGGTAACACATGTCGGATTCAAGTTCTTCCCTTGCGTGTCTGATGCTTGTACAATTCCCATCGTCTTCCCGGAAGTATTTTGCGCAGCTTGTTGGGTATTTGTTCTCTAAAGGCTTTTATTTTGTCAGGAGCCAAATTGTTAAGTAATACCAGTGTCAAAGAATTTTCACCTAGAAAAGCTTCCAGGTACCAGATGGAGTATGTGGTGGGACGAGGGAAGAGGCTCTTCCTAATCTAAAACCTGATTGCAGGAGAGCTGCTGGGGTTTAGGTTTACGTGTGAATGTGGCTCTTGTGCATCCCAAGTGCAGCTGGTTTCGGTCTCTTCCTTCGGAAATTCTCTTTTCTGGATCAGAGCAAGAGGTAAATTCACTTGGTAGCTGGTAACTCCATGAGATGTTCAGTCAGAGGGACAGTGTCCCGCAGAATCCCGGATCCCATCAGGAATTTGATTGTGGCTTAATTATCCACTATTCTGTTTACAGTGAAATGAAGATGCTCCAGTGCTCATTAAGAAGGGTCTATTAAGCCTTCCTGATTTCGATCTTTGCCCAGTTATTGCAACTTGTGTCTTCGATGGCTCTGCAGCGAATGCCCACATATGTGCTCTGTGGCAAATGTGAAATTATTTATTATACTTTAGGTTAGCTCACAGAGAAGGCAGGGTAAACCAAATTAAATTTGTCCTGCCTGGTTAGTTCATGGGAGGTAAATTGGTACTGTTTGATAGTATTTCGATTTTATTGTGAAATAACTAGTTAAGAATACATTTTACATTAGCCCAAAGCACGCTTGCTCCTTCTCAGGACCCTAAGTAGTATTTTTGTTATTATACTTGTTAAAGCATTATCATGTTTTATTTAACAACATTAACTAAACGTGTAATTACAATCATCATAGCTCATATTGTAATAACTGCTGTATTGTGATAATATGATAATATTATAACGTTATTGGTGATGGTGGTAGTGATACACATCTGTTTCTGTAAACAGAGAAATGCTTCGTGAAGCTGAAGCAAAAGTAGGAACACAATGGGCTGAAAGACTTCAGCAATTACAGTGAGGTCAGCAGAAGTAAAGATCTAAAAATCACTACTGCAGATCCCCCAGTAGAATTTTAGATCCAAAAATGCACAGGAAAACAATTCTGTACTTCTCAAAGGAAAGACTTTTCTTTTAGAGCCATTAGAAAACAAAGATTAAGGTGCTCAGAACATCTCCCTGGGTGAATACGCCGGTCTTAAAATTACTCGTTATTCAGTTTAGGTGAATTGCCCACTTTTGCTCTGCATTTTTTGAGCTATTGGAAGGCAAAGGGGTTCACAGTCATCCCAAGAGAATGATATCGTTTTGCTAAAAGCTGCAGAGAGGATGAATTTGGACCATGGCTGTTGTTCTTAGTGTCTTGATTGTAAACCATATGTACAATACAATTATAAGTACCCATGCGGAGAAGACTTTTGAGCTTGACATATTTTATGTGAGCCCTTTATTCTCCCATTAAGAAATACACAGGATATTAAATACAAGGAAGAATGTAAAGGGTCTTGCTAAAACAAGAAAAACAGGCGAATTAAGGAATCCCATAACATGCCCTTTCTACGTTGTGTGGTGTGTACTGTAATACCTCATGTTCGAAAATTGTATTTCACCGACCTGAGTGAAGAAGAGCACGGTATTTCATCTTGAGACTTTTTTATTCTTTCCCAGATGATACTGTTAGCAGCATGAAAAAATTATGTTATAAAAAAAATTGTATAAAAATAAATTCCCACCCCCCAAGCCAATAGGTATTCTTTTACAGCTGGGAGGCAGAAAACATACTGGTGGAAAACATTACAATATTTAAAACCCACATGGAGTTGTAAAAATGGGAATGAGTCCTCTAAATCTTGTATAAAATGGTTAATCAGTTGATCCTTAACAACTGCTACGTACAGTACAGAGAGCTTATAATTCACAAATGCAGGTTGAGGCGGGTTCCCCGAGGATGGGGAGAACAGATTGAAACACTGAAAAGAAAGGGAAAAATAGACAGAAGGAAAGAAAAAAAATTAAATAAAAAGGTCAATTCTTTCATTTGCCTTTTTTTTACTTTGCATTTTCTCAGTTATTGTTCCCTGTCTCTTAATGCTGAAAAAAATTCTTCGCTCGCTCTCATGATAGAAACAAAAAAATCAATTACAATGTATTTTGGAATACTAATTGTTAAACTTACTTGATAACTTCTTTCATCTTTTCCAAGGAATCATGCTATATTTTGCAAAATTTAAAGTCAAGGGCTTGCCTGCAGTAAAAGAGAAGATATATATATATATAGAAATATACATGTATTTATTTTATTTTTAATGACAGACTAACAATAGTTGCACAACTCACCAGTGCATTCCAAAAATTTCATGCTGTCATCATAAAAATCTGACTGTAGCAGAATCTGTCTGGCACTCGACATGGCCTTGGTGACCCTAAACTCACATACGATCCCTGGTGATCGGAAGAAGAAAAATCCAGTAAAAATAGAGAAATATGTAAACTGCTTAAGTGACAGAAAAATATTCTCCAGAGAATGTCACTCATTTTTTCCCCGTCTTTCACAACTGTCAGAGGTACCAGCTCTCTGAACTTGTCTTTTGTTTTGTTCAACGGAATTTACTGTTCACTTGGAAAGTGAAATTAGTGAAGAAGTCGGGTCCTTCCCCCATTTCTGCAGTTACAACAGCACATTTACACTATTTAAACAGGAAGCAGAATGTAACCCTTTCCACTTTTACAGATGTTGGTAGTGATGAATTTCTCTCAACAAACTTCTGTTTCATTTAATGAGAAATTACATTTCAATATAAACCAAGAAATAAGGTTTTACATCAGCACAGAAAAGTCTTCACGTTTGGGGTTTTTTTAAGTCCTTTGTATGTGCTATTTTTTGTGTGTTAATATGAAATGGCTTATTTTAATTGTGATTAATTTCTAGCATTTCTAGAAATTAAGTAGGGAGGAACTTATAGGATTCTTTGAAAGTTCAAAAGCATTCTAGAAAAATTATTCCAAAGAAATAAAGAATTTAATAGAGACTGATAAATTTTTTGCCATATGGTGTGACATTTGATGTTTTTACCTCCAGCTTTTGAAATCAGCCCAGTAGTAGAGACTTCTTTCTGTCTCTCAACGACAGAGAAGATTGAAAATATGAATCTGAAATGTGCTGACCCCAAAAACAATGAGAAATCTCCGCATAGTTTTGCTTTGAATAAATGACTGATGCTTTAAAGCCAATCGGTGTTTAATTCGTTGTGGTTTTCAGTGTTAGCAGGAGGAGTGTGTCTGTGCCCTGTTTAGCTGTGCTAGAGCAATGTCTTTTACACCTCAATTTCTCCCTCGCTTGGGTCTCTCTTGTTCTTGGTTTGGGCTCCAAGTACCACATGGAACATTTTCTTTCAGATCCTCCTTTTCCTCTCATGGGAATTTTTGAAGAAACATTTGGCTTTTCTGGAGCTCTCGAGGGGTGAACAAAGTCAAACTTCCTTACAAATGACGTAGTTTGACTGATACGTGAATTTCTGTCACTAAAAGTGTACAAAAGAAAAAGACTTGTGTGACCAAAGACTTACAAAGAAAGTCACAAATCAGACATGTAAAGATCCTGTATTTGGGGTGGAAAAAAAAAAATCCCTCTGATTTGAAGAAAGTTCTGTCATTTTAAGGTTTGGAAAACAGATATTGGGGGATTTGGATCTGTGTGAACAGGAGCTGGACAATCATCCATCAGGAAGAGACATTCAGTTAGTTGCTGATTTACCAGCACGATTGCTGTCCCGTTTCCAACTAAAGAAGGAAAAAACGGGCAAGTTGTCAGCTCAGTATAGCCCTAAGCTGTATTTCAGCTGGGGAGGTGTGTTCTCAGCAAAAAGTAATTTCTTCCTATATAACGGGATATCTCGGCATAGCAGGAGCTTCGAGAACAAGAAACAGGCGATTTCCAAACCAGGTTTCCTGATATATAAAAACTTCATTAAAGCTCCCAGAAATCCTGTACTCGAAAGGTGCCGGGACAGATATCGGCATCAGCGAGTCCGCTCCCTGCTGATCAAACTGCGAATCTTCGCGTTTTACAGTTTATAGTTCAGTGTCCACATCACTGTGCTGTTTTATGCCCTGCGAATATCGAATATTAACAAATCCAGCTCCACAGCATCCTGAGAGAGTCATGTCAGGAAAACGTCATGTAAATGTTTTAATCTCTCCTCTTGCCATAGAACTTTCTATGGCATTCGTTACGTTTGTTGAACTTGTATTTATTGGTCTAAGTTTTCCTAAACCAAAACAAAATGGTAATTTATCTAGTTTATTTCTTTCAAAATGGTGTTCTTAAAGTACATCTTGCAGATAGATTATCTGTCCCTCACAGCAAAGCCTCACAATGGGAGTCTAATAATTGCGCTTTTTCTAATTTCACTAAATGAGTTATAATTATTTTATGTCTGTTTTATGGTTAGTGAATAGTATTAACCTAAGCTCTAATTATAATATAGCTTCCAAAGAAATGTATGGACACTAAATTGATGGACTGCCAGCTTATGTAGGAACATCACATAAAGCAGATATACAGCTAATAGTTTAAGGCGTAGCACGTTAAAATTCAGGGGCACAACTTGTTCATGAATAAGTAACAGGGTGTAAATTCATTTACTCTCCTTTTTAGTAGATCAAACAGAGAAGGGCATGATTAATACTTGTCAAAATGGAAGTACAGGTAGAGTTGAACATTACTGACACCAATAGAAGTCTCAATCACAGTCTGAAAGTCAAGTTAGTCAACACTGTAATGGTAATGATGGATATTACGTCTCTTTTCTTGTGATTTGCCCTGTGTTAGAGCATTATTAACGTTACTGCCATAAATTACGCCATTGCTTTTCATGTATAAAATGGTTTTTGACCAAGTATTTTGCAATCCTTTTTATTGTCAGAGGTGGCTGAAGGTGAAGACGTTAAGAATCACAGATTTTCTCGTCTCGTCCCGAGGATGCTCCCGCGGCTCCAGCTCCCTCGGCGCACTCCGCTGCCTCCCCCTGCGGACGGGATTCACGGCTCGCTCGTGTCTAAAGGGAAAAATCAGACATTCTTGGGCTTTTCTCATCTGTTCACTGGACAGGTCAGCAAAACTATGTTACTTGGCCCTAAATCCTCAGGAGCGGCCTTCGGTGTGGTTTCTCCTTTTGCCTTTGGTATGAGATGCTCCACTGGGCACCACTGGCTTTTTGCTGGTCTTAATGCAGCCAACAGAACCAGGTCTGACCATCCTCCGCCCCCCAAAAAACCCAAGCACACCAGAAATAAGTGAGAATTTCCTTTCCCAAAGGTGATCCTTCTCATTTAGAGACCTTGGATATGTAAGACATATTATTCATCCTGGATTTAGATTTTAAAAGTCGGTTGCAGACTTGTAGTTAAAAAGCGCTGTTTGAATTAGCCTCAGACTAAACAAATTAGATGTGTAAAACACACCTGGCTCTTATCTAGCTAACAGCTAAACCTTCCACTATGGGAACTAAATAAAACCTATGAGCCATTTCCTGGCCACTATGTGAGATTTTCTGTTAAGTTTATTTTTTAAGCCTCAGTGTCTGTTTCTTAATTACTTAAGGTCCCTCGATTCGTTCTGTTGTATGAAATTGAATATAAATTGTTTACCTGACTTAAGGGGGCAAGGAGATTATGCACTTTCTTATTTTTAATATTTCTCTCTCCTATCTGCTGTCACTGGACAGAAATTTCAAGCAACAGTTCTTGGAAAACAGATGGAGATCAGCCTGGGAGTTGTGTAAGGTAAGGGACCGGCCGCGATGCCAGGACGTCTGGCTGCTGCTTCTGTTTGGAAATTATTCTGTTGTAACCATTTTCAGGCTGGTTTAGTTTCATAATATATCCTGGTTTCTGAAGGTGTCTACACTTATTTGACTACAGAAAATATTTACTTTTCTAAAGGGCAGCTTAACCTTTGTTTAAATTTGAGGTGAGCGAAAGGTCATTGTAATTATTTGCTGTATTATTTGTGTCACATCTGAGTTACTATGAAGGCTGAACAAACATTGCCCTTTATTAGGAAACCGCTTAACAAAACCCAATATAACCACATGTTTTGCATCCAGCAGATATTTTATTGAATCAATGGCCGGTGCAGGAAAGTTTCACCTCTCTTGGGTTCTGACTGAGAACATTTAAGTTTGCGGAGGCTTTCCCAGGGGATGGGATGGAGATGGACGGTTTGATATGGCAGCTGTAGTCACTTTATTTTAAATAACGTGCAGCTGGCAAGAGGGGACATTTGAGTTCAACACTTCTTGATAAAGAGCTGCAGAGTGAAGAAATTGCAATACTGATGGACATTTTATAGCAAAGGTGGCTTGACGGGAACATCACACTGCTGCTGCTAACAAAGAAAGGCTTAATTTCCCATAACCTTCCCAAAATACGGCTTTCCCATAACTTCCTTCAGAGGTAAGGAAGAAGAAATATACAACACGGCTGCAAATTATAACTCAAATGGGTGCTGCAGCTGGCTCCTCTGCAGCTGGGGCAGGTGTAATTCCCAGACTCAAAGCCAAGATCAGCCTCTAGTTTTGTTGCTGTTGATTTGTTGCAGTGTTTCTGGTCTGATGCTTACTATTTGTGGGATGTTGCATTGCGTAAATAGCGCTGCTGCCTCTGCCTTGATGGGAAGTTGTGATCCAGTGGGTAATGAATCGCTAATCTCATTTGAGAAAAAAAGCAAACAATGCCTTTGCCATAGAAACTGTCTTTTAAGTAGAGCAAACACACATTTAGGCACCCTTAGATCAGTATGTCTGGTTAAAGACTGCAGAAGTTTCACCTGGCAGTGCTCAGACACAGGGAAAAATAAGAATGTCAAACAAGTCTTCAGGAGCAGAGACCCCACCATGAATTTGAATATATGCTCAAGTGGTATAGGATTTAGCATTCAATAATACAAGTTACTTTGTGATGCCCGTAAAGAGGAAATGGTTTAAACAGATAAAAGGTATTACAGCAGATACCAAAAAAAGGATCGCATCCTTTTTCAAGGTATGATTCATGTTTGCAGACACAGTTGTGATTATCTGAGTTTCAGGCTCTGTAAATTGGGACAGGGAAAAATATGAGATGCCACCAAATCAGAAAAAAACCCTGGGATTTGGTCAAGGCAGGGGAGTGACTTCTCTGTTAGCTGGGAAGGTAGCACCTAATGTTGGGTGGCAGGTGACCTGCCCCTCTGGAGCAGAAGCCGTGTCCCAGCAGGAGCACGGCTGCTTGGTAATAGAGAGATGCTCTGAGGAGCAGAGTGTGTGTAGAGATCAAGCGCTAATTCAAAGTCAAGAAACTTTGCTTGAATTTGTTACTTGGAAAATATCCCAAGAGCAGCTTATTGTGATAGACTGTGTGTAAATAATCAGCGCCTCCCAACTTGCGCCCGTGATAAAGCATCGTAGCCGGGAAGGGTTACTGCTCCATCACATCACTCAGAGGGTTTTATATCTGCATGGCAAAGCAGCAAATATATATCTGGATCTGAAAGTGCTTGGGATATTCAGAGCATGGGTTTTTTATGTGTTTGTGTGTATTTATGGTCACTCACTAAAGGATCAGTGACCCTTTGATGGATTAATATAATGTACTTCAGATACAGTAGCACAAGTAAAATGACTTTGACAGTGAATGCACTTGTTAGTGCTTGAGTTGCTATGCAAGTGGGATAATGACAGGTGTTCAGTAGGAAAATCTTTCCTAAAAATCAGGCTGGCCACCGAAGTACAGTGCTATATTGAGTACAACCTATCTTTCCAGTAAACAGAGGGGGCTTTTTGTCTTTACTCAACAAGTTCCTTTGAACAACATCCATTTAAAAACATCAAAGAGGAGACGGAGGTGGTAGGAGACAACCAGCAATCGGTGCCCAGGACCAGATCGCACAGACCTTTCGGGGTCAGGTGAGAGACACGAACGCTCGGTGGAAGCACCGAGGTGAGCAGAGGGACATCTCAGTGCGACCCCGCGCTGGGGGGCGCGCGTGGTGCCGCAGCAAAGCTTTGCCTTGGCAAAGGTCCACCCGGGGACGGCTGCGCTGGTGTCGCGCCGCGTCGTTGTTCTGCTGCAGATAACCTGACAGGGGCTCAGCTGGAAACCCTGCCATTTTTTTTTCCCTGGTTGCTGAGGATAAAATCAGATTGCTAAAAAACATTTTTATTTTTTTTTCTTGCGTGTTTTTTTTTTCCAAAGAGCTGCCTGCAAGACGGAAGCCTCAGATCATAAGTCCGTCTTGTAAAAATCCTGGGGAGCGTTGTGAACCCTCAGCGCGCGTTTGGTGATGTGTCAATCTTCGAGCAATACTGCTCTTGCTAGGAAATCATAATTTATTGAGGTCAATGGGTTAATGGGCTGGGCTATGTGCTACCAATTGGTAGACATAAAATATATTTAGTCCTGTGACATACCTAAAAGGTTTTCAATAGAGGGAGGCTCGCAGTGAAACGTGTGATGAGTCGTTCTATTATTTTTCTCCCAGAGCATTCTTTTCTTTCGAAGATAAAGGAAAAGGAGAGAAAGTTGATGTTTGAAATCAAAAAAAGCTGAGTGGCTGTTATGTTGCAGATGTGCATTTTATAGTTTAATATTTTTTGCGTGAAAAAGCAGTTGGGATTCTAAGCAGACATGATGTAGAGCAATTTAAAATTAATAGAGCACTTCAAATTTTTAGGAGCACTTTAAGTTAGAAGTGATCTCGGTTTTGGGCAGGCTCAGTGTAGAAATATGTAAAATTCTGGAAGAGCTCCAGATATACAAGAACATATTGGTGTAAAGGCAAACACTAATCTAGCAGATTAGGACAGAGCAATTTATTTAAAAATGCAACAACACAAAAATTCAGCAAAACAAAATTTGTCTTACTATATATTTTCATTATGTTTATTGGCTTCCATTATTTTCTTATTTTCAATATCCCATAGAAGATGGAGTATTCTCAGAGAATAAATATTGCTGAAAATGCAGGAGTTCTGGGGGCTGACTGCCCCTGCCATCTCTCCCAGGTGGAAGAACAGGGCGATGCAGAAGGAGAGGAGCTCATTTTTGAGTCTCCCAGAGGCCACAGTGGCAAGACTGGGCTAATAAATTCTTTTTTTTAAGTGAGTAAATGACTGTGCTGCCTCGGGTCCTCCCCATATAGCCCAGCTCTATGTTTTCTGGGTGCTACACAACTGTCCACATTTTCTTCCCCATCACAGATATTTTTCCTGCTGGGCCAAGCTGGACGAAGCTGTTAGTTTGGTTTACTGGTTTTGGTTTTTTTGGTTGTTGGTTGGTTGCTTGGTTTTTGTTATTGTACCGTCATCAGCATCCTTACAGTTGGAAAGAAATGGAGTACTGCAAATTACAAAATTGCTCATCTTGTCAGAGCGTGATGTGATGTGTGTGAACATTCCCCTGTGCTTGTGGCAGGTGGGAGAAGGGAAATCTGGAGGGGCCTGGTGGTGGCCAGGGCAGGGGATGCCCATGAGGACCAAAGGAGAATCTCCTTGGGTTGGCAGAAGCTCTAACACCAGATTTAAATACTTGATCTATAGCAGATCCATGTGGCATTTGATTAAACCGGGCCTGAATCGCCATTTGAATTAATCTCATTACCAGCTTGTCCATCCAGATCAGTTATTTCAGTACCAATATCCATGATGGTGCTTCAGAAACCGAGGAGCATCGGTCACCTGTCATGTGTTTGGGGCTGGTGTTGTGATGTGAAAGGCACAGAGTCTCAGAGAGAAACCACTGACCCCGCTGAGCAAAGGAATAAGGGTGAGACATGGGAAATCAACCATCACATGGACCCTCAGCTTTGCAAAATGTGGGTGCTGTGTTAAACAGGGCCCATTTTTTTCTAATTCTTTCTTTACCAAGTACCTGACATAAAAAAATAACCCTCAATTATGGTGCACTGATATGATGCAAATTATATTATTATTGTCTATAGCCATAAGGATACAATCTTTAATGGGTGTGAGGAACTCCTCCACCAACTGGAGCACAGAATAAATATCTGGATACATAGATTTTAGGGACTTTATGATTTATGCATCAGAAAGATCAAGTTGCTCTGATTGCTGCATCCCAAATAAGTTCATTGCCGTATTCCTGTGAGTGATTTAGGAAATAACCAAATATTCTCATCACGCTCAAGAAATCAAGCATAATGTATTGTGTGTCTTTTTAATGCCTTCCCAGTGTATATACTTTTCTGTTGATTCACATTGTTTGCTATTTTGTCCTATACTTTTGACATGATTGAATTATGTGTTTTGTGATACTGCACATGTGTTCTTATCCCACTGAACAAGGCTTGTTGCAAACATGATAATGCAAAAAGTGATCTCTCCCTCAAAGCCCTGTCCCCTCTACATTTATTACAGTTACGTAGATCATCGTGTGGTAGAGATTTTCAATGTCTTTCTTTTCTACCTCACAGAAAAAAATATCCTGTGTCTTTTACTAGGGGTGCAGCCAACAATGTTTTATACAAATAACGTAAAACCTATTAAAATTTAATAGAGAATTTTTTTTTAAGCTATTGCATATATTTCGGTATATGTGGTGTGATTTTATGAGCTAAACTCTAGTGGATAATTCAAAATAATCCATATGAAATTGCAAAGAACTTTTCCAAAAGTCTTTTGTTTTATACGTGCATTATAAATATACAACTTCACATGTGCACACTTTATTTTTTCTTACATTACAAATGACAAAATTTTTTTTAAGCAAATACACTTTGTTTTATAGTTAAAAGAAAAAGACTGGGGGTCTCCTGCTTCCTCCGAACTGGGAGGTATCTTGTTTGTCAAACTTGATGCAAAAAATGTGTTCCCCATCACATACCTTGAAATGCATGACTTCTCCTCATTTTCTACGCTCCAAACTTGAAATGGTAAAACTGTGGAAAACCCTAAAACTTGAAGTTCAGTTTTTCAGATGTGCTGTACGCACCAGCCTCTGTTTTTGTAGGGCTAGAGGGAGACCTGAAGGGTATGAGAAATGAGGAATTATTGCGTGTGTCCCGTGCCTTCTGACATGGATTTCCTTATATAAAGGCTCGTCTTCTTCAGTTCGCATGATAACGCTCCACTCCATCCCTGGGACCGGCCCAAGGTAAACTGAAATGAGGATTAACTGACAATAGCAAAGGCCAATTTACAGAAACCGCATGAGGAGTTCCTGAGCACAGCCCAGATAACCAAAATATTATCGACGTTGTTTACAGTGAAGTCGGTCAGTTTATTAGTTAGAGTGCTTCATTATGTATAAAAGATGCCAATGATAGTCTCCTAGTCAAAATAAACAGGCATAAAGTGTTCCACGTATACAGTTTGGAGAGAACAGTTACTTTGCTATTTATTTAATAATTGACCATAAATGGAGTCAAAGTGCAAAGGGAAAAAAAAGCCTAAAAAAAAAGCAGCACACTAAGGGCTTTTTGAAAGATTGATAAATAATGTGGAATCTCAATTAGGCTTTAGAAGGAATGCAGATATTAAAAATTTGGTCAAGAATCTAATTAGCTGGAGGTAATTAAACAGTCTCACACGGGGTCATTAATCTTTTCCACAGACCTTTGATGTTTTGCACACTGTCTTCTAGTCATTAATAAAATTCATAACACTCCTCTTTGTGGTGTTTTATCATCATGTTTTTCTCTGTAAGAGCATAGAGCAAGTGTCATTGTATCACAAGGGCCTTACTTTAGTTAATTTCTTTTTTTCTGCTTGTTAGACTTAACTCTTTCTTGAACAAAATGATACCGATTTAAGCCAGAAGTTTTAAGACAGGTTTTAAATCCCTGATATGCTTCGAAATCCGTACGTGAAGAAATAGACCAAGTGTGTCTGATGCATCTGGTGAAATCAGAAACTTTTTTTCGAATCTAGTTCATCTGTCCGGTGCTTAGTTTTGTAACCTGGTTCAAATCTTAGTCATATCCATTTCAGAAAAATTAGAGGGTTTTATTTTGCTTTCTTCCTTTACCTCCAAGTCCCTTGGAGATATAACCTGTATTGCACGGTTAATTTTAGTGGCGTTAAGCAGAGAGCTCTTGAGGACGGGGCTGCGATAGAAGTGAGGAATAATTATGAAAAAGA
The DNA here is from genome assembly GCA_013399365.1 of Pampusana beccarii. NCBI lineage: Eukaryota > Metazoa > Chordata > Aves > Columbiformes > Columbidae > Pampusana > Pampusana beccarii. The sequence goes on along the minus strand of VWYH01008534.1, from coordinate 345,602 downwards.
ACTAAGTAAAATGGAAATTTGTTGAACGTGACTGATTTTATGTACAGTCTCAAAAAGGAAGCAGTACGGTACTTCAATAATGCATTATCCTGACGGATTTCAAAGACAAAGTGTGTTCAAGAATAGTTGAATTTAAAAGGCAAGAAAGCTACAAAGGACGCCTTTGGAAGATTTAAAGATATGATTTCTCTTACAAATATTAATATACATACTTATATAGTGTGTGTGTGTGTTGTATATTTATGGATGTTTGTATTACAAGGCCTACATTTATGAGCTGTTATGTAGAGTTGTGTGAGTCAGTATAAATAGAAAGATATAGAAATGGTTTGTTGTTGGAATGTTTGTGTCTGCACAGTGACATTTCACGTTTCAGGCAAATACATTTCTGAAACAGACAAATCCATTGTTTCATGCAAGTATTTGTAGATTGTGTATTTCGGTCTGAATTTTTTCAGGCATTTGTTTGTCTGTGGCAAGAATGTGTGGAGTTGTTATAGGACGTAGAGACTGAGATTATACTTTAAAAGTCTCCAGGTCGAAGAGCCCGATGCAAAGTTGTGTTATCTGCTGTGAGATGCGTAATGTAAAATGGTCTTTAAACACTGTGATAAATGGCAACAATTGAAGATGTCGGTAGGGATCATTTTTGTGTTTTTATGACTGATTTGCACAGCTGAAAGATAGGAAATCTTTGTCTAAAAAGCTGGATGATCTTATCTGCTATTTTAGAAAGAAATCACACTCGCTGCCATTTCAGTAGTAAGGAGAATTAATGAGAGACAGGACTGAAAATACCTAAGAGTATATACTTATCCAGAGCAATCACGTTCTGAGCTTGTGAAGTGTTCTTCCCTTCGTCTTGTATGTTCTGCCCTTGCATATTTGTCTGATAAGTCTCTGTCACTACTTGAATTTGCTGCTTTTTGCAGCATCTTCTATTAAGTTCGTACCCAAAATGCAGCATAAGGCTGTACAGACCAGAATAAAAAATAAATAGAATGCATAACTACAAGGCTTTGGGTAAAAAAATACAGTTTCTTTCTCAAGTGAATTTTAAATATGAAATGATAGGTGTCATTTTCATAGAGGAAGGAAGTGATAGCAATTATTTTATTTCTGTATTACTGGGTAAAAATATTTTCCTGTAAAAATACCAAACCAACCACATAATATTTTGTAGACTGATCTACTTAAAAGTGAGTGGGAGATGGACAGCGAGGCTTGGTTTGTGTTCACTTGTCATTTATAAACAAGTTCTGACTGCCTTTTTTCTCCCAGAAATATAAGGGAATTTTTGTACTTTTTTAGTTAAATTGAAAAATTGTTTTTTACCAACTTGAGGCTACTATTTTGCCTGGAAATTGATAAAGTGATGTCTTCACAAGATTAAGAGAATGAAAACTGAGCAGTTGCAAAGACGAAGTCCTAGTAAAACACCTTTTTTTCTTTTTCTTTTTTTTTTCCCTTAATACTCATGCATTTTCAGTGACTAATTAACTTTTCAATAAGGACATCATCTTTAGTGATTCGACCTGGCTTTCTTTTACAATATGAACCACCCCATAACCTCAGGAGTTGCGCACAGAAAACAAAGCACAGATGGTGACGTCCCCGTTACTTCCAAAGTAAACACAGAATAAAAACCCCACAATAACTGAAAAAAAATCAAGCAGAATTCTTCAGGCTGTTAAGAGTTCTGTTTGTTAACATGGAAATAAAGCAGCTTGAATCTAAAAAGAGGTTACTTTTAATGATAAATTTTAAGTAAATTGCAGATGCCACCTTGTGACCTTTTTTCAAAGCGACGGTAATGAGATCTATAGGTGATTTCGACTACTTAATAATAATGAGATTGATCGAAGGAACGCTCGCATTGGCAACAATTAGATAATTGTGTGAGCAGGAAGAACTAGCCCTCCCTGGTGGTTTGAAAACATAGCTGAGATTTGAAAAGCTGTACAGAGCTCTTATTTAATCTGAGCAATTCTATAACGATGTGAAAAGGTGTTTTTGATTTAGTGATGTCTATATTTCAAGAGACAAGATGTTGATGATAAAGGGGAAAAAAAGGCAAAAGATGAATGGCTGGTTTCTGGAGACATCCTTTGGCTTAATATCTAACACCATGTATGTCTGTGTGCATTTCTCTCAGTTTTCCCACTAGTAAAATAGAATACTAATTAGATTTTGATTACAGTCAGTTTTTAAAGTGTGGAAGGCACACTCACATTTTGCTATTAAAAACTAATGTAATAGCTGGACGCAATCCTTTGAATCTGATGTGCTATCAGGGTTGATCAGCTGGAAAGAAAACATAAGCACGTTACTTAAAAATGTTATACATCTTTTTTTTTTTCTGTGGTAGAAATTACCTGGGAGCTTCCTGGTGACAAATAACGAGTCGAATGAAATACTTCTTTACGCCTTCTCAGGAGAATTGATGATTTTTGGCATGTTTGTGGCTGAAAGGTTAAGAGCTGAAGATAAAATTCCTTGGTCGAGGTACCATAGAGTTTGAGTTCTGCATTAAAAGTCTTTGGGGTTTACGCAGATGAAGATCGATAAGGATCGGTGTAAAAACATGACATATAACCTGGAAAATGCCCCATGGTGAACCTAAATACTGGTTTCAGCGACTTGGAATTTCGTACAGAGGTGAAGATCCTGCAGGTGATGCTCCTCAATCCCAGAAAATTCATTTAATTTCACAGATGGAGAATAAAAACCACCTTTATACTTATTTAAGGACAGCAATTTCACTTTTAGTAGGTAGGAAATAGTATATGGGTGAAACAACTACTTACATGACTTAGGGAACAAATATATTGCATTCTAGCAAATGTATAAAAATACTGAGTACAGGTGGATTTTTTTTTAATTGTTTGAAGTCCATTTTAGATACCGTGATTCAACTTCAAACTGGTTTTGGGGTGAAAAAAAGTAATCGCAGGTTTTAACCGCTGTTGAATTAACATTTATCAGTGTGAAATGTATCAGTTTAGGAAGCAGTCAGAAGTGCTGAATGCATTTATTTTCTATACATGGAGTGTATTGGACATGCTTTAACTTCATGGAGAAATGTTAAAAAAAGTTAAAAGTTTTCGATGTAGACGTGGTTATTTGTGCATTTATAGCATCCATCTATTAGAAACCGCACTGTGGCTGAAAAAAAAAGCAATTATCTGATGAATGAAATAAACTTTGTGTAGTATCAAATTGTAAAGAAATGCATTGTGGAACAACATGCTGGCTATTTTAGATCTGAACCAGATCCAGTACTTTAAAAGGAAAGCAGTTCCTCAACAACAGGAGCTGAAAACGTTCCCTGAAAAGTTTCTCTGTGAAGTCTATAAATATCTAGTACAATGTCCATTACATTGAATCGAATATTTCCTTGCGCTCATTTTAACCTTTCCCCGGCCTGAGTTGGGTGAAGTTTTGATGTGTTCCTACCTGGGAGCTTGGCTCTGAAAAATGAGACCAAGGTGTAAATCTCCGGAGTTTCAACCCCAGAAACACCCAAAAAAAAGGGCAAAAGGAGCCGTGCGGCTCTGCAACCGTTTTATCATTTCCTCTCCTGTTTTCTCTCATCTCCTTGTGCCAGAAAATGGCTATTAATGGGCTATTTGCATCGGGCAATAGGAGGAGGCAGGCTGAAGATCCGTTTTAATGCTATATTCCCTTTGTAAATGTAGTTATAAAATCCGGACTAAAGAGGGCAGGAGATACTCTATTTAAGAAAGAAACACAGGCAACTGAATAGTAAAACTCTATGGGGAAACAATAATATATATTTCAGTATATAATAAAGTGATTTATTTTCAATAAAATCTGTAAAACTGCTTTAGTTACTTTGACACCTTGATTAACTGGAGTTTCAAAGATATTTGTGTGTGTGTGAGCCTTCTTCATCCCAACAGTTCCCAGTACTTTATTGCATCTGCTGTTGAATATGTATGTTTTAAAAGCATTTGCTACAACGGAGTTTTACTAGATGTCAGGGACAAAATAGATTAATATTAGAGCTCAGCCAGCAAGCGTTTCTGTGGCAGCACATGAAATGTAGCTCTTTTCACCACTGACGGTCTCCCCGGCTTATTCCTTGGGATGCTTTGTACGCAGCTACGGGACAGATTTATTTCCTCTAAAATCACTGATTACCATTATAAAATCCACCCCTAAAAAGTTTGCAGGCGTTGAGGAAATTTCAGGTCTGGCCGTATGGGGAATAAAGGGATTCGCGAAGCGGGGATGAGTTGTGTGTGTACAGGGAGAGTCTTCCTGCGGGCTGCAAAACTTTTATTTCTGGTGTCCTGCACGTCCCAAAGCAGCGCAGGGCGGTGAAATGGTGACTCCCAGGGTTTTTCCTGAAGACTCTCCTGGGACTTTTGGAGATTTCAGTGCACGTTCCCTCACACCCAAAGGACAAATGGTGACGAGCAGCGAATACGTTCTCTTTACACTCCAGCACAACGGGCGAAAATTCACATTCAGGAGGAAACTGTAGCATTGAGAAAGGCTTTATTTTCTTTATTTTTTCTTTGTAACACATGTCGTGTCTGTGAAAGGCTGTAGTTTAGCAAGGGTGGAGGGAAATGCCACCCAGGTACCCAGATGCAGCCCTTGTTTCACACAGGAGCATCCTTGGCTGGATGCAGGTGGCACATTGCAGGGATGCAGGTGACACAGGAATCACCCTGCCAGGATATTTGGGGTATTTTTGAGGCTCTTCCCTCTATACCAGCACAAGGGTATATATTAATAGAGCATCTACTTTGCTAATATGCCGCGAATGCATGTCCCAGCTAATCATTAAACACTCTTTTTTTTGGAAAGGGTGGCTGCAGCTGGGCTGGGGAGGACTCCGCTATGACAAATCCCCACTAGAAGTCGAGTCTTTTGATTCCTGTGCTTAAATAATTTTTCCAGGTTCTGGGACTGTGACCAGAGTTGAGAAATCACTGTCCACCACCTGAATGCTACACAGAATCTTTCCAGGAATTTTCTGGTGCTGGGTATGAACAACTCACACACTGGCATAAATTTGACTTCTAAATACAGTTCTATTTTGATTTATTTTTTCCACCTCTGTGTATGCACACTGACAGTATCTTACTAGGAAAAAAAAAAGTATAAGCTGGATTTATTTTTGTAAAAACTATTTACTTTCTACATGTTATATATATAGACTTAATATTTGTGTGTTTTGTCAATATTTTAAATACTATTAAGTTTTTGTAAACCTTTGGCTTTAAAAAAATATTTTTTTTTTCTGGAAGGAGAAAGGAGGTTTATTTTAAAATGATTCAAAACCCAACACCTTCCAAAATGTTGAAATTTTGCTGTGTTGTGTATATTGGCGACCCCTGTGGTTTGTTTCTGCTTCAAGATACAAGAAGTTTGTTGGTGGTGAAGTGCGTCCAGTGTGTTCATCTCAGACAGTATTAACGAGGAATAAACAGGATAAACATCCCAGAAATATCACTATTTATATGGTCAAAGTTAATTTTAAATGAAGATCCTCTTTTTGTGGTATCAGAAGTACAGAAGATCAGAACCACAGCTTTGCTTCACGTGTCTGTTTAACAATATCTTTTTTTCCTAAAGCTTTACAAGTTGTTTTAACATGGATGTGTGTCAGTGCAACGAATGGCCAGTGAAAGACGCTTTCTTTGAATGCAGAAAGATTAGAAACTTGTCTGTGGAAGAAAGTCCAAGAGTAAACAAAGGTTGCACGATTCCCTCGTGTGTTAAATGTTCTTAGAAACCTCACGGTGCTGGTCCTGGTTTGAATTCCGTGTGCTCTGCAGCACTCTTGCTAATATTAATATATCACCACATAGAGCCGAGAGGAGAAAGACACCAAAACTGTACAGACAACTGTGCATAAAAAGAGTATTAATAATTTCCAGGATTTTTTTTCCAAGGTTGATGATAATTTACTCCACAGAATTTTGCTTTTTTTTTTTTTTTTTTTAAAGATGTCAGAATGCTAAAATGAAAAGTATGCAAAATTATTCCAGTTTGAGATGTAAATTATGCTGCCAGAAAGATGGGTGAGATGTGTAATGGAAGAATTAGGTCTCTTAGACTAAAGCAGATTCTGGTAAATCATAAAATATTTAAGGAGTCTGTGGCCAATCCTGGATTTGCTAAAATGAATATCAATGTGATGAGTGCCTGATGGCACGATAACTTCTGCCCTTTTCAAGTTGTGAATTCCCATATCCAGGCAATTCCCAGCAGCGTGGAGATGTGTGCTTGGGATAAATATCGGTCAGAGGTGGGTGTCCCATTCACTCTGAAGACTTTTTACTGTTTCGATGCTATTTTCTACCAATGCGTTGGAGTTGTCAATACTCTGTCCTCTCCCACATCCTCCATCTGCCCAAGGATGGAGAGCACGCTCTGCCCCTCCATAATTTTTCCAGGTTCTTGGGCTGTGACCAGTATTGAGAAATCACTGTCTACCACCTGAATGCTACAGCAAAGGCATTTGCTCTGGGGAAATAGCAACCGGGAAGTTTTTGCAACTTTTATAGCAAAATATAGTAAAGCTCAGGCTTCTTTTACCAGTCGTTGAATAAATTCTTTTTGTCCGTGTTTATGTATATGACATATACATATATACACAGAGATATGTATGAAATCTAACTCTGAACTTTGCTTCATTTGCTTTTCCCAAAGGCTCTAGAGAGTATGCTTGCAATCGTCAACCTTTTCCCAGATTTATGTTGAGTTCACCTCTCACATATTTGTAAACTGAAAAATAAAGTTACTGTGGAGCTTGTTTGACAAACTCCTTTTGTTAGTGACAGTATCATGGCTTACGACGTTTATTTCCAAAAAATGAAGACATGACAGTGTTTATGCCTGTAAACTGAAGCCAAGTTTCTTTCTTTGTTTTGACATATAGAAACTCAGGTTTAGTATCCTCAAGATGCATAAATTACGCAGCTTTGACCATAGAGTTAGAGAACAGTGGCGTTTAAACCTTCCGTTTATGGATGATTTAGTTTTGCTGTCATATGGTCTCAAAACTCAGCCTGTAACACAACTTTTGAAAACCTCAAGGTGTTAAAATGTTTCTCTCCGTCTGGAAGCTCGGCTGCATCCCAGGATCTTGCGGAGCCGGTGGCGACGCGATGTGCCAGCTCTCTGACCCCAGTTCCCTTTCCTTTGCACCACTTTCCCATTTGGAAGGGACCTCAAAGCTCCCCCAGTGCCCCCCCTGCCATGACAGGGACATCTTCACCAGCTCAGGTTGCTCAGAGCCCCGTCCAGCCTGGCCTGGGATGTCTCCAGGGATGGTTCAGCCACCACCTCTCTGGGAACCTGGGCCAGTGTTTCATCACCCTTATCCTTGTAGTATAAGGCAATGCATCGCATTTCTAACATCTGTTTCCTTTGGTCAGTGCACAGAATGGGAGCTCTTCAGCTGATATATTTATTATCCATGCAGCTCACCATATACCTGAGTGTCTCGTGTATCGTGCTCCTCAAACCTGACTCTGAAGACGTCATTACTAATTTGTTTCATTTGCTATTGAGTTGTGTCTATCTGTGAAATACCTGAACACTTTAGGAATGTCAGTTAATTGTCACAACCCCCTAGCGGGAACAGCAATTTCTCGGCTCGTAGATGAGGAGCTATAGTGTGGGAACGTTATCAAAGATCTGCTCCAGGAATACTCCAGGTGACGCTACAGTCACCGTGTTTGGAGCACACCTGCATTGACATTTGCTGCACCTTGGAAGGAGCTCACGTTTACTGCTCCAGAAAGTAAGGGACACAAATATTAACGGGGAAGAGTTTGGGTTAAGTAACTTGCTTCACATCCCACCAGAGACCATGATGGAGATGGTGCATTTTCTTTCTGCATTTGTTATGTGCTCTCCAACTTGTGCAATAACTGAGATTGGTGGGTATGGAATCGTAGGATAGAATCGTAGAATCATTTAAGTTGGAAAAGACTTTAAGATCATCAAGTCCAACCGTTACCCCACCCCTGGCACTGCCCTATGTCCTCATCTCCATCTGTCCAAGCCCTCCAGGGATGGTGACTCCACCACTGCCCTGGGCAGCCTGTTCCAATGCCCTGATAACCCTTAATATCAGAGATATTAGATATATTTATACACATTATTATACAGGTTATACAATTGTCACAGATAATTCTTTTTTATCTAAATACTTACAGCAAATGTTTGTTTTGAACTGAATGAGCAGAGGCTTGTAAAGAAGTGATTGCGCAAATAAATGCAGCATCACAGCAAGTATCAGGGTAGAGTCAAGGCTGCCCACAGTTCTTAAGGTCTAAACAATCGATTTTTCAGCCCTGTTCTTTCAGCAATGTGTGGGTGAGAGAAAGGCAGAGAGACAGGGAGGAAGGGAAAGGCTCTTACTGCTGCAGTTCTTCTTGAGTTCAAACTCGTCGTAATTGAGTGTTAATTTTTTTTTTAATTAGAAATGATTAAAAAACTGTGGCCGGAGTTGTAATGTGAGATGATCCGAAAAGGAAGGTTTGCTTTTGAAGCACTCCAGAATGAATTGCAATCTTAACAAAGTAAATGGCTTGTAAATATATCTAGTAATTTTGTATTAATGGAAACTGTTGTACGAGCGCTGCACATGCCTCTGTGGCTGCAAAATTTGACTGTCAGAGATATGATTTGAATAAGCTTTTTTTAGAAAAAAGTCTGAAAGGAATGGAAAAACTCATGGTTCAGAGCATAAGCCAGAAGATAGTTGGGTCAAGAATATTTTTCTCTAGGCAAACTATTTTATAGTAGCTTATTTCAGGGCTTCATGTTCTCTATAGGAACCACCCAGCAGTGCCCGTTTTCACAGAGAAGATACAGGTCTGACCCACCGTTGATTTACCTTTGGCATTTAGTGATACGGTTTTGTAAGACTTCCTCATTATAAAGAAGAGATCGCTAAATAGATTTTAAGTTAAAGCAGACAAATATGTAGACAGCCTACAACATAATAGGGTAAAGATCAAATTCTACCCTTGCTTAAATGCAGCCATCTCATTAACATTAATAGGGCTGCGTGTGTAACTGATAGCAAAATTTGGCAAGTAAACCTTGAAGAACTTCAGTATTAAAAGAGATTTTTATGTACAAGCTAGGAAGAAAACAGCTGAAACTGATAAAATGCAATTTATATCACCATAACGACAGTACCTAGTAGTAAGATGTTGGGGTTTTTTTCCCCTTCAAGTGGGTGAAGATTGTTCCCAGACTGAAGCCTTTATCACAAGCCAACTTTTAACTGCAGGAGAAACGGCTGAACTGGTGAGCTAAGCCTTGCAAACCTTTTCTGGTTTTTTTTGATGCTGGAAATGTTAGTGTGCAAAATCCACCATAGTAAATAGGGATTTTGTCGGGCTGGTGTCTTCGTAAAATTGTGAAGTAGGATCATCTCTACTGTAATGTAACTTTAATTACATCTCGGGGTTCTCTTGGGGTAATGGGATTGTCTTTGCAGAAGATATCATACCTTATGTATTACCTCCATAAATAAGAAAGTCTCAGTTTTAAGACTGTGATTCTAGATATGTTCATAATGCAAATATCAAAATTTTTGAAATTGTCGTCCCCCATCTAACATGAATAAATATGCGATTGCTGTTTTCATATTATTTATTCATGTGGAAGAACAAAGACACAGAAGACACCAGTTGTGGTCAGAAATATTTCCATTCACAGCTGGGGAGTCACCATTTTATTCTGTTTCTCTGAGATGTTAAATATCAGAAGTAGTGTCTAATAATGGAACAGAAAATAATGTAATAAAATGCTGTAGTCCAAAAATACACTTTTATTCCAGAGGGTGGGACTCACAAAACCTGGGAAGTTTTCTCGTTCCCAGCTCTGCGCGCTGACCAACACAACTTTCCTGCTCTTTCCGCCCAGCTTCTGCTGGTTGGCCGTGCCTAGAGGAAAATATTACAGCCGTAAGCTGTAAAAGATATCCAGTATTTCACTTATAATGTAGCTTGCAGGGAGCTCAGACTGCTCTGTGTTGCATTTCCAGGTCAAGGAGCTGTTTCAAACTGAGGGTTTTTAATTATCGTTACTCTGGTAGTAGTTGAGGTGAGATGTGGCCCTCACGTGTCCAAATATCACAACTGTAGGAGATAATAACCCCCCTGGATGGCACCGAATGTGGACCGGAGCCCCCCCAATAACCCCAAAATCTTCCCATTGCCTCCCAGAGCTTGGTCAGGCCTCTGAGAGCCAAGTGCAGGACCTGGCAGAGTGTATTTTCCTTTCAATACCTGCAAGCAGAAATGACACTTTTATTCAAATGCTCGGCAATACGCATTGTGGGGTATCTGTGCTACACAATCAGCTGCTTGCATGAGTCATAAAATGTCAATTAAAACAAAGAAAATGGCATGTTTTTTTTCTGTGAGCGATAGAAACCAGGTACTTCAGCAAAGCAAGATAACTCAAGAGCTGATGAATAAGTAATACCAGCGAATGAATAATTTAAGCATAGCGTCAGATGCCTTGAACAATCTTTATCCTTGACACAATAAAATGTGACCACGTTCAGTATAATTGTGTGCCATACAGCGAGGCTATAGGATGAAAGCCCTGCTTTTGGGGAGCTGGACTGCAAGACTTCGGAAGATGTTGAGCAATATCTTATACAGCATTTGTCAGGGAATGAGAGAACTAAACTATCCTGAAGTTTAGGAGCAGCATGTGACTTTTCCCAGGTCATTATGCTTTGCCTCAGCTGCTGAGGATGGAGCAAAATGCTGTTAGGTGAAGGTGATTAAGGTATTTCAGCCATTCAGGGAATTGTGGGGACTTAAATTACAGCTGATGTATAGTTAAGAAAAAGTTTTTCCACTTTTTTCTCCCTGAAAGAGGGATGGAAATGTTTCACAAGACGAAGGAACCTTCAGCTGCTCTTTGCTTTATTTAAAATAGCTCATTAACATTATTCCTTCAGGTGTTTTCAGTAATTGTAAACCCAGGCTCAGGCAGCTCATTTGCAAAATTCACTTTTTTGGGTATCTGGTGATTTTGCCGGTTCCCAGACCTGCCCACCATGAGACACAGATGGATTTTCTCTGATGGGGGAGTCGCAAAGCAGATGCTTTGGTGTCCTTGTAAGTGCTGTGGTCAGGGGGAGCTTTGGAGAAATGTTTATGAATTTGGGCTTACTCAATCTAAAGGAAGAGAGGGGTTTGAGTGTGAGAGAGAAAGGATTGCTCTGGTTCATTATATTATGTATTCTAACTAGTTTATTATATAGTTTATTCCTGCTCGAGAACTCTGTTTTATTTCAAAAGGTTTATATATATTTTTTTATATATATATATATGAAGGATGTTTTGAAAATGAACACAAGGAAAACATTTCTCACTTGATCTTTACATAGTGATTTTTACCTCATCTTCTCACGCAAGATTGTTTTAAAGATTATTTGAATAATTCAAGATAAAAGTCGTCTTTCACTCTTGGAAGTTATACGTGAAAGAAGAAACTCTTGTAGCAAAGACAAATGAAAGATGTGTAGTCCTGCAGAAGAGTTTATTTTTAAAATTAATATGAGAAAATGGCAAATGTAAGGTATTTGTTTACCTGGTATGGTCTGGAGAAAAACCACGGTTCAGTTTTCATGACCTCATGCATTTTGGAGAATACGTCCTTTGGACTGTGACTTGGACTGTTCATAAACATAATGGAAGAGTTAGGAAGCAGAGATACTTAATGTATAATATTATGGGGAGGAAGAAATGTGAGATATGTTCTCCAGATGGATGTTGGTGAGGACACATTGCGAAGCTGCTTGTGCTGAGGAAAGTCATAGCAAAAAATATACCTTGTGCCGTAACTCTAGCTAGGATGTTGTGATAAACGCAATTTTTTAAATGTATTTTTCTTATTTATCTCTTTATTTTCTAGGTTAGGGAAGTCTTGATTCACTTTCCATTTATAGACTGAAGTATCTTCTGAGTATGGAAGGGGCAGTTTTGTACCACTGGCAAATTACCAAGCTTCTAATAGTTGAAATCTTATTATCAGTGTAATGTTTTATTTTTATTGTCATGATGCTTCTTGAGATTTGTCGAGTTGTGATAGTATTTTTAATACTCTGGAAGTTACAAAACTGAACATCTCATCAAAAAGCCCGTTATATGCGTGATTCATAAACACAGTAGAAAAGTAGAAGTCATAGAGAACAGGTGAGGGAGTGGAAAAGGGCCTTTTTTCATGAAATATGCCTTTTTTTTTCTGCTTCCTCCTTGTGTCTCCATCTCACACTACAGAAAGGATCTGGATTGTGTGACTGGGCTACCACAATTAAGTTAAACCAGACAAATGCCACTGTTCATTTTTATATACAAATGTGAAAAGCAAAATGAAAAGCCTCATTCTACTACAGGATTCTTTTTCTTTCTTTGTGGTGTGTGTGTTTGTCTTATATTGCCATAGCAATTAAAAATGCTAGATCAAAAAAATGATGGGAAAAGTAAGACCACAGCTCTTCAGAAAAAAGGTCTAGTGTGGGTATGACATTACAGAGCTAAGGAAAAATAGATAATATATATTCACAAGAGTGTGGAAATATTCTTGAGACTGGAATTGCTGAGTGAAATCCCGTGCTAGTCAAGAATGGAATCTACACGTGTTATATCTACAGTATTACCTTTCGTGTATTAGTTTTTAGACTGATTAGGTTGCAATGAGAAGGCGCAATGTTAATAAAGCAAAGTACTTTGAGATAATATATTTGAAACTGAAAGTCTGATCTCTGTATTTTGAGTTGCTGAGCCGGTCGCAGGATTTAAAATCCTCCTTCTTGTCCGTGAGGTCGAGGTTTGTTTAATATCCCTTTCCTGTTAGTGGTTCAGCCAAGATATATTATAAGCAGGGAATCAGGTGAGTCAAATAGCTGTGGAAGCTGGGAACAGGGCAAAGACAGAGGTCAGGACATATTTATAACCTTACTTAAATGCTATTTTGCTGCTGAAAATAAGAATCTACTTCATGGTAGGTATTCCCCAAAAATCCATATGGGATGAGGAAGGGAAAACACTCTTTGTGCCTTGTTGTCCAATGGCATCTCATTACGCTTAAGTAAATGGATATTTGAAGGTTTATCATGTGAGAAAGTGGCACAGATACTCCAGTACCTTCACTGAATGTCTTGTAAAGGTCGATATTTAAAATTAAAAGAACTGTGGTAACAGAATGAATGTTGATGCTGCCCAAAGCTTTCGTTGAAGTTGTAATGGCACCTCTGCGTTGTGGAACTTATTGGCTTAGAGACTGCAAATTCCTGGCAGAGCTTTTGGAGCTGTGTTGGTGGCTCAGTCAATGTTGTGTTCAGAAGTGTCTGTTGGCTTGAAGACGGATCAAAAAGAATTTGTTAGAGAGAGCTGTGCACCAATTTCTGCCTTTATATAGGGAAGGAGACTTTGTATACCATGATCTAAAAATATCTCAGTGAATAAAAAGATGGAGACTTTTTTGTTTGTTGTTGTTGCATGTCGCCTGTTTTCTTATGTGTATCCCCAAAGGTCATAAAACTAATAATTTAAGCTGGGATTAATTTAGTGTAACTTCAGCCAGTTGAAAAAGCATTTAGTCCAGTTACCTAGCCAGGCTGGCTCTAATGAGGGGAGAGAGATTCATCGCCTCTGTCTTGGACACACCTCTTAGGGCGGTATCTGTCTTTTCACATATTATAAGCCATAGGCTATTCCCTGAATTAATTTCTGTGTCAAATCTAAGAACCAGGTTTTACTTGTAGCATATATTTTTTTTAGAAATATGTGAAACCATGACGTTACTGTATTTGATGTTAAGGAGTCCACTGGCAGTAGTCTGCACTGAAAGTTTAATGAATTAAATTTTTTTTTTAAATCAGTGTATTTTTATTCCTTATCTAGTTTGCAGTACCAGTTATTGGATGGCGTTGTATCCTGCTTTGCTGATACGAAGTGACCGCAGTTTCTGGTGGAGTGATTTTTTTGGATAGTTCAACCTACAACTATGAAACTTTTCTTGTTTAGTCTCTTGACCATTCTCAGGAGCCTTCTGTAAAACTCTCCCATTTCTCCTGGTTGCTTATGGGGACCTGACACCAGAACTGCACGTGCAATGTTTGAGCAGTTGCTTCACAAATTCGGGAATATTTTTTGGCCCCAGCGCTGCCTGTCCTGAAAAGGTTGGTTTCCCAGAAAAACCCAGAAACCTCCATATTAGTCAAATTTCTTACTCATTATTTCAGATTTGCTGAAATCATAACTATACCTTTTCTTGCCTTTTTTGGTTGGTATTTTAGAGTCAAGACCTCACTCTTGCAGGGCTTCTCTAAAACTGCTCAATTAGGAGACCCCATTCACAGCTGCATTTTGAGGCATAGCCAACTTTTAATCTATTTAATGTGTGTGGGGTTGATTGTTCTTTCCTGTGGTTTCTTAATCAAAATGTCATGTGTAAGGAAGTCAGATGCCTCGCTGAAGTGTATTACACAAACATCGTATTACCTTTATCACCCAAACTCTTAATCTCATTAAAAAGATCAGGTTGCTGCGATATAATTAGGTTTCCAAAAAACCTATTAATTGTACTACACCTAATTCTTTATTAAATTGTGTCCTGTATTAGCCATTACGTTACTTTGTCACAGATATAGGTCAGGCTGACGGATACACTCAACTATTTTTGCGTTTACAAGGATGCGGGATTTTAAAAACAAATTTATTTTAACACATCAACTTTCTTCCAGTTATGTTCATGTTCTTGTTCTACCATCTACTTATGGTGTTGCTTCCTCCTTTTGCTTTTTCCATAATTAAAGTAGAAATAGTATTGTGCACTTTTTATTTTGCCACATTATAATTTACGACAGTTTTTTTTAAAGACTACTTAGATTCCAGCAGTTTTCTTCTTTTGCATCTTTTGTTCCACTTACCAGTTTTGTATGGATTCTAGTTTCTTATTTATGTTAATTGCTGCCAACTTCTTTCTACTTTGAGATACATATGAGAGCCTTAATTAAATGCCTTTATAAACATTAAATATTTTTGTAAATTAAGTCTTCCTGGCAAAACTTTGGGTGCACTAGATAACCTCTCTGTGTGTAGGTACTAATGTTAGTGTTTCAGTTACTCTGGTAAAGTGGGAAGTGCATAATAGCAAATCAGATTTCATCAGTGTGCCTTAATTGTTTTGATTAGATTTAGCACATAAGTATTCAATTGTGCTTTTTTGGTTCTCTAGTTCAAAGCTGCTGGCTGCTTTTCTTCTTTAAAGGATCCTACCTGAGTCTGCTCCGTTTTCTTATTGTGATACCCACACTTAGAACTTGCTCATGAGACCTGCTATCCAATTAATCTTTGTTAATGAAACCACTGTTATTCATGATGTGACTTAGTCTGCAAAACTGGGAGGGGGGAAGTGTGTATTTTTTTTATTTTTCTTTTTTTAAACTTCTATAAAAACGTATGTTAAAAATCTCCCTTTGTAATTATGAAGCAGATGAAAACACAGAAGCTTTAGAAATGTTGCGTGTGCCTCGGGGCTCTGTTCCATCACTGAAGATCCAAGGGTTCCTTGACACACAAGTTTGTATTATCTTAGATCAGAGTTGTTGCTTGAGATCTAACCAAGTGATTCACTACAAATGCGTCGGGGTTATAAAATGAATTGTTCTCCTCAGTCTGAGAGGCTACAGGCCAAAATTAAATGAGGGATTAAAAAAAGGTCCCGTGCAAAAATTTTCAAGAAAGACACGAAAGAGCTCATGGGCAGGTTTTGTTATGTGACTATTCTATTTCTGGAGCTGATTTGACTTTTTTGTTTATTTGTTTGTTTGGTTTTTGTTCCTTGGGGAAAACCAATACTTACCATATTAATTGTTTACCTATTGTGCCTTGTACATTTTTATCTCATCTTGTGATGAATTCTTCCTGTAGCAGTGTTTGAATTATGATGGAGTGATGGTGTTAAACAGGAGATAGTTTCAGTCTAATTATAAGTGAGATTTCAGAATGAGAATTTTCCATGGAATTTAGCAAAAATACTCATAGTGGAAGTGTGTCTAGGCTGAAATACAATGTGTGAAGGATCTTCAGGAACACTTGAGGAGTTTGTGCAGTGTCCGTTTGCCGTGCTGCTGGTGCAGGGGATGTTTCTGGGATACATCAATCTGCGATTCCTCCACAGGTGGGTTTAGGTGCTGTAATTCGTACAGCTATAAACAGGAATGCAACGCTTGTGGGATGTGGCGGATAAATCATCCGGGCCCTATTAACAAGTCGCTGGTGCATTAGGCCCAAATCCCGCTTATTTGGCTGAACTGTCGATGGCACAGTTGCCAGCTTAGCTAATCCGCTCTTTGCGTGTGCTTGTAAACGTGATTTCACATTCCACTACATTAGGCCCACAAACCTTGTTCCCAGAGCGTGCTGGATGGAAAAGCACATCATGTCCAGTAAATATTGTTTTGCTTGGTTCTGTTTTTCACTGCAGGCGCTTCTAAGGTGGGTGAAGTCTTTTGGGACGTAGGACACGAAGGTTATGGAGATGGCGATGGGTTCTTGTTCATGGAGGTAGAATGTTGTACGTCTCATTTGGAGGCTGATGGGTCTGAGCGGAAGGCATGGAGTGTGTTCTGCTCTTATTATTTGGGCTTCTGGTTACTCTTTGCCATGCAATGTGGTTGCAATGTTGCAGCTCCATCCTCTTCCCCTTGTGCCTCTCTTAGACCTACCTAGGCTCACCCTAAGTCCATCCCTACAAGGTTGTCACTTATTGTCACCTCTGGCACATTTACACTGGAAACAGCCTGCAAACCCTCTGGTGCACCTCATCCCAAACAGCCCAAGACTCCACTGCCTCTTCCCCTGCCCAGACTCGAACTCTGATATTTTAAATATTAAAACAACACAGAGAGGTAAATCATCTTAACAACACAAGGAGAATTAAGCAGGCAACTTCCCTGGGTAATAATGGAAAGTTTTGTAGCTAATTCCCCGCACATACTGTGCGGAAAATGAATCCCATAAAACACAAATAACTTCTCCCTGAGCACCTGTAACTTCTTCCTAATATTGAAAATTTATTTACATTTCATTTAAAAAAAAATTAAAATTGCAGCACAAGCTCTGTGTACTTGCGTATCTCTACTGTGTATATGTATTACGGACCGCCTCTGTAGAAGGGGCAGTTGTGGAATAAAAGGCAAAGGTAAATAATAAACCAGTTTTGTGTTGCAACTTTGACGGTCTCTCCTGCAGTCCGGTCACTGCTTTGCTTGGGGTTGTTAAAGAGACTCTAAGAGCAGGTGAAAATAATCCCAAATAGTGCTAGTCCAAAGTAAGTAAACCATCAGAAAATCACAGTGGTTTTGGTGGCTTTTTAGGATGTTCAAATACAAAATACTTAAAGCTAGCTCTTTGTATGTTAATGAACATTTGCTGTTTTCTTGTGTTGTTTTCCATTGGATTGCATTTTGCACTTGACTTTCTCAAAACTAAGACTGTGTGGATATGCTGTGTGTTTCATGCCACTTAATCTCATTGCGAGTACTGGCTAAGTCAAGCTCTTCAAGCATGAATACTCATACCCTGGCACTATTGTGGCCTACAAGGAAAATCCAGGAAAAAAATCCCTTTTTTTCTCCATCCCTGAGCCAGCTCAGGGCAGGACCCGTGAGCTCCCAGAGCAGAAAGGAGTTGGTCAGCACTGCTGTTCCCTGAACATCTGCTCCAGCGGTGAGCCAGCTCACAGCCAAACATAAACCCAATAGCCTTCCCATGATGTTTCTAATCTATATTTCCTCTTAATGCTTTACATAGGCATATGTAGTTGAGATTTCAAATACAACTAATTAACTTAAGGCTGTAAGACCTATTTGTTGTCTGGGGTCGGTTTTATTAATTTTTTTTTTTTTAAAGGAAATTTGCAGCCTAGTTTATGTATGGATACAATACTTCAGGTGGTATTTGTCCAACAGGTGTGCTGCTCTTTGGATGGGGATGGTCACAAAGTCCACAGAAACACACTGCTCTCTCAGCAACGCAAAAACCAGTTTGCAGCCCTCACAAAACAGGTCATACCCAGCATTTGTTGTGATGCAAGAGATGAAGGCAGAGAACAAATATTGCTCTTTGTCATGATTTTCTTCTGTAGAATAATTTTGAAAGAAAGCCAAACTCAACATAACTTTCTGGCAGTGTTATTGATGCACAAAAAAAGCAGAGTGGTAGAACTACAGGTATTGAGTCTGCTGTACAGCACATACCCAAATATCGCAGCCAACCCATTTGTATAGGATACATGTACAAAACAACATATTATTAATAAATAAATTGCTGAGGTTTGTTCACAGGCACACCAGCACTATTTACACGAAGTGAAAAAATGGCTCATGGCATTACAGAATAGGTTTTAATCTTGCCCAGGGTACATAAGCTCGTACTATTTTATTTGACCCTTCTTTTATGTTGCTTTCAATGCTCTGGTGTCGAACCAACCCAATATAAATCAATTCGCTACTACTTTACCCTTCAGTTAGAGCAAACCTACAGTGAGCACACAAAGGCCACTCTGATGGTATCTCCTTTGATCTTCAGCTTGCTCAATCTACTTCCTACTGTGCTGGCTCACAATTTCATTTTAATAGTTAAGTAGTTTGGACATCATTAAAAGAACTGTGTCTGGAGGCAGTGATATGGCACTGATCAGTTTGTCAAGTAATTCCATTAAAAAAAGTTCACAGTTCTGTCCTGATATGATGTAGAGAAAATGTCTCATTAAAAACAACTTTTGTAAAATACTTTCACCCGTTTCAACTTTAAAAAAAAAAATGAGAATAATTTCTGGAGACTAGCTCTTTCCAGTCTAATACATCATCTTTTAATCTCCACTAGTTTCTGCCTTTTTTCTAGCAATTATTAATAATTTTGTTGCTTTGCTTAATTTTCGTGAGTGGGCTGAAATATATTTTTGTAACTTCTGCGAACGAAGGACGGGGTTACGATTCAGGCTAAATGCCCATTCAACATGAACGTTGGGTCAAACACAGGCCTGCCAGCCCTGGGCAAGATGAAAACCCATTTGTTCCAAACGGAGTAGCACGCAATATGGTCTGTAACCTCATTTCGTGATTGTGTCCACAAAAGGAGATGGACAATATCTACCGATGGTGTTACCATAGAATATCCTAAATCTGTCCCCCACCTGCTCCTGTAATCTGTACAAGTACCTGAGTTTCTTCCTATAGGCATTGGAAAAAGGCTTTCATACTCATAGCAAAAAATCTGCTTTTATATTGTCTGATTTTTGGGGTTTTTTTTTGCCAAGTGGCCTTTCTTTCTTGACCATTATCTAAGACGCAACCAGGTCATAAATGCTACTGACTGTTTGCTTCATGCTGGGAGAAGTCAACCTGGAGGTAATGACCAGTTTTATCATTGCATTTTGCCTTATTTGAGGCAGATCCCACCTTCTCTTTCTCAAATCTCAAGAAAACACCTATTACATATTCTGAGTTGAGGGAGGTTGGTTGGTTGGTTTTCCTGACAAGGCTGTTGTGCTTTAGCTATAGAGATGCTCACTTGACCAGGAGAAGGAGATGGACTGCAATGGAAATGGACTGCAATTTGGTGGTTCATGTTTTCATTGCTTTGGGATTTTTTGGGTTTTTGTTTGTTTGTTTGTTGGTTTGTTTGTTTGTGGTTTTTTTTTTTTTTGTTTTCGTGTTTGTTTTTTTTCTTAATCTATAAAATTTAGTGAGTCGGCTCCACTCTTACCCTTTGTATTCGTTAACGACAGTCACGTCCTCTGTCCTCAATGCACCGTGTGGGTAAACTGAGCAAGTAATTTTGACTAAGCATGCCATTGCACAGTGAGATAGCTAAAAACTGGTTCCAAAATATAGCTTATTATCCCTGGGACGTAGTCATAAGTAGCTGAGAAGTTGCTGGATTATGAGCGTTGGCTGATGTGAGGAGATGTAGTAGTTTCCTGTCTCATAACAGCAGAAAGAGCCAGCGATGATCTCTGGAGCAGGAGAAGAGCAGAAGATGACACAAGCTCCAAACCAATTTCCCTGGAGATGTGTCACTCTGTCTTAAGTTTCTGCATTTGCGATCGAACTTAAAATTGTCCTTTACGTCAGCTCAAAATTGTACAGGCAGGGATGTTTCACTCTGCTGTTAGTGGAGAAGATAATACATAGGTACCAATGTTTAGTTTTCAGGATAGTGTTTTCAGTTGTGCTGAGCTTACCATGCTGTGTGCAGGCAGAACTTTAATCTGTACCTTTGTATTAATAGCCTCATTCTTATAATTTTACTGTTTCACCCGGTGCAGAGCTATAATCAGGCAGGGAAAGGTGCTTAGATTCAATATTGTTATTCAAGCTCATTTGGACACAAACTGCTGCCAGGGCCAGTTGCTCTTGGAAAGGACTAGTGATCTTTTTTTTTTTAATTTTGTTTTTAATTTTTCTTCTAGTCTTCCAAATCTGCAGATGTAACACTGTTTCTTGAAGGTGATCTGGGATTTCAGCTATTTTACATATGCTCAAAAATGTTTCTGCATGCAAATCTGGTGGATTGAAGTGCATGAATACTGAGGTTCAATTAAGATGGCATTAAAAACGTTGCCGGTTTAATCTCTCTGTCCACAGTCTTTGATGTAGCTGTTTTGTTTGTTGGATGGAAAATAATAGATTTGAAAGTTGGACTTTAAACAAAGTGGAAGCAATTTATGTCTGGCAAAGGCCATAAGGAAGAACTAATAGATGTGAAAAGATGAAGGAATGTTATCAAAAGTGCTTGTCTGCAGTGTTGGTTTTGCCTTTTTAAAATAAAAAATCCTGTAAAAACGGTAATAGTAATAGATCTGTAACTTCATAATTTCTGAGTGATTTGTCTGAGCAGGTATGTTTCACCTGTAAGGATATGAAATAATTTTCGATGTATAAATGAACGCGGATCTTCAATTTCCCACCTCAAGGGGAAAAAAAATATAGCGAGACGAACCCGTAGAGAATACCTCGAGCCCTGGTATCTCTTAAAATAACAGATGAAAAAAGAAATTTGAAAGCAAAACGAAGAGATAAAGAAGCATCAGCCGCTCAAACCCCCTAGGTATTATACCTTCCAGTGTGCACCATCTGACTGACACACTTCTCCATATGCTGAGGAGGAGAAGGAACTATTCCCAGCTAACCCACAATTATGCCTTCATTATTTCTTTTTAATCTCCTCAGAGTTCCCATAGGGCCTCATATTTGGTTAGATGAATGTCCCTGCAACAGACCAACTTAGAAAGCTCTGCGAGTCTAGAAGGAAACTTCCGTCTTATGTTTAGTGCAAATTTGGTTCTAAGCTTTTTTTTTTCTTCCTCTTACTCTCCTTTTCATTCCACCGTTAAATAAATTATTTGCAGGGCTGCTTTCAGTCTGTCTTATGGACTTAAAGATATGTTAGTACGGAATAGCAATAAGAGACATTTCAGGAATACATTTTTCCGCATCGTATTTTCCTTTTTTCTTTTTTTTTCAGATGAGTTGATTTTTAGATATAAATCAGGATTTGGACCACTTTTGTAATTCTGCAACGAAAATCTCTAGATTTCACTAGAAAAAAATAGTGGGACCTACTAGAAACGTGAAGTGTACTTTCTGTATTTCACACTCTGTTCCATGCAGATCTGACAGAGATAAAATGATATAAACGGAGATAAGTATTTTTGCCTACCTATTCTGTGTGTAAAGTTATTTTGCTTGGGGGCCCAAAGTATAAGCAGTAGGGTATTAATATGGTGAAATTGCAACAATTATGTTGTACTCCTACATTACCTTTGATGTGATATTTTGCAAATTGTTCTGTGCAGAATTATTTCGCTATGGTTACATTGCAAATGTCATTTTGTGACGAGATACTTTGAGATGTATATAATGACTTATAATAAACTTTATGGAAGAATCATAAATAAGAGATTAAAATCTTATATATTGTAATGGGTTTTTGGCATCGTTTTCCTGTACCACCTGTCCTGGTAGCTTGTATTTGAGCATTATCTTTCTTTTGCACTTTAGAGGTTTGCATAGTGACTTTAGTGCTAAAAGAAGGTGATTGAAGGACCGGTCTGGCTCTCATGTCACTGCACCGTCTTTGCTTTTACGTGTCCCTGATGGCTGTTTTTAAGTGTTGGGCTGACTGGTAAAAAACTCAAATCTTCCTTTGACTTCAACAGATTAATGTATTTATTTCTTTTTTTTTTTTTTTTTTTAAATCCATTGGCCTCCGTCTCTGGATCCCAGCTTCTGTCAAGTTTCTAGCAAAACCGAGTTAGAATAATGTTTTCTGTTGTGAGGTTCAAGAAAATGAATTCATAATTTACCTTAGATTTTGTTAGTTTAAGGTAAGGTTGCTTGCCCATGCTGAATTTAAAGGAACTGAATGCTTAAAGTGTAAATCTCACCAGGTCCAAGTTATCTTTATGTGTATATATATATATATATATATAAAACTCCCCGTTATTTTTAATATAAAAATAAAAATGTGGGAACTGGATCCCCAAAGGACAGTTTGCATCAAGAAATGCAAAATCCAAAACGCACCAAAATATGCGCAATATTGGCTGGAATATACGTATGTGATGGAGGAGGAGGAAAAAAATAAAAGCAGCAATTACAGTATATTGAAAAGACCATATTTCTGCATTTCCAGAAACTTAAAGAAGAAATAAAAACTGTGTTTGTGGTTATATTGCTAACTGGAAGCAGGAGAGTATTACTACTCTGGAGCAGGGTCAGACACAACCTTTTACTGTGGCTTGCAGATGAAGGCTGCACAAATACCCCTAATGGACAGAGGGTGTTGAAAATAGATCCACGAATGATAATTTGAAAAACAAGTTGTCAGCCCCGATAACTTCTCAAACCCACATCTTAGAAAGCATTTATGCTGGTTTTGGAACATTATGAAGTCCATCAAAAAGTGCAATCAACTTTGAATGCAATAAAATAAAAATCAGGTTGGCAATTATGGTCTGGTTAAAATCTTAAAAAGGGAGGGAAATTTTCTCCTTTAGACAGAGAATTTATAATGGCTCTGGTAATGGAAGTAGTCAGCAGCTATTGGTAATCTTTGTATTTCATTAGGAGTATTTGTCTTAAGGTTTTTTACTGGATTGTCCCTTAGTAAAATTTTTATTTTAATTTGTTCTTTAAGTGGATTAAGCCGTAGTTTTAAGTGTTTAAGGGCCATTCTTTCCCCTTAGATACGTACTGCAAAAATTAAAGACAAGTCAATAAAATCAAAACGTGTTTATTAGACCATAAACTATTCCCAATGTGGCATGGTATGCTCCTAATGAAAAAGGAATTGTACGTGGTGGGATGTAAGAAAATCGCCTTTCTCTATTGCCCCACTCCAGGACTTTGACTTTTAAAGCAGAGACTTGGTCTTGGCCAAATTTTTTCAATCATGCTTTGGGAGACCCGTAGGTCTGTCCACAGGTTGGGTTTGTGGCGTTGTGTGTGGTTTACGGTATATATACGCTTGCCAGGTGGGGTCTGCTACGGCACAAGAGAGTTTTGTGGCCCCGGGTATCTACGCCATGTTCTTTGAAGAAAATAAATGGGAGGAGAAGCAACTTCACCCCCAAGGAATGTGCTGCCCACCAGGTCCTGGCAACCTCTTCCACTCTTGGCCACCTCCTGCTGCTCGCCCAAAGCGATGTGCCGATGGAGTGCTGATGTTGTCCATGGGCTGACATAGTCACGAGCAGAGCTTCTGTTTGGAATGAAAATGGAAAAGAGCAGGGAATTAGTCAGGTTGAAGATTTCATAGGTATGGCTGTGCTGGAAGGAAGGGTGGTGGTTTATGTTTGTAAACTCTTATTAGAAGGCTATTTAAAATGTGTGTCAAGGATACCCCAGAGCCCAGCTTGCTGCCACCTCCAGTTGCCTTTTGAAGATGGAGTTTGAGTACCAATATTGTCATTGTTCCTGTAATAATGTTGGGTGTGACCGTTACCAGTGGATTTTCTGATTGATAGCAGGCTCTGGAAAACAAAACATGGACATACAGCATGCCCTGTGTTTTCAGCACGTATAAATCCTCAGCACCCTTCCCTCAGGTTTGGTTTTCTTGGGTTTTTTTTTGTGGTGGTGTTAATCCGGTGATAACTTCTCTTGCAAGTTCATTCCTACCCCTAGGCTCAGTCTCTTAAGCACATACTGTGAACTGATGCTTAATTAACCACCTGCCTCCCCAATAACAGCTTTCTCCAATGCGTTCCTGAAGGGGCTCTTGATAAAGAAAAACCCAGTTTTGTTATTGGAATAAATCATTTTATGCTGCGCCAGCTTGATTCGTGTCATAACGGGCAGAATGGGGGGATTGGTATCTCAGTGACCTTTTTTGGATACCCATTTTGTTAAGATACATGTTGGAGATGAACATTGAGGACTTTGAAGGAGTTAACTGGGACGTGCCATGTAAGTAAAATCGAATCACCCCGTTTCTAAAGTATTACTTTTTTTTTTTTCTATGTCGCAAAGCAAGATCAGTCTAAGATTTGGAAGTCAAAGGATCAACCAATAAGCTGTGGTCTGTGGACTTTAAACCCAGACTCTTAACTACTGCTATAACTCAAGTAATCCTCAGTTTGTTTAAAGCTGAAATGCTTCAAATTAAACAGCTACAGCAAAATTAAGTTTTCAAACCTGGCGATGGAACAGATTTAATGAAATTTCTATTTAAAGTTGTATTGTGAGGGTGATGTTATGTACTGAGTGCCAAGTTGTGTGCCTGTGTATTAGGCAGAATATATAATCTTGCGCGGTTCAATTTTTGGGCACGGATATCGCTCAGCAGAAGGAAATACTAATAACTCTCAAAGATAATTATGCTAGTTTTTCAGCCTAAATACCTCGGAATCTACAAAGACGCTTCCTAGACAAAGGGGCCGCGAGTAGAATTCCCCGCAATAGATTTCCCCGTTCATAATGACAGGAACATCTCTCTCAATATTACTTAGCTAATGAAGGAATAGATCTGCTGTGAAGTTCCTAGGAGGCTCATTTTCTTGAGTACAGTAGTAAAAGTTAGCTGATGAATGACCTAAACTGCTTAATGTTGCTACTTATAACTTGGGAGCAGCAAGGCGTATCTCGGCGAGCGCGGAAGGAGTTATCCTCGGGAGGCCCCGGTGTCCTTGTAGGTTGTCAGAGTCAATGAGCCAGGTTTATTTCAAATGGCTCCTTAAATGAACATTTATTTTGTGCCCGTAACACGTTTTTGATTAACAGCTCCTTTTGACTAATTTGCTTCCCAAAACAGCCCAATAAAGGACTCGTTTAAAACATAATTAAAAGCATGTTATTGCTAGTAGTTAATACTGATTAAAACAGGCATTAAGACAATTATCGTTGAAGGAAAGTAAGCACCCTGTAGTTAGTATAGAATCCGTTCTTACAGTTTTTTTGCGTTGCATACAGAAGTGGGCTGGCTGCCAAATACGTGGAAGTTCTTCTGCACATAATTGTATCAAAATTTGATTCCAATTAATTTTTTAGTGGACAAGCAATCTGAGAGTATTTGCGTTGGATATTTGGATTTTAGTTTTTAGGATACGCTCATTTTCAACAAGTTAGAGTTACTCCTTTCTCCTGCCTTGTTACTAAATGGACTAGTAAGAAAAAACCATCCCCGTTACTGTGTCTTGTACTGATGCTTTCAAGAATGTGATTTCTTAAATGGACTAAAGTTTTTGCATTTTTATTTTGTGCCTCTGCAACTTTACAATGTAAAATAAATGCTGATTTTAAAAATAAATCCATTTTTTTAAAAAAGCACAACCGAAATACTGGCTGGCATAGGTGGTGGTTATTTTAGGTGTGGAAATGGAGGTTAGTATGATAATTTTAAGGTCTTAATATTTTCTAGTGGGGTATGTGTTATTTTTTTTTTGGTAGCTGAGTGTACAGTCTTTGCTTCAAATATATCCTGAATTAATCAGAAAAGATACATAGAAATAATATCATATTCTTGCTATTAAAATAATAGAATCTTTTCCATCAGAGTGAAGTACTAAATGTATATTTTTTTTTTAAGATCAAAGGCTCTAATTATGAGCCAGTAGCTTCTTTACAATTACGGTAGAGAAAGTAAACGTCAAAACATATTTGTTGTGACTTTTAATCTTTGCCTGAAAGTTCAACTTGTCATTTAACACATGCATTTTTGTTTTGAACATCTTGATTCCTTAATTTCTCTGCTGCATTTTATATTACGCCATTGCAATTCGTACCAAAGAAAAATGTATATGCACTGTAACCCATTTTAATTTAACAAATCGTGAAGAATGGATGAAGACTTCTGAGGTTATTTTTAACAGTTACTTCATTTGCAGTTAAAAATTTTGAGGAATTTTAACTAAGGGCTTGCTTTCACCATTGATTTCAGCTTTTTCTGCCTTATCTCAATATAGTATTAATATTGGAGAATGACTGAAATTATTATGCAGGCTCTTAAAAATGGACCAAGGGAGATTTTTTCTTATTGCCAAAAGTTCATTCTGTTCATTCCCTCAATGAAAAGCTGTGCCCCGAAAGCTGTGGAGGCAGGAAGGCAGACCAGCCTGGAGACATGTTTTAAAAGCAGAAAGTTATTTGGGCTGAGGACCCAATGGAGTTGTCAGTGAAGCAGTGTGGTGGAGGTGGCCATGTCCCTGGGTGCAGGAAGGACAGATCCTGCCCTGTGGGGCTACCAGGGGTGGTGGGACATGGGAGGACGTGGAGGAGCCTTCCACTCGTGCCATGAAGCTCACAGGTAGCAGTGGGGAGGAGAAAGTTCCAACAAGGTCCCCAAGGGGACAAAGGGCGATGGAGCTGGGGAAGGGGCTGGAGCACAAGTGTGATGGGAGCGGCTGAGGGAGCTGGGGGTTCAGCTGGAGAACAGGAGCTGAGGGGAGACCTTCTGATCTCTGAACTGCCTGAAAGGAGCTTGGAGCCAGGGGGGTCGGGCTCTGCTCCCCAGGAACAAGCGCCAGGAGCAGAGGAAACGGCCTCAAGTTGCACCAGGGGAGGTTGAGGTTGGATCTGGGAACAATTTCTTCCCCAAAGGGCTGTGGGGCATTGGAACAGGCTGCCCAGGGCAGTGCTGGAGTCACCATCCCTGGAGGGGTTTAAAAGTTGCATAGATGAGGTTCTCAGGGACATGGGGCAGTGCCAGGGTTTGGTTAATGTTGGACTCAATGATCTTGAGGGTCTCTTCCAACCAAACTGATTCTGTGAAATCAGGCTGTATGGAATTGTTGTAGGGATGAGAGAAAACTGGGCAAAATTTTCTTCAGGGGACTCAAGTCAGATGAAATAAAGCCCACAAGTGAGGATGCGGACAGAGAGCTGCGCAGAAACCTTTCTACTCCAGCCCTGCCTTCCCTAGTTACTTTGAGCTTTCTCTGTTTGAAAGTTAAATTTCCAATTTTATTCAAATGAAGCCTGGCTTTCTTGTGTTTAAAAGACTTTTGGTCTTTAGGGATCTCGCTGTAGGTGATGGCTTCAGCAGATCCACTTCAAAGCTTTGGCGGATTCAGTGTCCTATCATAGCATATACTAATTAGTGAAGCTGTGGACCAAATTCCTATGAGATATAACCGAACAGATACAATACTATTATACTGGAATTAGTACATTAAACCAAAACTGTAAACCTGCATATTCAGTAGTCTACGGCAAATTTCCAGTCAATTCCAGTAAATATATGATTGGGACTTAATAAAGAGATTGGAAAAATCTTGTGAATGTTCTAGGATTGCAAATTAAAAGATCTGGAGCTCTTTGATATCAGAAGGAGAAAAAAATGTTTGCTTAAAAATTCACGGTGTATTAGAATAACTATGTGAAACCAGTCTTTTGATAATAAGGTATTCTCGTATTTACTTAACGTAGAAGAAAACAGGAGATGTGTAATGTGTATATATAAACATGTAAAAAGGGAATTTCTCACTTGTATCCAGAAGAGAAGAAAAAGGGAGAGTAATATGTGAGAGAAAACAGGTAGAAAAAGTGGTACACAATAGAATAAACTTGTAATGCATAATTTTAATGTATAATAGTCTTGCTGGTACCAGATGCATTTAGCACTTGGCAGTCTATTGTAGATGAGAAATGAAGTGCATCTATCTTAGAACTTCTAAATCAAAAATAGTAATCTTTAAAACGCTGTTTTGCTCCTAAACCCACTCAGAAAGCAATCGCGTATCAACATTTCGGAGGAGATGTCCTTGCTGTGACAAACCTTCTTCTGGGTTCTGCGCAGGCTCGTAGGACTATGGCTTTGTTGATACATTTTGGGAGGAGAGTGTATTTGGAAGGAGAAGTTGGATGCTGAGCTTTTGTTGTGATAACTCTAAGACTCTGTATTTTGGCTTGGAGTTCTAAGACTCCATTTGAAGAAGGAAAAAAAAAGGAAAGAAACCAGCAGAAATGATTCAGGTGTCAAACAAAAATCTCTTCCAAGAATAAGATTTATTTCGCTCTGTAACCCCGTGCCAGAAGTTTGTGTTTTTGGAAAATGAAAATTTCTGTCTTGGTGGTATTAGTAAAGCAAAACCAGCTGAGCACATTCAAACAATGGACAGAGTATGTCTCTGCTAATTATGAATTTTCTGGCTTTTGTCACTGGATGTCACAACCATAATTATTATTTAAACATAGAGGTGAACTGCAGAATACAAATGCAACTTTGGTTGAGAAATGCTCTATGAAATAAAAGTTCCTGTTAAGTTGTGCAAACCTTCAGCATGGCTGCACATTTTAATTTATCCTTATTTAAAATTTTGTATCTGCTATCTGAAATTACCCCAATGCAATGGGAAGATCCCAATGGAACATTTTTGCATCAGCAGAAAATAAGTTTATTAGGTGAAACATGTATGTACAAGTGAAAAATAAGTTCATAAGGTGGTTGTTGTGGAGTTTGGACACTTCCACTCGTTGAATGGTGGGCACAGATTTACTTTGTCACCATTAACTCTGCAGTTCTGTGCTTCTGTTGCCTGGAAAACCTCACATTTTAATAAAAATGCAGCAGAGTGTGTGTGGTGGTGTTGGGGCGGGGGTTGTTTCCGGTTGTTTGGTTGGTTTGTGGGGGGGTTATTTGTTTCATTTTTTATACTAAACAATAGCCCACCTGTAGCAGCGAATTTAAAAAAAAGTTATGCAAATATAAACTCTATTTTGAAACTGGTAATTTGGAATAAGGTGACATTACAAGTGTCTTCAGTGCAGGCAGTTTTGGTTTTAGGACTGCAGGTCTGCAACGCTTGCTCCTCTCAAACTTTGGGATTGTTGGTAAGAGTTGTTTAAACTGCTACAGGTTTGTTAGAAATGGTGGGTATGTTGTAGGATTCTTGCATTTCAGCTGGTGTGTCCTAATGAAAGCAAAAGAAACGTTGTTTGTAGACACTCATTTCAATACAGGAGACAGCACCTGCAGTTGTCACAGGTAGCACTTGGATGTCAATGTGAAAAACACACCTGAAAACTTTAAACTTATGTACATTTTATTATATAACCAGTTAATGTAAATCAATAAAAAGTCTCATTTTAAAAAATGTATGTATATGTAAGTATGCATGGAAAAAAATATGAATTTGTACTCCCTATTCCAATACAGTTTAACCAACTCCAGCAATCCAGCTTCATCATTCCTGCTCTGCAATTCTGAGGCTCTTTCTAGCCACTGGGAACCCCGGTTTACAAGCTAGATGTTTCAATTCCTGATTGACTCGTTGGGATGAAGGAAGGACGTGACAAAATGTGTCTTGATAACCAATTGCCATCCTAATCTGGTCTCAGACTATCATGGCAACCATGGAACTTGTCTAGAAGGGCAATATACATTGCTGTGGTGGAGTATGACAAATATTTCTTATTAGCCCACTCAAAACTAATGGAAACTAGAGAGAATATAGCAAAGGTTCTGGGCTCTTGATCTGGAGTCCTTGTTACCTTTACTGCAATATCTCTCTGCTGTGAAGCGGTGCTGGGTGGTGAGATGACGATTCTGCTGTGTGCTCTGTATTGTGCTTTAGTCGTGAAACTAGAACCTCATCCTCTAAGATCTTATGCATATGCTTAAAACTGAGGTTAAACTGGAGGGAATGCTTTCTTTTGCTGCGGCAAACCAGGAGAAATGGATTTTTTTCTTTCGCCTTTTTTCTCTGTGACCAGGTGTGTTGTTTTGCTGTTTAGGGGGCCTGCTGGTATTTTTCGGATAAGGATTTTGTAGAAGCGTTAAGGGGAAGACCAATGGAAAGCTTGAAGCAGGGAATCAGATCACCTGTCTCACAATCTCTCATATCTGTACAGTTAATATAAAAAGGTAAAGGGTCTTTTAAAGCTAGATTTGTTTAATCTTTTTGTTATATTGTAAGAAGAGCCCTTTACTGCAGTAGTTTCTGTGCTGGTTACTTAAAGAGAGTGTACTAGAAAGCAAAACCTTTCCTAAACTTTTGAGAGGCCTGTTGAAGTGTCTGGTCTGGCTCTGGTTCTAGACCTGGGAACAGTAATGTTACTTTTGCATACAAACAGTGGGCAAAGTGGATTTTGGGGTGAATTGGACATGGGAGCTGCTTCAATATTCTAAAAATAATTGCATGAAGTACCTCCCTTAATTGGAGGGAAGTCTGGCCTTTGTTTTGTATTGTAAAAGCTATTATATTTCTGCCCCTGAAAGGCAGTTCATGTATCCATCCTTAAAAATACCCGCTTGTTTTATCTGGTCTATCTGCTGGAGTAAGCTTTAAAATGTTATGAAAGAGAATCCTGAATAATGAAAAAAAATTATATTGGTAACAGTAGGCAATATGATATTAAGTCACTGCTGTTCATATGCTCTGGGTCTCTGTATTTCCTTTTTTTCTCTGGAACAAACTAAACAGGCTTTGGCAACGCAGGATCTTATAACATCAAACTGTACTCAAGGCAGAATTCCACAAAGTGCTTGCACAGCACAGAAAGTTTAAGTCTTGGCACCGAGACAGGTTTGTGTGGTACAGAAGAATTCTTATATTTGAATGTTTCTATCTTACAAGCCTTTGTATGTCAAACTTTAAGTGGAATTGACTGTTTATCCCAGTTGATTTTGACTAGTGACGCCTTCCAGGTTGGAGGGCGCTCACTTCACTCTGTTTCCCATCAGCACTCCTTGACTACCGGCATGTGGTGCCAATTTGTTCCTTCTGTACAGAGAAGAAAAGAGGTTTGGATTTAATTTTAAGCCTTGACACAAGGTTTAATTTGCTAAAAAGGGGAGCTGTGCCATTGTAAATCTTGGAGGAGACACCAAGGTTGCAAAAATTGTCAGCCCAATCTGTTTTGAGAACCGTTTCAGTCTTTCTATTAAAGGAACAATATTCCTTTTCACAGCTTGTTCAGCTGTGTCAAACCACACAGGTTGGCCTGTAGTTGGCTATTTATTGTACCTTTTATTGCTTTCTGATCAAGTTTTTATGATAAGAGGGAGATTTACGTACTGAAAATGGTTTATCAATACATTAGGAGAAAAAAAAATTACTCTGTTTCAGGTGACTAAACCTCAAAGCACAGCAGCTTATGGTTTGGCAGAGCGATTCACATAGAGAATAAAATCATTAAAATCTCCCTAGATTTACGGAAGTAAGTACATTGTGGGTCTACTACCATTCTTTTTGGCATGGGGAGGAACTGGAGTGCTATTTTGTTACTGGTGTTGAGTCAGACCATAGTTAACTATAGAGACTAGTTGGCCCTGTGGGCAGATTCTGATTCAGATTCTGATTCAGATTCTGATTCAGATTCTTACATCTAGGATGATGTAAATGGTCCCTCTTCCTTCACTGCTTCACATTGTAGAAGAAGAGAGGGTTTAAAATGAAACTCCACATCTCTGCTGAGAATGTGAATTTGGTCATTGACTTCAGTCAGGTCAGGGGGTCAGCCCCTGTCCTAATTCTTTGTAAATGTTTTCTGATCCATGATGATACTTTGAGGGAAGGGCAGCATGACGTGATGGGATTTGGTAAATATTTATTTAAACTAGTCTGGTTTAAAAAAAAAGATAATAATAATTGTTTTGTAGTTGGTTAAAACTCAGGAATTAAAAAAGATACCAGGAAAGCTGTAATACGTTAATGTATATTAAACCTATGCAATATCTTGCTTCAGTCCTTTTTTATTTTACTTTTTAAGAAATGGATGTCTGACCTGATAGTTCATTTATGCTCATCTGTCATGCAAGTCCTTTTTATTTCTTGGATTAAGTGCTACAGACCTAATAAATCATAGCTGCTCCTCTGGCACCATTCCAGTTCATGTTGTCAATCCGGGCAGTGTGCATGTGTGGTGTTTTAAATTCTGCAAAACAGCAACATTTTGTTCACTTTAACTTTGTGCTGTGGCTGACCTAGCTTTCAGGATAGTTTCAATTTTTCCGTATACGCTGTGTGATTAATACAGTGTTTTTAATATCTTTAAAAGTTGTTTAATTCTAATGTGAAAAAAATAAGCTTTATGCTAAAATATAAGGGTTATCTTGCTCCTTATACTACTTATTCTTGTTGTGAAGAAAGCCTAAACCCCTTTTGAAGGTAGAA
Source organism: Pampusana beccarii (assembly GCA_013399365.1). Classification (NCBI taxonomy): domain Eukaryota; kingdom Metazoa; phylum Chordata; class Aves; order Columbiformes; family Columbidae; genus Pampusana; species Pampusana beccarii. Next base: position 312,953 of record VWYH01008534.1, on the reverse strand, counting down.
AAAAAACCCCAATGAACCCTAAAGCCCCTTTTGCTATCTATCATCTACTGCTGTTTCTAAGCTACGTATCTTTTTGTGTTATTAACATGTGTTTTCTTTTTTCTTACTTGGATGCAGCTGACTGGGTGGGGAGATGTCTATACCCTGAAATGCTTTTCAATATTAATCAAATTGAACTGTGACGTAGTATTATAAGGAGGACAAATTAGACATGTGCCATAAACCGAACCATTTATCGAAAACTCTGCTTTCTTTTGGGCATGTACAACTGGAATAAAACAAGACCTGGTTCTAAATTGCCAGTGGCTTTGCTAAACGTGACAAGAACTGGCTTTGCAGAAACAGAGGCGAATGTGGATCCTGTTTTGTCCTGTTCCAGTTTGATTACTTGCGCTTCATTCTTACTCCTTGCTGGAAAGATCCATTTAACCCTTCTGCTGCTCTCAGTCAGAAATACAGTTTTCCAAGTTGCTGGGTGTCACTGGTGTCTGACAGATGTTTAATGGAGTTACGGGTGTTACGTTTCAATCACACATAACAAAGACCATTTAGAAGTGATGTGCCACTTCTAAAATTGAATCTGAATATATGAAATTCTACTCCATTCCCATAAAGGAGATAGATAGCGCAGAAGAGTTGATTAGCCCGTGACTCATCATTCCCATTTCTAGAACTCTATTTACTACAACCTACTTGAGTTATGCCAGCGAGCATTATGCTTTCATTGCAAGGGTTTTGCTTTTGGTGGTGGCAGCGCAGATTTCAGTGCACAGACTGGTCTGTCCGTGTGTCCGTCTGATGTAGAAACCAACCTCTGATCTGCGTGAGCCAATATCTGGAGCCCTGCTGACAGGAGATGCTGTTGGAGAGGAGAAGTTCCTCCTGGAAGGAGACCTCTCCAAGATCACTTCTTCTCATCCCAGTTCTCCTAATATTTCCATTTACGGCAATGTAATCCCTCTGTTTGGGACTAGAGGGATATGCGAGGTCTTGTGATAAAGCACAATGTTGTTTACCTGCAACAAACGCAGAAAGAGAGAAAAATCCTCTCCCACGTGGCTGCCGGGAACATCTCGAGCATCCTCTGTTGGATTTGTAGACACGCAGTGTTTGTGTGATTAATCAAGCCCGTTCTGAAGCCAGTGTAATTTGGAAAGATGACCATTTATAGAAGATTTGTTGTTTGCTGACCACAGTTACAATTATGTGGGAGAACAGATAGGTCAGATTTNTTTTTTTTTTTTTTTGTAAAAGCAGTATATTCTGTTAAAATTGGCTAGCAAAAAGATTTGTTTCCATGTGGCAGTGTATTTCAACACTGCGGAAAAAATGGTTATTTCATAAGCTTGAACATCAATCTTTGGATTTACACAAATTTTAAATTATATGCCTAAGAGTTTGTAACGGGAGCCAAGAGTTATTTTCTGGTTATTAATCTTTCTCCCCTATCCAAAAACATCCCCAAACTTTGTTTAGCTGTACAGTCTCTTCAGACTGTTGATTGTACGGTACTGGGGCTGAGAATGTTTCAGTTTATGTAACCAGTCTCTGTTTAAATTTCGATGACAGATCTTTTCATTTTGTTTACAGCCAAATAACAATGCAAACATGTCATGCTCCAGCCACAGACACGGTGTGCGGTCATTGAAAAGGGCACTCGCCAAATTGATTTCTTGGTCTTATCCTCTTAAAACTTATTAAAAGCATTTCATTGTTATGGGTGGCTGTTAGTGAGCAAAAACAAGCTTTCCTTATTTACACAAGGATGATCGCTAGTCACTATGTCTTCTCAGTTATTAGTTGTTTGGTTAATCAGAAAGCTGTGTTATTACAGCGTTTTTGTAGATTGCAGTTAAGCAGAAAAACCACACATGGCATAACGGTGAAATGTTTTACTGCGAACCCAAATACTTAACTAAAATCATATCTTTAATCTGTTTACAGCATTGCAATATTTAAATTGTTTGCGTGGATTTGGTTATAAGCTTTTACGTAGATACATTTGTGCTGTAGTATTTGGTAATACAAACGTCAATGTGAGGCAGCTTTCTGGGCATAATTAATACTAAATGACAATTTGCAAGTGAATTCATCGAGGCTTTTCTGGGTTTTCCATCTGGTCCGTATCATGCAAAGATGTCCAGTCAGCAGTGTTCAAGTTGTTTTCCAAATTCTTCCCCAACCTCTCTATGCACAGAAGGCTCTTGCTTATTTATTCTTAATAAGGTTTGCCAACCTTTCCAACAACTTTTTTTCTGCTCTTCTAGGAAAGTATAACTACTTCTAGGTCTAATAGTATAAGAAATTTTAGCCTGTTCCCTAATATTTTAACGTGGATTTTTGAGGTAGGTTCACGATGCAGTCTGAGCTTAAGCTCTGGTTTTGGCTACTGGAAACAAACAAACAAACAAAAAAACCAAAAACCCCCACATACTAAAATCCTGTTCATGTATTTGTCAGACTCTTGTAAAACTGGTTGTGTATTTTCCTTCCATTGCTTTTCCTATGGTGTGGAGCACCAACTGATGTTCCTCTTGTACTTAGCTCTTGTTTTCCAGTATCCAGCATAAACTCACTGGCAGAACATTCATACCCGTTTATATCTGTGCCAGCATTAAGATTTCTTCTTCATTTACCTTTCTGCTATCCTGAGCAGTCACGTTCCTCATCCGCTACTGCTCTGCCTTGGATTAATATCCCTTGTAGTTTGTATAACTGTATTTAATTATGTTTATACTAATCTAGTCCTCAAGGACATGACACATCTATGGCAAATATTACTGCCCTTCTGTGGATGGATAATACCTGTGAACTTTTGTATTGACAGCAGACGTCATCACGTTCCCGTTCTTTATGGCAAAGTCATAAAGGAGATGCAAAGGCTTATTTTACAAATCTTATCTAAGGAACTTCCCCAGTATCTTCCCTCTAACTCAAGTGCATAACATGTTGAGTTTGGTACTTTATATTGTTTATTTCTCTCTTCTTTTTTTTTTTCTGCTTTCCACCTCATTTCTCCTCCTTCAACTCCAGTTTCTTCTTGTTGAGTGCTGCGTTTACTATAAATTTTCATTATTTTAACAGGGTTGACAATCACTATCTTTGCAGAAACATTTACCGTTTACCTCTCTTTCATTTTCAGAAATGCATAGATTGTAGGGCTAGCATATTTTTAAGAGTCCTCAGATATTCCTTCCGCTTAGAAATTCTACATGAAATTCTTAAAAAAACTTAAATACATTTGTTCAGGATTTCTGGGCACATGAAAATCTGAGAAAAGCAATAGATCCAAATGGTCCCCTGGACATCTGCAAATCCTGGAAATGTCACGTGCAGAGAACAAGTGCAGTGAGGTTTGTGTTTCCAGGAAGGATCCAACCTGCTGTCCAAACAGCATCGGCACAGTTGGGCACGCACGGTAAATCAGATTTTTTCCTGGAATCGTGAGGCTTACGGACCACGTAGGGCATGTGTGCACACAGGCTTCTCTTCAGAAAACACCAGACAAAAAGTGTGGTAACCGTGGCTTTTTCTACTCTACTATATGCGTGTTCTGGAAAAAAAAGAAAGAAAAGTTATTACAGTTTTTTGTATTATATTCCCACTTGTGTTTTCGAGATGTTGATTGGAATGAGTAGCCCCAAACAGGGAGAGAGTATTTAAGCTGTATCTGCTCGGTAAACTAAACCACATGTTTATGTGCCTTTTTTTTACTAAACATTTGCCTGTTCTTCCTAGAATTTTAATTTAGGTGTTACCCAACTTGGAACACCGCTTCCAAAGTATTCTTATAGCGCAAGATGTGTGGCTGTGGGTTTGAAATGGAGAAGCCTCCTTAACTTCTATGAGTATAACATTTTGTGTCAATAACTGTCTCCACAGAGCTGAGCATCTACTATAATGCTGAGATGGAGACCAGAAGCCAGACGGATAGAATTAAAACTGTCAGGTAGTGCTGTTAAGACAGCACAAAGAGCAAAAATTCAATGAGGTGACTAAAAAAAATAAACCAAACTTGTCTCAAGCCAATATCATCAAATACTTTCAGCTACTGGACAGCAGATGATTATAACTGTGCACCACTGTTACATAAAAAAGTTTTTTGTAAAGGAGCCAAAAATATGTTGTGAACTTGTAGGAAATGAGGAAGAATATGGCAAAGGTTTTAAATAAAACACCCCCAACCCCAAACTCTCAGGTTTCCAAAAAACACTGTTTTTTTTCTTTGGAAAGAAAACATGAACACACCCCATAATCCTGAACAAATGCATGTGAAGTGCAAGTGACTAAAGGATTAATTATTCTCCTGCATCAAAACCAGGATAAAATACCCAAAGCCTCAACTATATTATCTATTCGGCACCTGGGGATGCTTAATAGACGGTTATTTTTAAGAGCAGAATGTGGAGCAGAACTATCTAGTGAAGAGAAATCCCATTCACATGCCTGAGAAAACTTCGGGCTATGTCTTGAAAGGAAAGTTCTCGAAAAGCTCTGGTAAGAAAACAGAAGCTGTGAATCATGCCATGCAGTATTAAAGAATTTAGAAGGCACACTAAGAAGTTCCATATCAATGCTTTTTCTTAAATATATTCAACAAAGGAACTATTTCCCTTCAACATTTTCGAATTTCAGCTTTCTGTCCCATCTACTTTTTAGCACTAGAACTGCTCAAAAAACTTGCAGTTATAGCTTTTAGTGTAAAATCCCTGGATTTCTTGCTTTTTATTTTTCTGCTTCTCAATAGGTTTAGAGAGAATTTTAAAGTTATAGCCTAAAAAGTGAATATTAAAAGAAAGAGATTATAAAAGCAATTGTAGAAAAGTGTGGGAACTCAAAACTTGAAACTCTTGTTATAGCTACAGCAGAACTGCATATGTGAACACGTCATTTTGTTCTCCCACAGTGCTCTGCAGTGATAAAATAACTTATTGAATCTTTGATTTCTTGTCAGTTCTTTGATTCTTCACCACAAAACGCATCGCCAAGAGTGGTGGTGGAAGAAACAAATTCAGACTCCCAGGCTCATTGAACAAAGTGTTTCAGAAATGCCTTCTCTGATTGAACTGTTTTGAATTCCAATTAATATTTGTTGAATCTCACATCTCTGGAAGTGTAAATCACTTACGGAAAATGGTTTGGGATTCGTTGCTTGACCTTATTTCTCAGAAAAACCTTAACATCTGGCCATGTGGACTGAGTTGCTGGAGCAGGCTGGTGATGGGAATTCTCCAACTCAAGTTTGGATTTTTTCCTACTCCTAATCAAAGTTCACTGCTATAACTTACATAAGTTAAAGCGGTTTTGGTGTGTGTGTGGGGGGGGAAGTGTGTTTGTTGGGTTTTTTTTTAATAATAAAAAAATAATTAGTACATGCATTTCTGTTGGCCTGGTTTACATAGAGGTCAGAAGGGATCATTCCAAGGTTATTCTTATCTTGAAATGTTGGAGTTGTGTGACATTCTGCTCCCCAAGAGCAGTTTCAACCTTCAGAATGATCAACAAGAATAACAAAAGGTCTCACTTGTGATTTCTTTTTTTTAATTATTTTCTGACTTTTCTTTCCAGAATTTATTTAGTTTGACTCTTTCTTGTAGGTCCAACGAGTTCTTGGAAACAAGTCTGACGAAAAATTTTGAAATGATGGATTAATTAATTTTGTGACAAAAATGTATGTTTCCATACTGCATATTTTTTTCATTAGACACACAAAACCCTGCAGCAGAAGAACAGATAATTTTTGAAATGGCTCAGAAAAATCGTGCCTTCCTATGTGTTAAGTAAATTTTCTATACTTCATGATTTTAGTAATATAACTAATGCACAGGATAAACTAAAAAACTAACATGGAAAGTTAAAATGTAGCTTTCCTCTCCGGCTTCTCATCTGCTGCAATAAATGGGAATTTTCACTTCTCTATCCTCTCAGTTGTATGCTGTAAAACCTGTTAGTGTCACTGAAGATTATACGGGTGTTTCAGTTGAGAAATTTAGTCTATATTTTACATACATGAAACTGTTAAAAATTGCATCTCATTCCTAAAATGCTTGCTGCGGGACAGTTGATATTCAGCTAACTTGTGCAAAGCTGCTTTTAGACCATCCAAGGTATAAATAAACGGGGAATGAAAAGGTGTGAAAGACTCGTTTGCTCAAACAAACGAGTTTACTCTGGGGTAAAAATAAAGAAATATATGAAAGAAATAGAAGAATATTTGTTTCATCACTCACTTCCGATGGTTGTCACTTGGCACTAGGAGATTGCTACACAAGCTCTCCTGATTTAGGTATGTGCTGTGTTGTAAGGGTTTGTCTGCTAGATCAAAAGGTGAGTCCCTTTCAAAAGTGGAAGTTTATCCTTGGTCATTCTCTGGAATGAGGAAAGATAATGGAAAAATGAACTGGTACCTAGAGAAGGAAAATATTTTATGTTGTACAGGTGGAATTTCCACTAAAAATGAAGTTTCGTTGTGTTCAGCACTCTGGTCTCCCGACTCTACAACTCCCTACAGCTGCCTGAAAGGAGGTTGGAGCATGGAGGGTGTTGGTCTCTGCTCCAAATTAGCAAGTGATAAGATGAGAAACGGCCTCAAGTTGTGTCATGGAATGTTCAGATTGGATATTAGGAAAACTTTCTTCATGGGAAGGGCTGTGGGGCATTGGAACAGGCTGCCCAGGGCAGTGGTGGAGTCACCATCCCTGGAGGGGTTGGACAGATGCAGAGATGTTGGCAATTAGGGACATGGGGTAGTGCTAGATTTAGGTTACGGTTGGACTTGATGATCTTGAGGGTCTTTTCCAACCAAAATGATTCTCTGATTCTACAAGATGTCCTGATTTAGGCATGTGCTGTGTTGCAAGGGTCTGTCTGCTAGAGAGAAAGGTGAGTCCCTTTCTTTATCCCTGGTTGTTCCCTGGAATGAGGAAAGATAACAGAAAAATGAATTGGTGCCTAGAGGAAGAAAATATTTTCAGTTGTGCAGGTGGAGTTTCCATTAAAAATAAGTTTTGTTTTGCTCAATACTCTGGTTTCCTGACAGCTACAGAAAAGATGATCTGAAAATAACTCACGACCTTGATCTGCACCTGCTGTAGTAATACAGCCATGGTGTGTGTTGGTGCGTTCAGCAACGCGCAGTTCAGTATAAATTGTGCTGTGATCACGCGAAAACACGCAGCAAGAGTTTGGGGGTAAAGGGGAGATGTTCTGTGATTTATTCAGTGCCCAGTCACCAACGGGCCGATGCTTCACTTGCAGCTGAGAGGTCAAGTGCATGGTCACCTCTATAGCTGGTGCTCCTTGGGTTGACCAAGCGATGCCGCTGCCCGGCTTGAGCAGCAGATGCGCTTCATCTCCAGATGTTTTCAGTATCTTCTGACCTGGGGCATGGGAACCTCAGTGCATTTTGCAAATCTGGTCTCGTTAGCATGATTCAATTAGATTATTGAAGAGTGCAGTTGACAAAACGCACGTATTATTTATAATTTGTGTTAGCGGTAAAAATGGCTTCAGACTGAAATTTTGTAAGCCTGTCTTCATGTCGTTTGTCGTTCAACAGATCTGATAAGGGAAAACAACATATTATAAAGAAAATATTTAGTATTTTAAATAGTTGCATGCACAATAATATTCCCTTTTTTTATATTGCTTCAAGAAAGAATTTAACACTTCTGTTTTTCAACTTCCTTCTCTGATGTATGGGTTTTCTTCTTGAATTTTATTGGTATGCCCTTTTAACAATATAAACTGTGTAAACTGACCGCTTTTTCTTGCATATGGAGCTTTTATTAGAAGTTCATGAGTGGCTTTTATTAGAGTTGAAATCTGCAAAGTTGCACATAATAAACTATACCTAAATTGCACCTTTTTTCATAAAACACTCATGTCTCTCTGTACTGTACTTTTCTCAATAGAATATTTAGAAAATAAAAGCACAACTTTAGCAGGCTTGAATTACCTAATGCTACTGCACTTTATGGTATATCCCAAATGACGTAAATCTGCACAGCAATATTTTTATTATTGATTTTTTCCAGGCAAGACAGTTTAAGTTCCTGCAGAATTATATTACTTTCACTATATACTCTGTTATACTGCATAAGACATTGAAAGTATCTAGTTTTCCCCCAAAGACACAGTGAATTATATTTTACGTATAGCATCGCATTAAATGCCTATAGATGCAACAAATATGACCTGCAGTCTGAAGCGCTAAGTAGTGATTACATTTAGAAGATTTTCTTATTGTTACAGTGATTTAGTCTAGTGGTATGAAGTGGAATTACCGATACATCTAAACGTTATGAAGCTTTTCATGAGGAATTCAGGATATTTTTATTTATTTCCCCCTCCTCGTCAACAGATGTGAGAAAAAAAAAAATACGCAAAGAAGATCACAAACCCTACATTGTGTGTATTGCACGAGACTAAGAATTTGGTTAAAATTCTGAAGTTCGTTAAAGAAAAAGGGATATTTCAGGTAGTGTGGGCTATCGTAACAGTCATAGGCTTATTTATTCATCCATCTCACGTCAATGGTATTTCTGATTTCTGTTTTGTTTTACAGGCTGAGGCTTGGTAAATATCTTTTCTGTTCTAGGGGTGGTTCAAATAGAGATGGTCCAAGCTAGTTGTATCTGTAAGATTTTCAACCGGAACTTTGATAGGATCTTATGGTATAATCACAACTCAATTCTAGAGTTCATTTAGATACATTAATATTTGTAATCTATACTAGCACAAATCATTGCCACACGTAAGATACTTGTAGTTCTTATTTTTCTTTTTGTCTTTGGCAGTTTTTCCCCTTCTGTGCATATTGCAATAGTGTATGTGTATATTTATTTATTTATATTTGTTTAATTGTGGCAACACTTTGTACATAGATGAAGTTAATGTCAACATGAAACCCTGTGCTGCTTTCCTGTGGTAAATGGTACCATCGGACTCTTTTCACACAAGTGCTTAAGGTGGCCTGTCCGACTGTCACTAGTACCACAGAGGAAAAAAAAAATAAAATAATGTGCACCAAACAATTAAACCCAGCACATTTGTAATATCTAAATGCTGTTAATTCCTCCATGCCTGAAACTCGGTTGCATTGTGAAGCTGCCGTGTCTGCTACCGCTGAATCTCCCACCAAAGAACTTTGCCAGTTCCCTCTGGCCAAGTAACACTTCTGGAATTATAAAATATATTGGGCCTGTTTTTCCTTCCCTTCAATAGGGAAAGTTTAACAAGGCCAAAGCCTGCTGGACAAATAAAAAGAACTAAAGAATTGGAAGAGCTTGCAGAAAAAGCAGTTTCAGGCTTCTTTAATTATCCACGGATGCCAAAAGGCACAACAAGGAAGAGATTCATATCAACAATGTGACAGATATTTTTTTATTCTATAGCGATCCTGTCAGTAAAAGAAATTTAATATAGACTCTTATCACTCTGTACCATCTCATTTAAGTGTGCAGGTGACTGAGTAATGCACCCCAGGAAAATTCATCTTCTCAGAATCTGTAATTTTCTGACACAGAAGAATGTGTTGTGCTGGGAGAAGGGATGAGGAGCAGCAGTACTTCTGCTGTGAAGTATTTTTCCAGTTTATTTTACTTCGAAATACTGCAGTGGAATCACAGGAGTAGCAGCATTATGCCATTGCGGGTTTGGTAACTATTGAGAGGTTTGCGAGCTTATTTATACTTATCTTGTTGTCTGAGACATAAAAGGCGGGATATTTTGTAGCATCATTTATTTCTTTAAAGGCTATATAGAGAAATCTTAATTTGGACAGCCTGGTTTATAATCTGCGCTCTGGGAATTTGCACTTGTCTGGAAACTTTACTGGTGGCACCAGTTTGCTGTTACTGGGTAGAATCTCCAGCTCCATCTCTGCATTATATTGGTTCTTCTGGCCTCTCAGTAATGTCCTTTTTATGGGACAATTTCCACAGATCTCATCCCCTTGCCTCGTGCTTAAACCTTTTGTGTAGCTGGTCCAGATGTCCCGACCCACAAACCAACGTGTAAAGATCTTCTTGGGTATGGTTATGGCATAACAGGAATATTTTCTTTGTAGCATATGATCCACAGTGCTTGAAATGTGATAAATGCAATAACCAAAGGAGCAAACTGCAGTCAGCACTGGGGGAAGACACAAAGACAGTGCTGGAAAATCCCTCACCCACCTCCTGGCAAATAATGTCCCTGCAAGAGCAATTATAGGGTGAGCAAAAATTGTCTATGCAAGAGAAGCTGTGCTGCATTTAACGTGGAGTAGTTTATAAAAGCAAGAGAGAAGGTATTCTATAATTAATAATATTGGCCAGAATGAGGATTTATTGCCTGTCTTGCTATGCACAAACAAGTATACATATAAAAATATATATAGTAATTTACTGTGTAGCAAATATTTGTGAAGAAAAGGATTTGGCAACAAAACATTTGAAGTTCTCAAACTTGAAAGGTGCACTTCGGTGTTCTCATTCCTTTTTAACAGGATGGTAAGATTAAGCAATTTGGGCAAAGTTTCAAAGAAAATCTGTGATGTGGAATTGAGCATTAAATACCATTCCAATCTTTAATAGCAAGATTTAGTATATTTTTATTAATCAATAGATAATTTACATTGTCTCAGAATTTATTTCTGGCAGTTTTCAGGTGCTGTAGGTGTATATTATGACATTTTTATAAAGGCAAAATGTAAAAACACATTTTAAGTTAAAAACCTGAACAAACCGGCACTGAAATAACCAAATAATCTGTGTTTCTGAGGAGATTTCAGAGGAACTACCTCTGCATGTGCTTGTCTCACACTTGAGGATTTTAGGAGGATTTGCTGTCTTGCTTTAGGTCGTCATTGAATCTCAACTAGACTTTTCTCATGGGTGTTATTTGATCCCTCATCCCCAAACCAGGTAGGATGGGGAAAATCTTTTTCTCGTTACGCTTGTGGCTCAATGTCCATGTGAAAGATTCCTGGAAAGTGGGCAGGGGGTTTCTTTAAGCTGAGAGATTCAATTCTTCATGGTTATGGGTATTTTTTCTGAGTGTGTTTCTACTTTTGTGGAGCCCATGGTCCTGAGCATCCCAATCCAAGGAAGTTGTTACCATGGCTGGATGTGAGTTCCCAAAAACACGGGGATTCTATGGGAAATGCACTTTTCTTTCAAACTTCTCTCTCCAGCCCTGTTTAATAAATGATGTGTTCATGATCTTTTAACATCAGTAACAATTTGTTAGTCATATTACACTGTAGAAGGGAGAGACTGGGAAGCTATCTGAACCATTTTAAAACTTAAATTAGCCACCATAAAGTGCAGAATAAAATTATAAAGACTTTCTTGTAATACAAAATTCATAGAGACAAAACTCTAATTTCCTGATGGATATATGATATTAATGTAACGGATACCTCAGTGTAGTTAAATTGCATTAAATGGTTATTAATGCTTGAATAAACTTCAAGGAAGTGGGTACTGGTTGAAATGGGATAATATTTTGTTCTGCTAAATTATACGTTAATTGGTATTTCCTCCCTTGTAAAAGGACCTGAAGGGCTTAATAAAATATGTGGTAGAAACATTATTTTTTCTTCTTGAGATGTTAAGTCTAGAGTTTAACTGGAAACATTTCAGATCATTCCCAGAAAATTCACCAGCACTCATGGTGACATGGCTTACAGGATAAATAATTATGGCTTTTAGTTATTCAAGAGTGTACAGGGCAATATGCAAGGGAGGGAAAGAAACGCTACAAGTGAATTGTTTGCTGGTTTGTTTTCGTGTTTGAAGTGATACTTTGCTTAGATGTAGGTACCTACTTCCAATGTAATATTGTGAATAACATGGGGAGATGGTTATTCCAGGGTGAATAGAGGAGGGGAACCAGCAAAGGACCTCAACTCGCGTCTGTGGATGATTCGGAGAGGTATCAGCAAATCCAGAGAAGATTGTTTAAGAAAACCTCGTTTAATACATCTCATTCAGTACTCTGAACTTTCCTGAAGTGATTTTTATTCCTTTTTTCCTTTTTTTGTAGAACTGCTTGTTCCCTGTTGTGTCAGAACTGACCAGAATTGTTACGTAAGGGCTAAGTAAAATATTCGTATATGGAAATATCAAATATGGATTCTCTTTCCTTTGGAGAAGGAAAAGAAAAAAATAATTTATCTTTGGATATGCATATTTTTATATATATGGATTTATTTGTATTGTGAATAAGCTTCCCTTCACTTGAACATTCAATAATACTGTACTTAACAATTACTGAAAATGAGATTTTTTTCCACCTTTTCTTCTGGAGGAACTTTAGTTGATTAATGAGTGAATGGATACAGATCATTAACTACATCACAGAAAGAAAGCAAAATTATTTCCTTGAGAACACAGAAGTTAGCGTGGAAGCTTCAACCTCTCACCGCACAGAACCCATTAATGTTTTAATAGCAATGTTGCATTTTCCAAGTGGATATGCAAACTTATGTTTTCTCTGCTCCTTCTGGCACCCCTCTCCATGTTAAAAACAGACCCTGTCTTACAGAGTTCTCACAGAATTTTTATTTTTCAGTCGATACTGTCTGGGAAACACAAAATCGCAGCCTCCACTGAGATAATTCTCCTTGTATAACTTAAAGCAAATCGCAGAGAAAGAATGAGGTTAGCCAAAGTTTTTGGAGCTCTGTGACTTATCTTAGAAGAAAAACACGATAATAGGATCGGATACTTTTGATGCAATGCAAATACTTTCATATTTACAAAGAATGGGCAAGTTCCCATTTCCTGTTTGCCAAAGGAATCATAGAGGAGACAGGATTTTTGTTTCCAGCCAAGTGTGATCCCTTTCATAGGTTTAATTCGGGATCTGGCTACAGCTGTTTCTCTCGTTGTGCCTCATCTTTTTTCTGCTTCCCTTCTCTTTCTGCCTTTTTTTTTGGAAGACCCTCACATTTTCAAAAACCCCTTTATCCCTCTGTGCTTTCGGTGCATCCTTGCCCTGGGTACCAGCCTGGATCAGGGTGTGGAGCGGAGGCCGATGCAGTTTCATAAACATCATCTTACAACTATCTTATCTGAAGGCTGGTAATTGAAAGAAGTTACTTTCAAGGAGGTTTTATCCATCACGCACGTAATAGTGGAGACAATGCATATAAGCATAACTAACTGTAAACAAAAACTATTTTATAGAAGCCAGGTGCTGCAGAGCCCTTTTGCAAACTCTGTGTTGATTTGTCAGAGGGAACTTGAGTAAGTTACGGCTTCATGTAACTTTTTAGTAGTGTAGAGTGTTCCATGATGGAAGAGTAAAGTCACTGACCGAAGAAACGTCTCTGAGGAAAACAATATTATTGTCATTTTTATTTTAAAACATACTCATTCTCGCCTGACGCCAGAAGATGTGGCACTTAGAGCTGTGGTTTAGAGGTGGGCCTGACAGTGTTGAGTTCACGTTTGGACTCGATCTTAAGGGTCTTTTCCACCTTTATAATTCTAAGAAACCCCCAAATTCCCGATCGATCCATGGGAGGCAGGTCACACGGGTGCTGTAGTTTGAGGCAGAATAGGGTGTTCTGGAATTTCTAATTAATTTGTGAAATGTGTTGCTTTCTGAGATTTAACCTGTGTGCTGTCTAGCCCTTAACACGCGCGGCCCTAATGATGAACTCTGCCTTGCAAGGCTTGCGATGAGGCTCATTCTTCTGAGCAGAGGTTGGCACTTTGGTCCCAAAGGAAACAATTCCTTCTTTATAATTTTGGGTCCTCATGGTGGCACCTTCTGGAAAGGTGTGATCAGCAAGGGGCTGCACTCAGCGGTTTCCACACACACAGGAAAAAAGAAAAAAGAATAATTCCCTCCACAACAGGGATTCACATGGAAAAAGTCTGTGACCCGACTTATCTGGGAGGTCAGGCTTGATAATCCAAAGACTCCCAAAGGGTATTAAAATATGGGAATTGTTAATGTAGAACCACTGTGGGTATCTTGTGGTATTATGAGGTGGGGCGAGGTTATGTCCATGCTTGTGCAGAGTATTCCTGAGCATTTTTAGAAACAAACTGCTGGTTTGGGGTGTTATTACCATTTTTTCTCATATTGCTCCACCAGGGATCAGCAATTTATCGGATGATCTCTCTGAGCTCTCAGCCTTTTCCTTCCCAGCTCCAATACCCTGCACAAGAATGAAAACACTTTGTGGGCTTCATCTTAATAGGGACTCCCCCACCCCAAAACAAGATCTTTATCCGAAGATTTTAATTAATTGCAAAAGTTAAAAATAAATCGTGCTGGAGTACCATTGATAATCCTCCTAGGCTGGCTTTCATTCATGTTAATGTGTAATACAGCCACAGTAAGATTTAATTTTAACCATAATTATAAAAGTTTGAAATTAAATCTTACTAGGGATGTGTTCTCCATTAATATGGACAAAAACTGATCTGGGAGGATTATTATGGGGGACACAAGAAAGATTTAATTTTTAACTTTTATAATTAATTCAAAAATGTGATAAAGGATTTTGTTTCAGGGGAGGGAGGGGGGTGCTCTCCAGACCACTAAGACATCCCAGCTCTTTCAGAGCCATCTTAATTACAGCCACAAAGAATTATTTGTTAGAGAATGGTGGTCAGGAGCTCAAACTGCTTCTTTTATCCAGAAATAAATGTGCAGGCACTTTGAAACTTGCACTGAAAGAAGCACCGTGGTTCATGGGGAGGCAAGGAGGTCAGAGGAGCATATATATAGATATATACATACAGGCACATGAACACAGGTAGAAACCTGTATTATACACTTACATGAAAGTGTATATAGATAAGTAAATATACTTGCATTTTATATATACGAGTGTATATACATATTTAAAACTTGTGACAAAAAAAATAGGTGTTTGTTCATCTCCGTGTTTCTAATACTTTATCCACACAGATGTATACAAATGTATGGACAGCTCTTCTTCCCATTTAAAAAAAAAAAAAAACAAACAAACTTCAATAAGATAAAAGGAAGATTAATGAAAACCATTTCTTTCAATAGATGCTCCTGTATTTGGCTTCACTGGATTTCAGTGCAGTTGTCAAGGTGCACAGCAGGCAGAGGTAGAAATAAAGTAAATTTACTGAGAATTTTCTGTGAAAGATCAGGTTATGTCACAACTAGATATGTATGAAAAAGATTTAAATGAATCAAGGATTTGTTTCACAGGTACATGTTTAGGAACCAGCTTCAGCTTTAAATTGCAATTCTTTTCTGAAATACTTTGATTTAACGATTCGCTGTATCATAGTAACTTCCATATCAGATATACATGGTTTTCCAATGCAGAGATGGTGTTTGTGGTGTTTTTTACGCTCTGTTTCTTTTTCCTTTGCTTCTAGTGTTGAAATTTTAACATTCCATTTGAAAATTCAGGATTCTTACCTTCTTCTTATGGCAAGAAATCTGATTGAGTGCTGAGTCTTGATGAGGATGCACCAAGTCCAGAGCCAGGTTTAAATCCTTATCCTGACAGTTCCTCATCAGTTGGTGTTCAGTTTTTTTGTTTTTGAGAAAGTGCGTGTTTATTATGGCAGGAATAAGGAAAAGACTTTTTTTGTTTTAATAATGTTCTTTTTTTTTTGAAGGTTGGGTTTCCTGTAGTTTCTCGTAAATTTTACCAAGTTAATTTTGTAACAAAATAGAAAAATAGCGTAATCTTTTATTTTTAACAATCACTTCAAAAAAGTTTGGAGGCATGAAAAGTAATATTTCCTGAAGAGTAAAAATATGTAGACTCTCAACATTTTTGCAGAGTTCTGCATCCTTGCAAATACATATCAAGCCAGTCACAGACTATTTCTCCTCATCTTCATGTTTTCAGAAAATATCTGTACTTACAATGTTTCCCCTAAGTAAATAAGTCTAGAAGTAAAATGTGAACAATTCCATCTTCCATATCTTAATTCAATGAAATGTTTAATGTGGTTTGTAGTTTTCATTTATATTGTAGTTTTTTGTCAGCATCTGCTTTCATTTTTTATTCTCGTTTCTCCAAGTAATCAGGTTTGGACCGCACTGAAAAACACATTATCATGAAATTCTGTAGTTACACGAGGCAGATTCTTCCTGCATTAGCACCAATAACCCCCCCCTTGCCGAACACTCACATCAGGAAGGTCACAAAGTGGCCCCAAGTCACTCAATGGTGACGAGCAGAAGAGCATTTTCAGATTGAAATGATCTTTGAACCACCTCTATAGAATTTTGAACCTCAACTTGACTGGGGGATGCTCATGGATACACAGAGCAGGTTACTTTGAACTTCCACCCGGCTGCATGTACGGCCCAAAATTGGTATTTCTTGGGAAAAAGGGACGTGTGTTGGAATCGTTGTAAAATAGACCTGGCGTTGGTGTCCCCTGTTTGCTGCTGGAGTTGTGAATTTGCTCTTGGCATGCTGGTTTTTCTGTGTATCTGTAGAAAACGTGCTGACAGATACAGCAAAAAAGGATCGAAAAAAGGACTAAATTGGGTGTTAAAAATTAACTATTTGATACCTTTCATAGTATCAGGTACTTTCATTTGAATCTTCTTTGTGGCAAACAGCTGCTGTCCTTCGCATAATATTTGAAATAATAACGATAACAAAATCAAACTATCGGTGAAAATGTCTGGCTTTATTATTATCATGATTCGGGGGTTTTGTGTGGTTTTTTTGTTTGTTTGTTGTGGTTTTTTAATTTTTTTAAAAATTTTTCCTTCAGAGAGAGCATTTGGCTCTTAACGACACAACACACAATAACCTCCTTTTCAACTTTTTTCTTTGCATTCTGCTGATAATACTTCTGTACAAGGCACTTTTTGTGTTCCGTTTCAGGATATTTGAATGTTCAAACACAGTTTGGCATAGATGGGGAAAGCCACGGACTGCACCTGTTGGCGTCAGTGGGCTTTGGCCCGTTGTAAGTGGTTAGATGGGGGGGGGCATCAATGCAGGGAGATTCTAAAAAGTGAAGATGTATTCTTCGGGCGAGCTTTTCCTCTTAGAAATGTGTACCTGAGGAAAACTTCAATTCATGATCACTTGCATCACTGTGCTTACCAAAATCAATGTGTAGAATGAATGAAAATTAGAGACAATTTATTCTGAGGACCTCAAAGTTCTGAAATAGGTAATAACAATTGTTCTTGTGTTGAAGACGACATTGGACATGATATATTATAAAAAGTACTTTATTGTAGGACACTTTAAAAATAGTGGTAGCATCATCTTTATTGGACTCAAATTGATGGGAAAATTGAATTTTATCAGAGATAAAATTCTTCCTGGTCAGTTGCCTGAAAAACAGGTGAGAGAACGACTGTTACGTGATGAAGGGTAAGAAAATCTTGCTCATGATTTCAACAGAGAAAGTCTCATCTCTGAAGGAAGTCGTGGACGGCCAGGGTTAGTACTGTTCATGGGCTCAACAGCTGAATTTATTGAGGCAGGAATGAGAGGAAACTCCAGCTTTACATGCAGTTTCTTGGCCAGGGGTCTACTAGGCATATTGATTTTTGAAATCTGCTTTTACAAAGTGTACAGCTGAAATCTCTTAATGATTTCTTTGTATTTGGGGGGAAAAGAAGTTCAGCGACATCAGCTTAACCTCTCAGAATACTTTTTTCTTCCCACATTTATCATCAGCCACGGAAAGACAAGTCCCTGTGACTGAATCGTGGGACCCAGAGATTGAAAATCTGGTTCCTATGGCAAATTCACCTTAATAAATTTAAGATACTTACTTATAACATGCATCCAATTAACTGCAATTTAAGGTGTGTGGAAGAAAACTATAAAAGTCATTTTTCCTCCAAAACAAAAAAAAAAGCTGAATTAATATTACTCTTTCCCTTCTGGCTGCAAAAAGTTCAGTGCACTTTCTAGTACCTTGAATTTTTCTTTATCGTACAGAACATGTTACAAAATAATAATACTTTGCTACAATGGATGGGGAAAGTGAGAGAGCATACCATAATAAAGTGACTTAGCTAAACTTGCAGAGTGTGCTGTTAACTGATTTAGGACCAGATCCCAGAAATCCAGATTTGACCACTTAGACATTGTGGCAAGACAAATTTAATAGCTCGACTGTCCTCTAATCTTCAACGTTCCTGGATTTCCAAGAACCTTCCAAATAACAACTAAAACATTCAGAGTTTCATAAAAATGCCCCCAACCTCATCAGAAAGTGCTGAAGTGCTTCTGTGTCTTCAGCCTCACTATAAATAAAAAATATTTTTAAAAAGAAAAAAAAAAGTAAAAGATATTTTATTACAGGGTCTCCCCTTCTGTCTCTGGCTTTGAGCCAAAGTACACTATGAAGTAACAGTTGGAAATGACCTCCACTCCTTTAAATATGTTGTTTCTTTGGTTTGGCTTAAAAATAATCATATGTTTAAAAAAAAAAAAATTAGTCGACATTTCGTGGTAAGCCCAAATTTTTACTCATAATGTGGCTCTTTGCCAGTGTTAATATGACATCAGAGTGATGTTACTGTGATTATGCCGCGCACATTGAAACTGTAACACATTGTGATGATGATATATTAAACATTGACATAGAACCTGAATATGTAATTGGCAATGGCAAAAGAAGGATTATTTAATATCTTCCATGCTACCTTCCCCACTCACGTTGCTCAGGGTCGTGCCTTCTCAGTGCATTCTCATTATTTCCGATTGAATATCCTGATGTTCAGCAAGTATTTATGGGAACCTACAACAGCCTCTCTGTTGGATATGTTTTCTACATAATGCAACAGTCAAGGGATTTCTAATATGACATCTTTCTTACAAAGGAAAGCTTTAAAATGGATTTTTAAAAATTATTTTCTCCTCCTTGTTCTATCATGAAGATAAGAGGATGCTTAGTTAAACATTAGGTCATTTTCGTGATAATGTTAGGCGCTAGATAAGCTTAAAATAAATCATACTTCGCAAAAGCTCTCAACTAATCAGTGCTTAAGTTGAGGGGTTTTTTTAACTTCTTTGTATTTGATTTGTCCTAAGAATTACATACTGTATTTATAAACTCACAGAGGACCCTTTGGGTAGAAACCGTCCTTTATGTTTTTACATATCCAGCTGAACATCTCCTTTCCCATAGTGTCTCTTTGGCTTTTATTTCTTGTAGCATTCAGCAGAAATGTGCTCTGTCAAGCACAGCCAGAAGATATCGTACCCTTGAGGAAAGTTGAGTAGTTGTGTTCCCACGAAATTCTTCCCCTCTCCCCGTTGTGCTGAAGTGAAGATTCCTTCCCAGCTGTGACTCTTTCTATATTCCTCAGCACCAAGTCCGAGATTTGTGCCTTTTGAACTGACTCATCTGTAGCCATTTTCAGGAAGAACAGTTAGGGTGTCTAAACTATTTAATTATATTTTTTGCATGCTGTCTTCTCTCTATTTTGCACTGTTTTGTCCAAAGAAAGGAAAATCGTATTTTCTGTGTAATATTGAAAACAATATTTCTACCAAGCTGAAGTTACTTAATGGTCTCAAAATGTTGCTTAACTTAGACATGCTCTGACTTTGTAAGTTGTGCATTTCTGTACACGTGTACTGTGTTCTATGCTCTTGTAGAATCACAAATGGTTTGGGTTGAAGGGCCCTTCCCAGCTCCCCCAGTGCCCCCCCTGCCATGACAGGGACATCTTCAGCAGCTCAGGTTGCTCAGAGCCCCGTCCAGCCTGGCCTGGGATGTCTCCAGGGATGGTTCAGCCACCACCTCTCTGGGAACCTGGGCCAGGCTCTCACCACCCTCAGGGCCAACAATTTCTTTCTTACACCTAATATAAATCTCCCTTTTTCAGTTTAAAGCAATCACCCTTGTCCTGTCACTCCATGCCCTTGTAAAACATCTCTCTCAAGCTTTCTTGTAGGTCCCTTTTAGGCTTAGTGCCTACTTTTCTAAGAGTAAAGCTAAGCTGTAATTTCTGAGAGATTATTTTATGTACAACAGCCTCCTTTTTGCATTACCAATATAAAAAAAAGGAGAACAATAACTCCTAACATTACCATACTGTAACTTGTTTAGCTGTTTCTTGTCTAAGAAATCACCCTTGGTTTACTGGATAAGCCCAGGTCCAGCATGGCTGCGGATGGTTGTGGGCCACCTACAAAGGAGTTTTATTCTACTTTTTGTACCTCCCTGCAGTGCTGGGGAGCTTTATTAGGACACTCTGTGAAATCCAGTGATGTATCTGGTAGCAATCTAAATTGTGATTAGCCAATGGAATTCTGCATTTCCATTAACGCTGAAGCCCGGTGTCCCTGAGATTTATATCCCTGAATCTCTCAATTGATTTATAACCTGGTAATCCTTTTATCGCCATTTATATGCAGCATAACTTGACGTAAGTGCTAGAATGTCTCCATTAATTGAATTCAAGAGTGTTGGACTGAGAAACTGGACTGAAAACTTTTAGGCTATACTGTAAATACACTTTGTGTCAAAGGAATCCAGGAGGTACTATGTCCTTGAGTTGCTTCATCTTTATGTTCACTCTCAAGTGAAATGAAGAAGGAAAAAAACTCTACCAGCTATTAATGATGTGTTTGGAGTATCTGATGTGATAAAACAGTGTTAAAATATTTAATTTTGCATTCTGCGCTGTGGTGCAGAGATACCTGCCTGGGTCCCAAACACAGTATCTTTTTTTTGTAGGGCTGTTCAAATCCCACTGGAGTCAATAGGAACCGAGCATCTGGATTTCAAAAAAATGTCTGCTGCTGTTAAGAACTAGGACGTGAAAAGATATTTTTCGTTCTTTGTCCGAAATCATACAATATTAACCTTTCCCAAGTTGTATGGCACACAAGTGTGGCATCCCAGCACTGCTAATTTTAATTATGTGATGGAAAATTTAATAGTTACTGCAGCTTTGCATTATTGCTACTCCTTCTGTGTGGACTAAGACATTAGAGGAAAACATCGCCTATAGGAAAATCTATTTCTCTGAAACAATGGCTCACCAGGAGCAGCCCCTTCGATAACCTTTCGTGGCCCTGTCTGCAGAGAGTGGGGGGAGTCCCATGTTACATTTAAATCAAATACGTAGCACAGCAAATGGAGGAGCTATTAAAATATATTTATTATTCATTATTAGTAAATTGCCTGCATGTGGAGTACTATAGAGCAGCAAACTTACAATTTTGTTGACTCATTAAAAGTCTACGGTGTGATGTCCTGCGAAACCCAAATTTGTATTTATGGCATTAATTTTAAAGCTCTATTTAAGCAATTACATCTGTGTATTACAAGAAAAAGAGGCAGAATAAAGGTAAATCTTACAGTATGCTGGAAATTTGCTGGTTGAATGTGCTACTGTCTATCTTGAGAGTTAAAGTGCTATTGGGATAGAACCTGATTTAACCCAGAATTTTACAGGTGAGACTGTGGAAGATAATGTGTGCCACTACTGAAGATGTGTTAATAAATTATAATTCTGTATGCTGTATGCATTCCAATTGCCTCTTTAGTAAATACTTAACACATTAAAGTCTGCCAGAAAATCAGATGAAACGAAACCCATTTAATTCCTTAATTTGTATTATGTTATGCAATACTACATCATGTTGCGTCCATAGAAACNAAAAAAAAAAAAGCACAGGATTTAAATATCACCTTAATTTTCCGAGAGCACTTTCATTGTGCTTTGTTGATCTTAAAACCCTCTGAGTGATTACTGCAACTGTTCATAATTTAGTTTTCTAGTTNTTGATATTTTCTGAATCGGATCTTCTGTTTCTCAGCAATTTGTTAATATGCTGGTGTCTTCAGGGAGAGAACCGTAAGAGAACTTTCCACCTCTTGGGTGTGATGTCTTCTTATGCTGTGGGAGGAGAAAAGGAGTAGATAACAAAAAAAGGAGGGTGATCATTCCTGTCCTCCTGTGTTGTGATGATGAAGCTACACTGGTACTATAAGAATTTAATGCATTGAAACCTCGTTGTCAAGATTGTTCCATTTAATGAAAAAATTCAACATTTTTTCATCCCAAACCTGCTTGAAATTAACCGTGAGCACCTTAGATGATTAAGTTGTTTAAAATTAAACATGCTTATGAATACATAGAGTATCAGGACATTTAGTTAGCAAATATATAATAAAACCAACAGATCACAAGTAATCATCCCTGAGGGGAAAATGCTCTTCTGCTACTGCGTGTGTGGGCTGAGCAGAAATATGGGAACTTTAATGCTCATCAGCAACACCAACATTGAAAAGCTAATTAGTCCGAAAAATGGACACGCAAAGTTCTTTGTTAATGGTTTCAAAAAGGCAATTGTGTGATGTTAAGAGTAGAACTAGTTAAAGAATGAACTGTTTGTGAGCGTCAAAAAAAACCCTAAATCAATTTATTTTTATTTGAGCAAGAGTTCAATTTGTAAAATTCTTGAGAATTCATTTAAAAAACAAACAAACAACTCCCATTTCATGATCTCCTGTAGAGGGGGAAACTGGGAGCTGCTCTGGGTCTCAGCAAACAAAGTGAAAAAGAAAATGAACTTGAGCTCTGGTACGTGGAACACGGCCCAGGACCCTCATGTTCAGGTCCTGGAGGGAACCCACAAAACCCACATATTTGGCATCCAATATAACCTTATAATAGGCAAATAGGGTATTTTCTGAGTGAAGCTATAGACTACTTTTCTGGTCCTGCCTAAAGTGAAAAGAACAGACGTTGCGATACTGTGGACAAAAAAAAAAAAAGCACAGGATTTAAATATCACCTTAATTTTCCGAGAGCACTTTCATTGTGCTTTGTTGATCTTAAAACCCTCTGAGTGATTACTGCAACTGTTCATAATTTAGTTTTCTAGTTACTAAAAGAAGCCAAAGTCAAAAGAGCCATCTTCTGTATTTTGGCTTTGTGCTGTATAAAATAGTTGACTAACTGATAAAAAACTGTCTTGTCATATTTTGTAATAAAACAATGTTTTTGTGCATAACTTGGCTTGTCCTAGTGAGTTACACTGCTCAATGTTTCATAGTAACAATTTCCAATGGGATTTTAATAATACTCTTGGTCTTACCATCTTGTACGGTGTAAGCTGTTACATTCAATTTGTAAGAAAAATATTCAGGTATAAAACTAGATAATCTGTATCCCTTTAGAATCAAAAGTCACTTTGCCAAAATATTTTAACACATGAAATTGCTTCTTAAGAGATGTTTGCTATGATAAAACGACAGAAAACTACATT
This sequence comes from Pampusana beccarii, assembly GCA_013399365.1. NCBI lineage: Eukaryota > Metazoa > Chordata > Aves > Columbiformes > Columbidae > Pampusana > Pampusana beccarii. The sequence goes on along the minus strand of VWYH01008534.1, from coordinate 289,738 downwards.
TCCATTATAATTATAACTGACTAGTGGTGCTAAGTTTTTATAATTTAAAGGTATTCTCAAATCTGACAGCTCTTCCATGTTGAATTATGCATTTCTGGCTCTTAAATAGTTCTGCTGGCATGAGACAGCTGAGATGAAGTTGTCTTTCTAAAATAATTGCTCCATGGAGCATCCATTATACCTTCAGAAAAAATGTATTACTTGACTTCTACAAATTATAGACTAGCCTATAATGGGTATTTTTGACAGCTATTAGCTTTTTAAAAAAAATCCGAACAGTAAAATGAGTATTGATATCACTCTGCCGTGTCTTGCATGTTAATACCAACCTTTTCTGTACTCCCTTTCTAACGCATGATGTAATCATTAATTACAATAATATTGATGTAATTGCACTCATCCTAAACTCCCCCCACTGTAATAGCAACGTGTTATTTTTTTCCTACAGTAATACTTGCTTCATATTTCTTGTTCTTAGAAGAAAAAAAAAAAAAAAACAAGAAATAAAACCAGATAAACAGATTTAAGCATAAAATCCTACACCATATTTTGCCATCATCACAGTTTACCACTGTGTGGTGTATTTACGTTTTCAGACGCTGCTTTAGCAAATTATTTATCACTTTGCACGAGGTGAATGTGTGGCAGTTCAGAAGGCGTTAAAAGGGGAGTTATTGGGCATGGCGAAACAGAAAAGCTTACTGATCTTCTTCAATAAAATGAGATATTCTGTGGATTAAGTATATATTGTCTGTGTTTTATTTAATAGGCTTGTAACTGAGAGGAGTATCTATGAGAACGGATGCCCGTCCTCCTGCTTGACCCAGCTGTGTGTCTTCGCATGCGGAGGAGCAATTCTGCAAAAGGGAAGTATTTTAATTTTATAGATATCTTTTGTGAATTCAGTGGAGGGTGGGGTATGGACAGAGCAAGTTTCATGTCTTTAGGAAATATTGTTCAGACCTAAAATATAATAACGTGATTGCAATATGCAAACCAGGTGATCCAGCTTTCATAATTAGAGTTGAATATACTCATTTACGGTGAAGCTAAACACAATAATAAAGGAGCGTCCGAGGTCTTCGGTGCTCTGCCCATTGCGGATGGGTTTTGTGGTGTGGTGCAGACAGACCGTGGCTCATCCATGTTTATTTTTATTTACGTATTTGAGTGAGAAGTGTTTGGCTGGGAGGCTCTGACGTCTGTTGAGCTGGGGGGTGATGAGGAACCAAAAGGAATGGCTGGGAGGATTATTGCTGCCCTAGGACTATTTTGGCAGAGGCTGGATGCTTCTTTCAGTGTCCTTCGAATGCTTGGCCCCATCTTAAGTGTAAAAATCAGCTTTTAAAAAGCAGTAAAAAAAAAAAAAAAAAGACCAGATTTCCTCTTTAAAGTAAATATTTCTCTTTTCACAAAACAATCAACACTCCAACAATTTTGAAATAAAGTTAATGTCATCATAAGAAACATTAACAACTGTTAAAGTTCTTAATGTTGATAGCACAAACTTCAGAAATTCCATTATAACCTCACAAAAAGGAATTAATGGCACAGTAATCACCGTAATACAAACTATATTTAGAAGCGCTACAATTATTACGTAATACATCAAGAAGACCCTATAGAGATGGTATTACCAGAGATTATAGGCTACTTCTGAAAGCCATTAAGGATCTATTAGTTGCCAATCTGGTCCATCCATAACTTTCAGTAATGCCCTCTCTGGAGCATTATTTTCGTATATCTGTAACAGGGGAACTTAAGCTTTCAACCCGTGACTGTTGAAAGAAAAAGTAGCTTTGACATCTTGGCTATCTTGTAATTAATGCCTTTATTATATTCTTGACCTAAGTTTTACAATTATCAGGGGCGTTGATCAATAGATCTGCTGGGATTTGTATTTTCGTCTGTTTGGAGGGCTTGTTTTCTCACTCTCCATTAGGTAATTTCTGAAGTAAAAATCATGATACTTATTTCCATGTTCAGAGAAGCCTGTTGGACTAAATATAAAGGGAGAGATAAGTTCAGATTTTGGCACAGGTTGTTGAATTGAAACAAAAAAAATGGTGTGAAATAATAAAAGCTACTCTGTTGGAGAGTTATGTCTTCTTTCAGCAGGAATGGTTTAAAGGGCATTAACTCTTTGAACACATGATGCATTACAAAATATTTAATGATAAATTTTGGAAGAGTAACATTATCGTTTTAGAGCCATGAGCCAATATCCCGCTACACCAGGGGCTGCAGAAGAACAGCCCACAGCACATATAGTGAGTGATGTCCATGGTGACTGCTGCAACTTTCATAAAAATCTGCATTTTTAAAATTTCAACACATAAAAAATGATATCAAAAATGAAAGAGTTTGTAAATTTTTTTTTTTTTTTTTTTTTTGCTATTTATGAAGAGGTTATATGCAACCTGATCTTTTGGTATGTTGGAAGTCTCTTGTTTCTTGATCCATTCTCTTATTTAGTTTATTTAATTTCAGATTTACTTGTGAGAGCTTCTGAAGTGCTTAATGTGACATCGTAAATGCTGTGACATGTATCTGATTTCACTTGTAGTCATTCACCCAGTATCTGACACCATTTTGAATGTATAGAGCAAATGTGGTTTTCTGCTGCTTTGTAAGGCAAATTTCCACGGAATGATATATTCATTAGGCATTCCTCTGAATTAATTCTCTCTACTGAAGGACAAGAAAACCCCATTGTTTTGAAAAGTTTATATGAAAATTGAAATGGGAACCCAAAAAACGGATTATAGGAATGGTTGTGCTGTTACTGATATATACAGAAAGTATGATATTATAACCTGTATCCCACTGGTCCCACAAATGCAGAATGTTGGCGTAATATGTAGAGTAGTTGAACACCTGAGGATAGAAGTGCATTCATAAATAGTTGTACTGTGCAGGTTGCTAAGATGAAGCGTGCATAAGACAATAGTAAATCATTGGTGTGATGTTTTGCATCCATTTTGCAAAAGCATAAATGGCTGCGCAAGGTGAAAATCAGTGGAGATCCAGGCCCGTGAGCTTTTCTAATCAACAGAATAATTGCTCTTATTCTGGGGGTTGTATCAAAAGCTTTTGATTAAAATCCATACACTTTTTTTCAAGTTTACTTTACCAGAGGTGTAAAATTTGGGCTCTTCTAGACGAAACGGACTGTCAAATTGTTTAATCACGGGATAGCAGCGTGTACTTTGTGTGTCTGAGATTTTCCATAGCCCTGCAGAGCAGCTCTGAATTGCTGTGTGGGATGTTAGCTTGTCACTGTTTTATTGCAAAAAAAAATCAAGAGATGTCTGATTCAGTCAGGGAAAAGTTACTGCATTATTAAAATGGGTGAATCAATTTTTTCTTTCTTATGGTTTGTCAAATTTATAAAATATTATATTTCTCTTCATATTGAGTTACATATTGTGTAGCTCAGAGATAATCCCTATGGTCTTGGCATATGTTACTTAATTGTCTCAGAAGGAAATACCATAAATACCATGCTGTCATCTCCCATGGGCATTTGCTCATCTGTCACAGTGGGAGCTCCAGACTGGGTGAGGTGCTCTAAGACATTTCTTAAACTATGTAAATCACAGCCATTTCTCCTTCCTGCTTCCCAAATGGTCAATTATGTATAAACATGTGTTAATAAAAATTTGCTTCTTTTGCCTCCGAGGTACACACCCAGAAAGCTCTGTGAGCATGATAAACTATAAATGCCATTATTATGTGAGTCAACCTATGACATAAATTACTGATTTAAAATGCCGACACAGATACGGAAGTCGGTGGGATTCGGGCCCAAAGTAGAAGCAAAACAAAACTATCAATTTAAGTCATTAAAGAAACAGGAGAAGTTTTGGTATTTCTCTCGTTCTCTTCTAAGGAAACTGGTTTTTATCTACCTACTGAGAGAAAAGCAATTAGGAGATGATGCTGAATGTATGCAAACAGCTATAGAGCACATTTGCTGCTTAATGACCGCAGTACAGGTTCGGTTACCTTTTGAGGTAGAAAACAGCCAGGGATGAAGGGATACAGATTGCAGACGGCTGTAGTGAATATTGATATAATAATAAAAATAGGTGATGGAGAGGCAGCTAAAAATGTGCGCTATGCTTTCTGTATCACTGAATATCACGGAGATCCCCACTGGGTGTAAGGAAAATACTTTCTTTTACAACAATCTGCGTTGTTGGGGGGTTGGTTTGTTTGTTTGTTTTTGTCTTCAAATAACCTGTGGCAAGCACATCTTATTTATCAGATACTTATTTCCTGGTCTAAAGCAACTCCTGGACTGTATTTACATAGATCATCATGGTTATTTTGAAACAGAATCTCTGATTGAATTTACACTTGCCCGTATTTAAGATATAGCTAGTCAATAAAGTATTAAAACTGCTGCCACACTATTGATTAATATTCCTTAAATAGCAAATGGTGAAACATTTCTGATGTACTGAGAAATTGAATTGGACACGTGTTGCTGCTGTATTGACAGTGAGTCTGGAAAATGTGTTGGATCAGATTATAGACAATTTTATCCTTTTTTTCTAAGATGCATAGTAGTTGAGAAACAGGTGTATATAAGCCAAATATCCTCAGACCAACTCATTAATACTTACAGAATTTCAGAGGCAAGATGAGAAAGGTGTTGCACAGAAATAACGCAAAAGCGTGGTCTGAAAATTATTTAGATGAACTGAGGTAGTCATTTGCAAGAAGAGTGACACGGTGATATTCTTGACGTAGAGGTATGTTCTATAGTTTTTCTTAAAAGAACAGAAGCTGAAGATAAATAAAGAAGGTAGCATCGACTTCTAAAGGAACAGTTTAAAAATGGTTTTATTTGGAAGGGGGGATTTGAAGCAAAGTAATTTAATTTTTATTTTCCCATTCGTGTGTCGTAGCCTAACAAGCATAAAAGTACAATTTTTTTATTTTGTGCTAAGAGCTCCATGTGTTAAATATCTTTATGCTTGGTAGTGTCAGAAATAAATAGGATAACTACCTGGAATTGTTGGATTATTTGATGCTATGACTTTTTGGCTCATACTTACAGGGTCACATAGATAGTGTGAATTATGATGAATTTGTGTGTTTCCCTTCTCTCCTTAGAAAAAAAAAAAAAAGTGCAGTGTAACATGAGGCATTTGAATTTATTACCATTCATCAAAGACGGCTTTTGGCAGCATTTTATCGCCAACAAACTCATTGACATATAAAAAACGATACATGTGCAGTTCTGTGAAGCAGGAAAGAAAATTTGATGGGAAGGTCTATTACATCACTTGAGCGAGTATTATTATTTTTTTTTTTACCAAATAAAATTGTAGAGGCGCCATTCCCATTCCTGTAGCTAAAGGCCATCGTAAACCCCTGTTTTCATGGTGCCGTGTATCGTTACTGAACCACTAAAAACTATACCACCTTTAAAACTAGCGTTTTGTGGAGGACTCGGCTTGGAAAGGGGGGAATATGTCTGTGTATTTTTCAATTAGGGAAAATATCTGTCAGTTAAAAAGGTCAAGCAGCTGATATGTATTTTCATTGTTCAGTTTTAGGACCATTGTATCTTAATGTTCTGCATATTCCTGAGCCTCTATAATACGAGGACTTTTTAAAATGGCCGTTTGTCTTTCCGTTCCAAAATCTAGTTTTGTGGGAAGACGTTAACAGTAAGATTTACTGACATGAGCATCTGCAGAGTTTTACGTTCTCTGGGTACTACCAGGGAGCTAAAAATGCTCCACACATCCCTGCTGCTTGCGTGGGACCGGGAAGGTAAGTACCCAGCACCTTTGAGTAGTCACAACTCTATCAAGAGCCACTAATATCTCTGCCATTACAACTACACTTAAAATGATAGTGGTAATGAATAGCCATAATTCTGTTGTAAATCCATTATTTGATTTCCTAAAGTGTCTGCAGAGAGAAGGGAGATGTGTATCCTTGAGTCATGTAATGCTGTTTTCCAAACATCCATCTCAATTCCATCTCCTTCCTGTATCCTTCATTTTATGTGATCTCAGAAAATCTTCTATAACCTATATAATGATAAACCCTTAAAATGCCGATAATATTGTAGTGCACGTAATATCTCTCCCTGTGAAGAAGGTGAGGTGTTATACTATCTATTGGAGGAGCAAATGTCTTAATAGTTTTATTGTGTTACAGTGATGTAAAATTACTAAACGGGATCATTTGAACACACCACTTTCCCTCTGCATTTTGTGTAGGAAAGTCCATGTAATATAGATTTTTTTCATTCAAAATCATCTGTTCTACCTTCTTAGACGAAAAACTTTTATTCTGTCCTTAAGTAGCATTATTCATTTCCTTTCCTGTTACAGAATTAGTCGAAGTACCAAAATGATGACATATTAAAATGGGTGGAAATAAGCACGGTGGTATGTGTTCTAAAGCAGTCCATCTGTCCTGGTTATCTGATTGTGGGATATTCATTCCCTGATCAGGGATGCAAATTGCATCGGCTGCTCTGTGACCTTCAAAGTCTAACTATTCTTAGTTAATATCAGGCACCTGAGTTTTAAAAAGGAAATACGGTCTGTGTGTACTAGTGATGGAAGATGAGAAGTGTCAGTATATCACTATGGCTAATTTAAGTCTGGTTAAAATGTCTGATGAACCATATGTAAACATGAATCATATGCGTACTTTATTATTGTGCGCTGCATTACAAATAGAGGAAAAAATGTTCTTGTTCTACGTGGTTATGATTTAATTTTAAAAATTTAGTAGCATAGGGCTAACAGCTTACCAGAAATACGCAATCGCAAGGTTAATCACCAAAAGGCAAATAATAAATAGTGAGCCCTGTCATTTACCTCTCTCTCGCTGTTTATTTAGGGTGCTATGAGCAGCCTTAGACCTCTGCACGATCCGTAATTCCATCAGTAGTTGCGAGTGGTGTTTGCCATGCTCTCGGTGACCGATTTTACAACTGCTTCTTCTCCATCTGCTTCCAAGAACAAATGTCCAAAACACAACAAGAACTCGCACAGGTGACCATTTCTCCGAATGTTCAGTTCTCCAGTTCAACATGAACTAAGGAATGCATGGAGGAAAAAAAAGTGTTAGAATAGGGTACAAAAAAAGGAGAATAGGTTGAAAGAGAAAAAGGAAGGGATATATAAGGTAAACGCTGGAGTAATAGTCTGCTAATTGGCGGATATTGTATTTTTCTAAGGAGAAAATTAACTGGTATGGCCGTCAAGCTAAATCAAAGCTGCCGTTGTATGAAACGCAGTATCAAGTTATTATATGTAAAGATGCGGTAGATATGGACAAGGAGGATGGCAGTGAATCAGATCGTGTGCAGTCTCTGCTCAGGTGAGTTGGGTGCGTGTCTGAAACAGTTCGAGGGTGAAGCAAGTGGGAGGATGCAGGAGGATGCGCTGGAAGCTCGGCCTTACTTTTCTCCTGCTTTTTCTCTACGTTTCTGTTGTGAGAGTTGAATTTTCAATTTTCAGTTGTCATGTGCAACTGACAGGATGAAGCAGTTTTTAAAAAGTACATACTGGAAGTAAAAAAGAAAAATACACATATATATATGTATTGATGTATCCTCCATATTTCTTGCTTTACGGATAAGGTAGCGTCTGTCTGCAGCTGTGAAAAGGCAGAATTTAGCACTTGGTGGTAGCCGTCAACACTAACAAGGTATAGAGGATGCTGAGGGGCAGGGAAGGAGAAATTCCCTTTGTGGATGTACCTGTGCAGCAAATATTGTTTATTGTGTGGCTTTGTCCAGCAGGTACTTATTTGTCATAAATAACCTCACAACTACACAGGGAAAGAAATCAGCTTGCCTACCTCAGAAAGCTGCATATATGTGTGTATATATATATATATATTTTTTTTTTCCCCCCATGCTAAAGCCCTAAAAAATAGTATAGAAGTGTTTAATGCATTCAAAGAATACTAAAAATGCACTACATTTTCACAGGAGCTCTCATTATTGCAGGATGAGTTCGCCTATCTGTATTAGAAATACATTAGCAAAGGGATTTGGGTAGACATGTCTATATGGATTAAACAGAGCTGCACTTTGCTTTCCTGAGGTTTTTTTCTATTTTTTTTTTCTTCCCTCCTCTCTTCAATCACAATGAGAGGTGATTGAATTTATTTGGGCAAAACCCAAGCCAAACCCAGCAAAGGAGTTATCCCTTTTAGATACTTGCCATATCAACCAAGATCTAGTTTTAGGCCCAGTTATTTAAGGCTGCCTTAAAGACTAATGAAATATAGCGTGATGGATGTTACCCCGTTCCAGGGACTTTAAAGTTAAGTTACTTTCAGAAATTGAAAAAACACCCTATAATCTTCCAGCCCCGCTTTGGTACTACTTTTCAAGATCATACATTCATTTTCAGTAGTAAGATGCTCTATGTAATGTATATGTTAATCTTCCAAAAAGAAAAAAAATAAAAAGAAGTTGGTTCTGAATTTTCCTAACTAAGGGGAGATTGGTAGTTGAAGAGGCAATCGTGAAAAGGAGGGGGAGCACAGTTTAGAAATGCTTCTGGTTTTACCTCGGTGAGAGGTAAGATTTTAAAAGCACCTGAGCGAATTAGGAGCAAAAGTGGCAACGTTCTCCCAGCTGTACAACAACGTGTTACTGCTCGACAGTTCGTGCATTTTGAGAAGTGACATATTGTAGTATTAGCATTTTGTCACTGTCTTCTTTGCAAAGCCAGATATATTTAGGCTTCTAAACCTGAAAATCCTGCTTTGTATGCTCTGGAGATTATAATTTTTTTTATTATTATTATTTTTTACGACATGATATATTCAGGAAAATAGCATGACATTGGTTTGTCACTTTTTAGGTCATGTTTGTATTATAGTTCTAGTATGACCCACATATATTTGTGAGATTTTTTTAATAGATAGCCCTGTGCAGTCATTTCTATTGAAAGCCCTTGAAAATAGTGAGTTATTTTAAGTGATATCCTTAAAAAAAAAAAAATCATTCTGTGACTTTATATTTTTAAATTAAGATGTAATATACTTTAAATTTTTTGGCTTACATACCTAACTTATAAGGAAATAAAATCAAGGCTTTCTTTTTAAGATTATTTCCACTTCTTTACTCACGCCGTATCTCCGAAGCGCATTGAAGCTTTTTATACATAAAAACGTAGCACATTTTAAAAATCAAGTGAGTACAGTTGCTTCAAGAATCTTTTTATAGTATTTGTTTGTATTTCAGTGGCTTGACAATTGTCCTGTCTCCTCTGTTCAAGTGCAAGCGTTACCTATCAGGCATAAAGAGCTCAATGTAATGCACCAAAAATATAATATGATGATTGCCAACTTTGTAGAGCATAAAGCAAACAAGGATGACAGTGTAAAGGCCTAATTTACACCTGAAGAGGGCCAAAAAATGAGGAAAAAAAAAATTATGTCAGTTCTGGGTTTTCAGTTCAACTGCATATTCATAACGAGAAAACGCTGCTCAAATAAGGTTTAAGAATCTGACTTGAAAGGTCATGAAATTCAGATTTACATCTAAAATTCATCGCATTGTTCCTCACTGTAGCAGAGATCTCGTAACAAGGGGTGATGTTACTTACAGTGCCACGTTTCTGGTTGCTCTGGAGAATGAACCACTAAGTGAAATTCCTTTTGAGAACCGTTTTATCAAATGGTTATAGCTCTTCAGACAAGGACCAAACACAGGCTGCATTTATATGAACTGCTGAAATGGCTATTTTTTATTAGTAATTCGCACAATATAAATTTCCGTATTTAAAAGCAAGATTTCCATATCTTTGCTCCCCAGTTCAGTTAAGAGAGGTAAAATGAAATGTTTTTTCTTCGCAATCTCCATTAACTATACTGGGGGAATGAAATTATGTTTTAATAAGGAAACCGAGGAGCGCATTAAAAATCGCCCCTTAAAATAGAACTGAGCTATACCATAAGTTTTCTCCAGAGTGTCTTTGGGTACAAGGCAGAGCATGGTCCAGGTACGGAGCAACTCTGGGGATCTAGGAGGATTTTCACAGCTTTGCGAAAGTTGCTGCAAATGTCCTTGGTGAAGCACTTGCCTTTTTCTCCGGCGGAACAGCGAGGAGAAGCTGGGTCCTCCACGTCCTCCATATGTCTGCCTGTGATTTCGGTGAAAATTTGCTACCGAGTATGAAAACTTCCCAGGTTTATTCCTGTGTAAAGTTTTGATTTCAGCGTCTTGGCATTTTCAGTTGAAAAAAAAAACCAACACATTTTACTGGAAAAATCTTGATGCACTTAACACAGAAAGAGTGAAAACAGTGATGCAAAGGCTGTTTCATTTAATACTTTTTTCCCCCCCTCTTTTCCACTCGCAAAGAACCTTATTTGACGAAATTCATCCGGCAGTGTTCAAGAAACTGTCTGCATTTTTTAACTATTTTTGTCTGTCGCTGGAAGAGCTGCGGTGGGTGACGCAAGTGCAACCGCAGTGCAGGGTTCTGGCCGTGGAAAAGGATAGAAAGAAGGGACTGGGGAGCAATGTAAATAGAATTTCAGTTGCAAAAATAAAATAACAAATTGAAAAAGAGGAAATATCTATCTGGACAACAATATAGAAAAAATGAGTACTTTTAGACTCCCCATTTCTGCAGTGTCTGAGCAACTCACAGATTTCTGTTTGGTCTTGAGCACATTTCCATGAATTGGGGATGCGCTTCTATTCTCAAGCAGCAAATAGCCCTACTAAAGAAAGGAACTAAACCCATCTATCAGATATTCTGAATCCTAATCATGATGTCATTCCTCGTAGTTGTAATTAATCTTTCATTGTTAAACTCTTTCTCAAGAAGCTCCAAAGCCCTGTGTGCAAACAAATGTTATGTCTATCCTAATGTCTCATATGTCAGAGTAAATCTAAAATATAATTCAAATTGGGTATTTTGTGATCAACTTTGTGATATTGGAATATAGGCGTTAGTTCTTACCCATGCAATAACCATTTTCTTCTGAATTATCGCCCTTACTCAGTGCGTTTTAACCGAGAACATGTTTACTTCTCGTCAGTCTAAATTTAATATTCCTCTAACAGAGGATGATGGCCTTAAAAGGCGGGTTTTTTGTAAACAGTGCATTGATTTCATACTTCTAGCTGTAACAGAATATAACCAATACATTTCTGATTGCATGTACTTCTTGTATTAAAACATCGAGTGTAGATTGCCTCAGGTAGCAGACTTTGTCAAGAAATACTCGGTAAAAGAACGTTAATCATTATTCTGTCTTCGTTTCACCACATGTTTAATTTACCATAGATTAGCGAAATGACTTCATTACAGGTATTTAGAGTAGATTAGTAAATTTGTTTGTGCTGATTGAGCCCACATTGATTTGTGGTGATTGGTTCCACGACATATACATCTGGTATGAGGTTGAACCTGGAAAAGTATAACCGTGCCAAGGCTGTCTTCCCATTGTAATTTTATGGGCTTTTTTCATTGGGTTATGTGTATATTATAGCAATTGAACTAAAATAGGTCTGTTTTTCACCGTGGGCAATTTAGTCATGCATCAACACATTTTTAATTAAAAGTGTATGACAGGTACAATAGTAGAGTGCTCCAAATAATTTTCTAAAGCAACCCGTTTCCTCAAAGACAGGTAATCAGAATCTGTCTCAGATAGGCAGCAAAAGTGTGAGTTTTTATTAAGATATATGATTAAGCATCTGAAAACTTTATGCTAAATTGTCAGATTTTGGTCATAAGCCTGGTACTGTGAATATTTTAAGTTTATAATAGCAAAGTGAGGCATTTGTCTTGACAGGAGAAAAGGATCTTGTTGGACAACTTGATTAGCTCATTTTTGCAGTTGTACCAAACATCAGAATTGCATATGACGATTTAAAAGCTTGGATCACCTGGCTGGCTCCATGGCAGGGATGGAGCTATGGCAAATAATAGTTAGGATGATAAAAAAGTTTAATAACCATTTGACTCTTTCTAGTTTAAATACCAGAGCTGATGTAGGGATCTGGAAGACCCAAGAGCCTCAACATAACAAAAGTTGGCAAAAATTAAATGACATCCTGAGCCGTGCTTGGGTATTTGCCTGTGGCCGCAACGTCAGAGGAGGCAAAAATAAACATCATTCTGTGCCCATTTATTCCTCTCTTTTTGTTAAGCAGTTTTCACTCCCTGTGGCGCTATCATAGTGATAACAGAAATCTGGTGTAAAACTAAACCGAAGGCAAACGTTAATTATGAAGGTAGAGGATATATAGGAACATCTATATCTGTAAAACTGTCTAGGCAGAGAAACAGCAAGATTGAGATACCCAGAATACAATAAAAATAGAATTAACAATGCATTATCTTTCATCATTTTATTGAATGAACTTAAAAATCACCGAAAGCTGCTTTTTATTTTATTGAAGGCAAACCCAAAAATCTCTTTTCAGATTCATTGATCTGGTAAATGTGCAAAGCTGCTTATCTATAATTTCACCTGTTACCATCATCTACAATCTATTTTTAGGATTTTGTCAAACAAAAGAAAGTTGATGACCAGTATTTCTGTGTCCTGGTATTTCTGTGTCCTGGTATTTGTGCAAATAATGGTTCTACTTGTCTGAGGAGTGTAGAAAAGCTGTAGATACATCCCTGCCCAGATAATATTTCTTTAGTTCTGAGTGTTTGTAATGAGAGCACCCCGGAGGAGTTTCTCTGATGATAGTAGATTAAGGGTCATCAGTTTTATTTCTTCTTCATTTATTTCTTTGTGTTTTTTTGGGTTGTTTGTGGTTTGGTGTTTTTTTGTTTTGGTGTTTGGTTTTTTTGTTCCCATTTAACAACCACAACTTTGGTAGAAATATTAACCTCCACTTGTACTGGCTACCAGAGGCAATTTGGATTTCACCTGTGCAAAAAGTGATCAAGATGTCCTATGCTTTGCTATTTTTCCTATTCTCAGAAAGAAAATAATTCTCAGCTGCTGTTTGTTCACGTTCCAGGATAATACTACAGTCTTTTTCAGATGTATAAGTTGATGTCAGCCTTGGTCAGTTCTGGTTATCTCTGCTCTTAGATACTGGGACCAGTAATGCCACAAGAAACACAAGCAGCTATGATTTGTAATTGATATAGAAAACTTTCTCGTGACTGTAATTACACCATGGTGAATTAGGGAAGAGAATATAGTATCCTCAAAAAATCACTTTCTTCTTAGATAAGTGTATAAACACTATCACTTGTTAACAGTAAATTAGAGGATGATTTTTGCCAGAAATCATTAGAGTAGACACTTAAGGTTTTGGGTGGCAGACATTTCCATGCATGTCTGGATTATTAAAAGTTCTTTCGCTTCCATAGCTCTCAAATCAGAGTTCATTAAGTAGCTTATTTTTTTTTTTAAAAAAAAAAAAAAAAAANNNAAAAAAAAAAAAAAAAAAAAGTAGCAGGACAATTGAAAGCAAAACGTTTTGAATTATGGCTTTTCCTTTATTGTTATTTATTTTCTTACAAAAGCAAAAAGTAAAAGAAATGTTTGTAAGGTGAAATTAAACATTTTACTTTAAAAGTTTTCCTTCAGTTTTCTGTATTACAAATATTTCCCTTTGAAACTATTTCTTTTTTTTAAATATAATATCTTTGGAATTATTTTACTGATTTGGTTGCTTAACCTGAGCTCCCATTTAACATAATGTTTTTGCTCCAGTACATATGGTCTAGTTTAGGCATACGAAGTACATGGTGACGTTCTTTTCTGCACTAGGTCTGCTGTTGTAGTTACAGTTGAAGTGCTAAATATTTCGCTAGGAAATTCTCTCGTCCTTTCTTGTGCGTCGCATTGGAGACAGCATGGAAAATGTGGATTCAGTTTTCCTCTGTGTTTGTGTGCCTGCAAGTACCGACATCCTCAGGGATTAAAAGAAAAAACAAAAGCTCCAAAACAACAAAAGCCACAAACAAACCAACCCCAAAACCTCCGGAGATCTGGGTATTACTAGAGACTTTTTGCATCAGCTTGGAGAAATCACGTAACCTCCCCACACCTCTGTGAAATGAAGATAACACATTATTTATCCCACTTTTTCTTGTTTGGATTGAATATTTCTCAAGGCAGAGACCCCGGGTTGGCGCCCGCGCAGAGAACGTTGCACAGCGAAGTGCAAGTTCAGCTTCAGGCTCGTGAGCATTAGTACGATTAGTACGATGTTTTTTCCTCATTTTCATTTATTTAAAGAAGATACAACCTACCTCTGTTTGAGCTCTTCACAAGCTAAGAAATATGTGTGAAAGTTCACATTTTTAGTAGCAAGAGGTTTCTTAATTAGACCTCTTCTTATCAGTCTGCGCCTCTTAACCATTTCAATTTGAATCTTGTCAGGGTCTTAAAAAATATACCATAAAAATTTGGGTTTTTGCACAATTAGTGTATCTATGTCATGTGCATTTCCTTGTGGGTTGTTGTGCAAGAATTCATCTTCAAAGCTATTAATGGCAGAGGAAAGGTATATTCTGATGATGATGTGATGAATATTAATTTGATGGAGAGCAAACAAGATCTACACTTGCAGGAGAACTTTCCCCGGTGACTTTCTGGAACGGAGCTTGATTTTCTGTAGAAATATCTAAATATGAAAAGACACACACTCCAGAGATCCAAGAAAACCCCTAATTAAATGAATTAGAATATAGTAATCATAAAATTATATATATTTTTTTTTATTCTGCCATGCTAGACTTCCCAACCCTGGGGACATCGTCGAGCCGGCGATCAGAAATATAAATGAACTCTGACTCTGGTAACTTCGAAACCTAACGGAGAAAGAACGGTGGAAAGTTCGCTAGAAAGGCCCCAGAGATAATAGTCAGAATTATATAACGTACATATATAGGGCAAAAACTACGACGATTTTCTCCTCCGGGATGACAACTTCAACTACGAATGTGACTTCGATAAAAATGTTGTGATTTGGAGACAAAAATAATGCCTGTTGGCCAAATGTGGACCCCGGCAATGCGCCTGCGTGAACGGGGTTTGCACGGATGCGGTTTTCAATGGGCAGAAGCACATCACAGCTATTTTGTAGGTATTATTAAGCCTCTTAGTTCTCTCCGAACTAGAGGATTTAGAATAGTGAATCCTCCCAATTGCAACATTAAATTTCTCGCATCCATCCCCTATTCTCATGCTTCTGCTTGCGAAACATAGAGATCATTGCCTTTTCCTTCTCTTGACTGGTCCAGAGTGTTCCTGCTCCGACGTTGGGCAGGATATTGTGTTTGGAAAAATAAACTAAAAAGCAAACCAGGGCTTTCCAATTGCAAAATCAAATAATTTCTTTAGATATTATTAAAGGATTTTTCTGTGAAAACATTAGAGGTTTTACAGATATTTAAATTACCTTAAAATAACAATGTATGTTAAAATATTGCACAAAATATATGGAGAATTGAATAGCATCCCCTAAGTATTAAAAAGAAAGCAGTTCTTTTCTGACACGGAATATTTTTTTCACTCCATCTGCCAAATTTAGGGGCGCATTTTGTCTTTGGATGTGCACATACCGAATTGTTGTCATCTTAAACTGGAGGTACATAGTATGCATCTAAGTCCAGAACGCTGTCTTTATTTTGAATGTTATACATAAAGCCTATGAAAATAAAAACGACATTCGTCAAAATCTCTGGCTTGACCACACTGAACATTCGCTTTGCTGTAGCGGAGAGTGGTCACTTAGCCTTGATTGTCTTCAGAATTATTTGAGGACTTAACTAGAGTTAAAGATGTGACCTGAAACCAATGCCTCTAAGGAAGACTAAATTGCTTCGCTGCCATAGAAATACCAGTACAAGTCAAGAAAATCAGTTGCTTTCTCTAATCTTCTTTCCTATGGAAACTTTGCTAATGAGATCAATTCCAGAGACAGTTGCCTTGATCCACAATAGGAAAAGTCCTTCTGTCGGCAGCTAAATAAAGCTGGATAACCTAAAGCTATGTTAAGAATTTGTAGCGTAATGTAAGGTGAACAGACAACCTGGCTTTACTGAGGCAATACCGACACTTAAGTGTGTCATATTTGGTTTGACTCTTAAAAATAGCCTGTAACTGTTCTTTTAGCATCGCGTCCTTTCTGTCTGTCCCGCCGCAAATGAGAAGCTCTGTCCTTCTTCAACGTGACGTGCAGTTCAGATGTTGTCTCAGCTGATTTTGTAACTCAGGGGTAGGCAGGAGGAAAGCGAGTGGTGGAAATACTCACTTTAGTTCAGTATTTAGGGGCTCAGGTGAAAAATAAAATCTTTGAGCATATTGAGTGCTAATTGTCCACTCAATCCCTCACCTTTCTGTGAGCTGTAGAAAGAGCCTTGGAATCAGCAAATATTTGTTTAGAAGATGAGAAATGAAGAGTCTTTGTTCAAGGTAGAACAATCAGAAAAAAAACCCCGACAAACCCTTTATTTTTCCCCGGCTAAAACTAGGGGTGAGGATGTGTTGGTCCCTGGGTCGCTGCCCCAGACAAGACTCCTGAGTTGTTGAAAGGTGCAAGAGGTACATGGAAAATTAATAAATAGAGATGATGGTTCTGCGTATCAGATTGCAGTGGCTGTTGGCTTTGCGATGAAGTTCAATCTAAGAGAGTCTGGTAACGGTGCCTGTGCAGAAAAGGGACAAGGCAGGGAATGTTTTCATGAGCAATCTTGCAGTGCAAGGTACCAGAATTACAACATCACTTGTGCTTTCCTATTGAGTCTTCTATAGTAATAGAGGTAACTGGTAATATTCTATAGTAATAGAGGTAACTATTACAAAGAGGTTTGGGTTTTTTTTTGACTTGGAAAAGAATACAAAGTCTTGCTGGTCTTGTTCTTACCCACTTCTATCATATAACGCTGTGAAAACTTTTGTGATTTACTTATTCTGCATTTCTGCAGTTCCAAGTGAAAAAGGTGGGGGTTTTTTTTTCTGTATCTCATTAGTGAATTTTTCCTCATTAGTAAAAATCTTTTAAAATGCCTGAATTGCTATCCTAAAGAATTAAGTCTTCCATTTATCGACAGAACATGTGCAGCTTTGGCACAAGCGGCGTAAATTACCCACAGTTTCCTGTCAATGGTTTTCTGTCTGCACATCTAAAGAGGGTTGCTCAGTGCAAACACTCCAGCTTTGACCTAACTCACAAGGCAAGTTGGCAGGACTGAATTCAAGAAATACATTTATTTCACTTATTCATTCTGGAGCTGGTCAGACAGTAGAATTAAACTAGTAACAGTTTCTGTGTAAAATGGAAATGTACCTGGAAGCAAAATCTAATGCAAACGAAAGCTCGTGCGAAAGTTTGGGCCACGTCCTTGGCTGCTGTTAATCAGAGCTTGTAAAGCTGCAAGGATGTAAATCCACTGAACATCACTTTAAAATGCCTCTAACTCAAAAAACCGCAGGGTTCGAGGATGCTCGTGTCCATGGCTTAGATTAAGCCCCAGCTAATTCAGGCAGGGCTGGGGAATTTCTTCTCCCAGTAAATTCATCACGGGTGTATTAGCAGAGCAAAGGAGCAGCGCAGGTTTCCCTGGAAAGATTTCTGACAGCTGAAATGTCTCTGCTCTTGCACATTATTTGGTTTTGATTATTAATTTACTGCGGTGTAAACACAGAGCTCAGTGTTTTTCTCTTCAGTGGAAGCAGAGGCTGACCAAAAAAAACCCAAACCACACAAAAAACCCCACAACACCAAAGCAAACACCACACACAAATTAAAAAAAAACCCCAACCGTAAATTCTGATGATTGTTTGACTGGTAATGAGTAATGATTGCAGAAGAATTAGGGGGAGGAAAATTAATCAAGTAAGGCAAATAACTGAATTCAATGGTAAAATCCATGCTGGTTACACCAGGATTTAGGATTTTGACGTTGCTGTAACCTCTGGCAAGATCCACCTTTAAAATAAACATTTATTTGCATGGATCTTTAGTAACAGGCTCTGTTCGTCTGACTTGTACTAAAATTCACTGAAGTAAACAGATATTTGTGGAGAAAGGGCAGCAGCTGAGAAGACACTGAGACACTTTTGTACGTGTGGGGTCTGAGATCCTGGGATGTAAAACACACTTTACTCTCCCTGCATTAAACTGGAGCCACATGAGGCTCAGCACAACTTCTGATGCTCTGCACACGGGCAGGTTTTTGGTGGCGATTTACTTGTTTGGTTAATCTGCTGAAGGGCAGTTATTTGGTGACAATAATTCATTATATTGAGCAGCAGAAGACAGCATCGCTTCCCCAGTTTGAAGGCACTGAATATTCTTATTTCTGAATTTAAACGTGGATGTTAGGAAAATATCCGTAAGTAGAAGAGAGGATAATTGGTATCATATGTGTTAGTAATTTTGTTTGTTGATAATTGGAAAGATATTTATTTTAAGTCCAGGGATTCCATTTTGCTGCGAATTTAGGCCTATTTTGCTCCTGTCAGATATGAGCTCACATATTATTACATGACAGAGCTTTGAGTAAAATGATACATTTTCCTCCAGATCAGGCTGTCTGGCCTCAGCAAGTTTATTCAGGCAATGGAAATCCCTTATTAAATACATTTTTCAAAACTTCCTGCAATACTGTTTATTTATAGATTACAGGGGAGATAATCAGTGCTTTCCACTCATATTCACTTAGTTCTTCCTAATGATACCTAGTCACACTCAGTCATGGTCATGCATACTCTGTTCCACTCACAGCAAATTCCATTCACAGTAAATTTGAATTCACACTTCATAGTCAATCATTTAACTCATTCACATCAGTCACACTGAATCAATACTCTCTGTTTTTTTTTTTTTAGTGCTTGCTCCATTCCTTTCACATTTACTCTTCAACATCTGCAATTATACTTATTTGCTTGGTGTCTATCCTTATAGCAAGAACCCAGCTGTCATTAATTGTAAACCCTCTGTTACTCGTAAATTAAACCGGTTATCGCAGGGCTAGACAAATATCGAGGAATCACAGGTACTGCTTAGATTTCCTGCTGATGGCAACAAACCCGAGGTGATGATGTTCTTATTTTCGGAGTGGAAAGCATAGACACACGAGTGCGTTACCTCATTACACACAGAGTAACCTCATGTGTGATGTGGATCCCTTACCCTTTGGATGTTTGTTTGGTCACCCTGGGGATGAACAACAATTAAGTAGAGGTGATGCTACTTTTTTTTTCTTTTTTTTGTTCCCCCCTTCAATTTAATTTGATTCTAAACAAAGGTGAAATCCTGTGAACGCAAGATGTGAGGCTAAATATATTGTTGTGGTCAGAAATCATGAAAATGAGTAATGTCGTGAGTAGAACAAGGTTTATTCAACAAATAGGATTTTATAAAATGAACAGTTCCAAACTCTTTTGTCTCCATGCTTAAAACCTGGATCAGGAGAGAGTGAACCTACCACACTGTTCCCATTTCATGCAAGACTGAATGGTGGGCAAAAAGGGATTGTAGATACATTTGTGCCTTCTTTTGCTTCCAGATGGCATCAGGCAACTATTTCTCTGTGAAGGCTTTGATGTTCAAAATGCTAAAGATACCTTAAAGCTCTAAATTTCCCACGGAGTATTACAGCAAGGAAGTCACTAGTAAGATTTCCTGCTTTAAGAGCTAGAATGTGCAATAATATTAATGCAGATGTTTTAACTGAACATTGAATTTATTGATGAGGAGTGTAATAGGGTTTGTTTTGATTGTTTTTCTTTTTTTTCCTTCTATGTCTATCGCAATAATTGACAGCTAAAACCCGTGTCAGCCCACATAAGTGAAAATAAAGGGCAAGGAAGAATAAGAGTTTTGGTGAAATGGCTGAAGTAGTATTGGTGAGCAAATATTTGATGTGCAAACGGTCCCTGGGCTCTCAGGGCACTTAGGAGTGTTCCAACAGGAGGAAAGATGAGCTGGCCTTACTTGCAGCATATTGTGACTTCCAGCCAAAGGAAAAAGGAACGATTGCATTGAATTAATAGCATTGTGTTTGGGCAGAAAAGAGCACGCCCCATGAGACGCAAAAAGATCACATCTATCATCTTGAGATTGGCCTAAGAGGAGAGAAAGTGTATTTGATAGACTATTATCCTAATTTCTGTCCTGAAAATCATATGGGTGCGGACAGGGGAGAATCAGCTGTAACCTCAGAGCCACCAACCTGAAGCAAAAGGATGTAACTGGATTGTTCTTTTCTCTTCCTTTTACGTTGTTATTTATCCTTACAAAGGAAAGAAAACAAGACGATTACATCCGCTGGGGAGTCACAATAATCAATAGCAGAAGCGAATGGGGAACAGAGCCTGGAAGTGAAGGAACTCAATGCTTTCGGGACAGGGTGAGCAGCGGAGTTGGGGGGACATCAGGTCCCCCAGGGACCGGGGACATGGACAGAAAGGTTCATATCGCGTTTAATTAACATGACCAGGGCAAGACGCAACCATCACGTTAACAGCAGAGGGTCGCGTTGTGTTGCCTGGTCTGTATTGGGCAGCGCCGATGAGTTTTCGTGGTCCCTTTTATTTCTTTTATGTCTTGTCAAAGTCATTCCCATCCGTAACGCGGCAGTGACCATTAAGGGAAAAAGCAGGAACCAGCGGACAAATTCCATAATGCCTCTTCTGTATCAATAATGCCTTTCGCCCCCTGAAATACTCTTTTCACCCTCAGGTTTTGTTTTGTTTTTAGCAACACAGCTCTTAAACAAAGATTTCTGTGTCAATTAGCGAAGTGCATTTGGACTTTCTTTCCTCAGTGTGTGCTTAGCAGATGTTCGCAGAAAAACAAAGTTTACCCAAACATTTCTGAGGTTGGATTTTGTATATACAGCCTCTCTCTTTTCTTTCCAAAGGGTACCATATTAACAATTCTTTTCTCGCCAGTATAAATATTTTTACTGCAATTAACTGCATAGTGGTACAACACAGATACTTGAAGAGGGTGTACTTATCCGCTAGAATTTGAGTCATGCCTTTACGGTAGCGTCCACCCCTGGTGTATTAGAAATCAACTGAATTTTTATTGAAAAATCATCTAAATATGGGAATAATTCCCTAACCTGTTTATTTTGAAAAGTGGTTTGCCCTTCTGATAACACACCCGTAACGAACGTCTGTTAGCTTTGTTTTACTTTATTTTATTCTATTTTTCTCTGAGTCACTCTTTGATTTTCCAAACATTTTGGTCATCCACAGACTCCAAGTCTCCTTCCAGGAGAAACACTGAAGAATCAAGTGCATCTCTCCTGCCTTTTAAAATTACCCTTCAGGGCAGTGCACACACACAGTGACCCCGGCTTTTGACAAACCTTTGCCGAACAAAATGTAACAAGCCCTGCATATTTTTTTTTTTGAGCAGCATTTTCTATTCTGACAGAGCCGGCGCGGTAGCATTTGATGTCTGCTTGCTGGTCATAGATAATGGTGCATCTTGGGACCATTGTCATCCCTGTCAATAAGACGGCCTGGGGGGACGTGCAGCAAAGCTACCTTTTGATTCACCGTTTTTCCTTCCTTCCCAAGACATTTGTCCGCCCGTGGTCAGCCAGGTCACTTTATTTCATCCTGATGCGCCTTGATAATAGCATCATGTCGAACAAAAAATTTTGACAGACCATCGATGTGCATTTCTTTGGTTCCGATGTTGTTTTCTGATGCCTCCTCCGTGTCAAACAAGCTTTGAAAGCTACTGATTATGTTTGTTTGGACTGATTTTGACAAGATTCCTGGTCTTTGAAGCAATTAAGCTTCTGAGGCTGGATCTTGGGATTTGAGCTAATTTTTTTAGCATTGCTGAAGCTACCAGAGCATATCAGAGGCTTTGCCTTTTTTTTTTTTCTGGTGTTTTTTCAACATTGTGTTTTTATTGCGTGTTTAGAAATACCTGAACTCAAAGGAAACTTTTAAGTTTCTGAAGAAAATAAAAAAGAAAAAGAAAAATCTGCAGCTTAAAGCTAAAAGTTTTGCCTATGTATACAGTTATTTTATCAGAAAATGGCAAGTTTGGCAAGTAGTGAATTCTCTGCAGGGTTTAACTGTTCTGAGGCCATCCAGGCTGTCCACTTGCAGAACATATTTGGGGAGCTATTCAACCCCTTGCTTATGAAGTAATAGAGATGGCAAATAAAATACTTTGCTCAGCTGGCCACAAATAACAACTCACAGCCCGACTCACTCACTGTTTATATTAGTTGCAGGCAATTTAGCATATTACAAATGGGAATTAGCAGTATTTTGAGTTTTATCAGTTAGCTAAATTGTTAAATGGTGTTACTGTAGTTCAGTAAAGCATTTCCAGAGCTACACAACCATTTTTTTGGCAGTCACAGATAGAAGTTTGTACCCTGCCCCTGTAGCAGTAAGCGTGAAGCACGCACACGTTTAATTGGGTGAGGGGTTTTTTTCTTTTATTTTTGGCACGTGAAGATGAATTTATCACAGTTCACGTAATACTAGAACAGGCAAATGGTAATTTCATGTTAGAGAAAAAAAAAACGGGCTTTCATTTATTTTCTGTGCTATGTTTTAAGAATTGTTTCTTGCTTTTAAATATGTTTAATTTTAATCCTTCATCTTTTAGTATCACACAGCGGAATGGATGTTCCCCTTGGAAATAAACACTAGCAAAATGTCACCTGGTTTTCACATTTGGTGACATTTGAGGCCAGATCCTGCAGGGACTGTGCATGTCCACATCCCACCTTCTGAGTGGAAATTTGGAGTTGCCCTGAAGTCTGAGTCTCTTGGACTGGACAGGGATTTGTGTCTCGACGCTGCGTTTGAAAGCAGCGGAATAAGCTTCAGGAACTCCGTGAGTGGTAGAAATCCCTAAGAGTGAACACCCTTTAAAATCAGCTCTCTGTTATTTCTCGGGAACCGGCAACCATCACTGAAAGGAAAGTAAATCCGAGGTGATCCGAGTGACTGGCTGTGATTTGGGGTCTACCCACGGCTGGAGCCGCTCCTACCAGCACAATTTTGGTGGCCCAGATAAAGGTCCAGTTACTGGCCCGTTCACTATCCAGCGTGGTTCTGATACCAATGTAGGCAAATTCCTGTGCCTCAGTTTCCCTTTGGATAAAAGCAGGAGGTTAATATTAATCCCCTTTTAAAAGTATTTTCATATCTCTCCTTGAAAGCAATGTACGGGGTAGGTATAGTTATAAAACAGACTGTATTTTCTTTTTTATTAGAATTTGTATTTAGTTTTAATATTATGACTAAAATGACAGCCTCTCGTGTTCGTAAATTTTTGCTTTGATTCTGAGTTATTATTTGGGTCGTATTACCTTCAAAACGTGCATTTATAGAGTTATAATGGCTGTGGATGAAAATGCAGCTAATAATTACCTGCTGCAAATTTAGGCTTTTTTTTTTCTTGCTTGTAACGTATCAAAAATGCTAATTTTCCCAAGCAGTTTGGTTCCTTCTGGTTGTGGCTTGGATCATCTCTCTCCCTCCCAGTGTTGTATCAAAGCCATGTCTGAAGGCCTCCAAAAGGGTACCAGGGATGTAGAAAAACTGATTATTTTCCCTTTTTTTTTCTTTTTAACATGAATACAGTATTTCCCTGAAATTAATACTGATGCTTTTCTGGCTTTTATATTCAGTGCCTTGCCGACAAGCAATCTAGTTCTTCAGGGCAGTATTGTCTAGTTATTCTTTCATATTAAATGATTGGGTTATTACTTTTATGTCTTTAGAATATTTCATTTTACTGATTTCTCCATATTAAAGAGATGATAAATTATAGCAGCTATTAAGGGCCTGATCCTGAATTCTTAATGTAGTCATTTCCATTAAAGTTACCCCTGACATAGATTTATACGGAATCTGATAAATTTCTGATTGGCAAATTCCTAGAGAAACTACAGAAACCTGAATTAAATTAGTCTGTTAAAATAATCAACAGGAGCTTGATCCTGTCAAGTAAGTGGCAGATGAGTGTGTTCTGCCCATCGCAGGACAGGAGTTAATGACTAATTATTAAGCACCAAAATGGGAAAAGTGCAGTGGGATTTCCAGGCTCGTGAGAGATTTAGGACTGAACCCCATTTTTGCTTTAAATCTTGCTAGTCCACAGTTGTTTGTTTGTTTGTTTTTTCTCGTGTTTCTAATCTATTTTCCTCTTCTGTTTTTATACTATTAACACATTGGCTATTAAAGAACAAAATAATACCCTCTCACCTCTTCCTTCTTGAGGTGCTTTAACGGTTTGATGCCAGTGGGGCAGCTGCAGGACCCCAGGACATGACAAACCCACATTTTTCTTCTGGCTCTTTTCTCATGATATGGTGAATATTTTTTTAAAATGTCAATGCCAACACAAAATACAGTCCTATCGAAAATTTCTTTCTGATATATAATCATTAAAATGCAAATGCTGAAGCATTTATTTGGCTATTGCTCTATGTAGCCTTTTTTTTTTCCTGATATCACCTCAGCGACTAAGTATTCCTTGATATGATTGTGAGTAATTAATGTAGCAAACCCTTGTTTTCAAATACCTTCTTACAGTTTTCTAAAAACATACATTTTTAAAATCCAACAGCACGTATTTTAAATCACACTTAAATTAGTGCTCACTGGAAGATACCTTATATTATGGATGTTATTAAACCAAGCTTCTACCTGTACTTAGTAGACTATTCAAATATTTCTCTTTTCCAAAACTTCATTCTTTGCTTAGACTATCCTGTTCTTTAGTAATATGATGCACTTCCGAAAACTTCCCAGCTAACCAAATTCTGTCTCCTTGGGACCTAATTTTGAGCAATTTTGATCCATTATTCTTATTCTGCCACTCTGGTTTTAGATGTTTAAAATTATGAACTTTGTTGTTCTGCTCTGCCCTTTTTGTTGTCATTTATTTCAGAGGAAATTTTCAGATGTTCCGTAGTATTTTGGCCTCTTAAAGCACACCAGGGCAGAGCACAGAAAACAAACATGGATAAATTCCATGCTTTATTGCATCACGGTGTACAGTAATTAATAATACAGCAACTAACAGAAAGACAGGACATATAATAGACAATAAAATTCAGATTTCTCCAAATACGAAAAATTCACCTCTCTGGAACATCCTCCGAGAGCTGCTGTTAATGCTTGTACCTGACGAAAAGTGAGGTCGTTCTGATCCTTAATGCCAACAAGTGCGCAGATTTATTTTATACATCTCATCTTAAAAGCCTTAGGAAACTCAGAACTTCCTCCTCATTTAAAAATGTGACATTGAAACAGGTGTTTGATATCGTGAGCTCTCATGGAAACTTTGCCTCGAAGGTAAAAATTTACACCCAGAGATTTCAAAGACCGCGTGTACTTAGAACAAGGTCTATCCAGCATAGAAAACTTGATATCATGGAATGAGACAAAATCAAAACCAAGGTTTTAATGCAGTTAATTATTTTGAAACTGTGTGTGATCTGTTTTGAAATAGATGCTTCAGTTTCAAATGTTTTTCTTTTAAACCTTTAAGAAAACAAGTACTTGTTTGACCTAAACTGTTTTTTTCATTTCCCCCCACCGCCTTTTACCATTCTAGCTGCTAAATTGAAGAACAAAATCTTTACTGGTCTCTATATATGAATGTTACTTCCATTTCATATGTTCTTTAATTTTGTCTTAGAAGAAACAAAGCACAAAGGTAGACTTACCAGATTGTCAGTGTAATGAAGTACTTAATTTTACATAGGTTTCTTAGAAGGAGCTAAATTTCAAGAAGAAAGAAAAAGTCCCCTCTAGACCAATAATTGTCTATGGCAGGAAAATTCTTGGCAGTGAAATTGGGGATTTATCTTTAGTTGGAATGAATTTCCTCTGTCAATTGGCATCTGAAAAAAATTCTGCAGGGAGAGTTAAGTGACTAAATAGTTCTCAAATGACTGAAACAAATGGAGGCTTTAATGAAAATCTTTTGAATGTCACTCAAAATTCAGTCCCTGGCGTGGTGGCGTAGATTTTATGATACTGTACATATGCGTTGCTGGGTTGCTTTTTTTCTGGTAAATCTAAGCTGAATTTGAGGTTTTGTTCCTTAAAACTATACCCTGTATCTGGTTTACTTACTTTGATCAGATCCAAATGTCGACCACATTTTTGGATGTATTTAGGAGGATCTTCATCAACTGTTAGGTCTAAACCACGGGTAGTTTTTTCATGATAATTTTAACTAGTTAACAAGGTCTCTGGGTTATGAAATATCCTTGAGTCTTCACACATGGTACTAGTCATCAGAATGAATTGGATTAAATGTAGTTTTCAACTATCCTAGGCTTTTCTAGGTTATTAGTTTTGGAAAAAAATGTGTACTCTATAGTTTACTTTGGGCTGACAGTGTTTATCCTGGATGTTTGTAGAAATAAACAGGAAAACCCTTCAACACTAACAATTGTATTTGATTCTTGATGCTTCTTGGCAACTAATCACAACAACTCCTTGGTGAGGTCCTGTGTATGACATGTAAATATTTGACATAAAGGTAAAATATAGATATCTGAGCCCCTTATATATTTAATGATCCCAAACAATTTCTTGGACAATAGGCAAATAGCAAAATATCTCCCGTTCGAAAGAGGAGGGCAAAAAAATTCCACGAACAAACTGTTCCTCTCTCACGTTTGCAATTATTTTTCTTATAGTAGCTGCTTACATGCTGTTAATTACTACGAAGTCTAAAACGGCTTCATTTTGGTGCTATAATTATAGATATATTTAGTAGGGGATTGGTGATCTCTCATTTCTGAATTTCTGCAAGGGGAAGATTTCTCTGAGAATTTCGGTGATTTTTTGCTGTCTCTCTTGTCAGAGGCTCCACCACCAGCTGGGACCATCCCACCCTGCACCCTCGGTTCAGGTTCATGCCCACCCTCTGCTCTGTGATACCAAGAATATTCCCTAAAACCCAACCTGGTCAAGACCTGCGGAATTTTGTATCCTCCCTAATTATTTTGCTCTTATTTTTTTATCTGTTCTGTGGTTTCAGAACCTATAATCATTGCCACGTCCTAAGTCCATCTTCTCCATGATGTTTACCAATATTCTGGTTTTCCACATTGAATATATTAGAGATTCACGTTTTTCAAGATATTCTGTCTTTCTACCTGTATAGAAGAATGACTTAAATTCCATCTTCCTAAAATTCTGTAGTTACATATTACTCTGCATCTTTCTGCACTTTTCCCCTTTGCCTGACCTCTATATTTTGATCATGATCCCCTCCATGGGCTCCCATGCACTTTTGGAAAATTTCTGACGTTTATCAACCTGGAATGGGGAAACCATAAGAGGTTTGTGGGCTGCATTATCCTCCTATCCAAAAGGTCCCATTTGGGGGCATATTTTGCCACTGGAAGTGTCTCAGAGTCTTCTGCTCATCCGGTGACTTGGGATAACAAATCTCCTTGGTACCAGAATTCACCAGGATTTGCTTGTGCTTAAAAAATACGTGGTTGTCCATGAAGAATTTCTTGGAAACTACTCCTCAGATGCCTAGTCGGAACTATAAAAATGAGTGATAATATGAGATCAAACCAAAACTTTAAACAGAGCGCATTTTCTTAAGAAAAACAAAGCATTTGCAAGGAAAAGGCTGATACGTTTGAAGCCACAGCTAATGCAATAAAGAAAAAAAAAATTAAAAATCTTTGAAAGCTTTGGTTTAGAACTGCATGAAGCTCAACAAAGAATTGCTAGTATGGAGAGTATAAATAGTTGTATAATTACATTGAGGATCTAGAAAATAAGCTTAGAAGAAGAGGTTTTTAAGTTGTTGGAGGCTGCTGAAGGATGAGAGATTGGGGACCAGTAGTTCTTCCTCACTCCTATTTTGTATATTTTTTCATACTTCATTTTGAAGATGTATGGAACATGTAAATCAGCTGTGACTGTCATTTGCTTTGAAAAGCTGCACATTAGTTTCATTAAATGTTTCAGAGAAGCCTTACCCAGAAAGTCTTTCCAATAGAAACTTGGATTTGTATTGTTTTTGGTGGCTTTATTTTTCCTTCCTAAAGGTTACTGCCACTGTTCGTTTAACGGTGTTTATGTGATCTTATAATAAGTGTTATCACTTTGTATAATTATTATGTGTGATTAATCCGCTTCACACTTGAAAGCTGTGGGATTTTTTTTTATTTTTTATTTTTAACCAGAGGGTATGTCTTTAAGCTTTTGTGTTGTTCACTTATAATGATAGCTGACAAGAGCTCTCGTAAAGAGGGAGGAGGATGGAAACTGGAATTAATTGTTGAGTGGAGAGAGATTTCTGGGAAATTTTTTGGACTTGAGTCTTCTGTAGTAAGTCTTGCACAAAATGGTGGATGCAACGTATAGAACTCCGATAAATTGTCATGTTGCATCAATTTCCATAGCATCAGTTTGGGAGAATGGGCATTGTTAGAATTTTTCAAATGTCCTTTTGGAGAAATTCATCCTGTTCTAAATAACACCCTTAAAAAAATATATATATATCCCTTTTTACCCTTTGCAACGATCTAGTATCAACTAGTGTGAATAAAATCCAGCATGACGGACTGGGTTTTTTTATTATTTAAGGAGTTTTGGCACCTAAGTGACTGGAAGTGGTGGGGAGCAGAACAGCTTTGTTTTTAGGCTAAATGGATTTGTGTTTGCGTGTACTACCTATGGAGAACTTCAACCATCCCACAATGTTCCCGTATTAAAGGTTGTGGTTATAGTACGTTGCTTTTGTAAATCTTGTAAATTGTTGTTGCTAAGGATGGGATGGAAATTTGTCCCGAAGCGTGATAGCTGTATTGATACATCATATGGTGCTCAGCAGTAACCTTCACAAACAAATACGTTTATATTAGCTATAGATAATACAATAAACCGCACTGTTATTACAAATTACCTTATTGCTTCCTGAGAATTGTGTTCCACCTGCTTTACATTTTCTACACTTGTGTGTTCAGCCTTCGGACAGAAGTGATTTGGAAGTTGAGAATTTTCTGGACTTCTGAAGCTGTAGTTATTACCTTTTGTTTTGTTTTACCTCATATCATTGTAGAAATTGTGTTTATTGCTATTAGTATCTGTACCGTAAATTATTTGACACTTT
Source organism: Pampusana beccarii (assembly GCA_013399365.1). Taxonomy (NCBI): domain Eukaryota; kingdom Metazoa; phylum Chordata; class Aves; order Columbiformes; family Columbidae; genus Pampusana; species Pampusana beccarii. The sequence continues at coordinate 260,649 of VWYH01008534.1, read as the reverse complement.
AACTTGGAGCAATGGATAAACATGAGCATCCCAAATACAGACCAACTTCCAGAGAAGCCAACAGAGAGAGATGCATTTGTAGAGTAGTATATTCTTCTCATTTTAACTAACTAGAGATTGAAAGGAATATCCGTGGGTATTATAACATGCATTCATTAATACAGTGACATTGCTGTCCTCTTAGATTCATTTTTATGACTATTTTTGTATATAACACCTTGATATTGACTTCAGATGCCACACAATTTGAAATAACATTTACAACTCTAGAAGTTAGTTAAAACTCCCTAGACCTTTTCAGAGTTACTATACTCTAGGAGCCTCAACTATTACTAAATGCATTAAGGGAGATACACCTCACATATATGAAATATTGATTGCTCATTAATGATTGTTTCATACATAACTGCAGGTAAAAATAGGTAACTCCCCCAGTCAGACTAAATGAATTAACTTATAGCATGTGGTTTTCAAAGGGGCTCTGGAAATTGAAACATAGGGCCAATGATAGGATGAAGTGAAAAGGAAACATATTTGTATTTCCGAAGCTGTTCATGAAGGTAATCTTAAATATTACTTAAAGAAAAAGAAAGGTTTAAGCAGCAGATTTAACATTCACCAAAGCATTTGTATCATATACTCTTACTCCTGCCTTTGGCAAAGCTTGAAGAAAATCAGTAAGGTCGAGGCGTCTGTAACCTTCAGGTCCCATCTCAATACTAGAAGGTGTATGAAAAATTTGGAGAAACTTTTTTGGGCACTTCTGTCAACTCTTACGACTGTGCTGCTTTATAATGTGAACCAGTCCCGTGAAGAGCAGGCGCTGATATTATGAGGCTCTGTATGGTTATAATTTGTTCACTGCACCTTCAGACCAAATTCTGTCATCTTTGACCCAGGCTGGGGAGCCTTTGGCTTTGGCAGAAAGGGTTTTGAGTCCCTAATACTTATAACATTTATGGTTTGCGGGGCACAGACAGTCATTCAAACTTACATTTTAAAATCGGTTCAACTCGGTTAACAATTAACATTGGTTTATCCAGATGAGCAAGTTTACCAGCTTCTTCGGCATAATATAAAGAAATGCAAGAGGAAGGAAAAATACTAGGAATCAACATATCTCTGTTGCAGGATTTTTTTTTTTTTCCAATTATTGCAGTCTGTCTGTTTTTCAGGTTTTCTCAATTTTTTCCACAGACTCTAGTTTGCTGTTCTCAACAACAAAAAGGGTAGCTAAAATCTAAAAGGAAAATTCACAGTTTGGAACTGGACTGTGCAACAGTCACAGAACTACAATGTGATTACAGGAAAGTCCATAATGGGCAGAATGTGAAATGAACATTTGTAATCTTCGTTATTAGTGAGGGCTGACCCTCAAAAGGTAAGGAGCGGAGATATTTAGTTTAATCTTCACTGGCCTTGCAAAACTGTTGGAGAGCTCTTTTAATCAGACATGAGTGATCCATTTTTAGGCTTTAACTGCAACAATATAGAGATTGCACCGTTTTCTAACCCCTGTGCCAGAGGAGCTAGTAAATCTTCAGTTTCTTGATATAAGTTGTCAAATCCTATATCTCCTTTGGTTTTCATTCTGGACAGAGGATAGAAGTTTTAAATCAGAGTCTGTCTTATTAGCGCTTGGCCATAATAACTATCTATAAGCACCAACTTTTGTTATGCTGAGATCAAAATACAAACACGGGTTGTGATTATTTGGACGTTGTTTCTCCCGTTGCCCATCAAGCAGATACCAAATCCAACAAAAAAAAACATTTCACGCGCTCCGCAAGCAACTCGCTAATTCCAAATGATGCATCAGTAACACAATCATGGCTGCCTCTTCTTAGAATTATGGTTATCTGTTTTGTACTCAAAATATGCACATGGAGCAATTTCATCTGTGAGAACTTGGCAAAATTATATTAATCATCATAACTGAGTACAGCTTCTTTCTCAGCGTGAGTCATAAATATCTTTGAGCATTAAGCCTCTTTACAATAACATTAATTTAATCTATAAGAGGACATTGCATGCAATAAATTCCATTTACAAATCTGAGTGGGCAAAGAAGAGAAAGCTGTAGCTCACTTTTTTTTTTTTTTTTTTTTTTGGTGGGTATATATTGAATATTGGGAAACAATGCACCAAAATAAGTTTGTCTCCGCCTGAAATGCATGGGACCAGGAAGGAAAACAGAGCTTCCTGATTGATTTGCCTCTGTGCTATTGCTTAGTTTGCTGCCAGCCAGAAGCTTATCTAGCTTAAAAGATTGTTATTGATTGTTCAGTTTGGTGTTCATATATTTAAATTTTATTCAGGTTAGAGTGATGTTGAAAATTGGGGTCCACATGCTAGGTTGCCAGCACAGTGGTTGACAACACAAACGTCAAAATACAATAATCCTTGTAGTATAAAATGGCCACTGACGGTCTAATTTCCATTTTGTGGTTTATGGCCTCTACTGAATATCTGATAATGTAATTATGCTTCAGTAAAGAATGAATCCTCTCTGGTAAACTGAGCTGTGTATGCAATGCCAATGTGAATTAAATAAAGTGACATCAAAGCTCAGTCAGGGCTTATTTTAGGAGCACATTTTTAAACATTTACTATGGTCTGTTCTACAGTAATGCTGGGGAGCAGATTTATGGCTGTTAGCATATTCATGTTGAAGAAATGTGTTACTTCATTCTTTATTTTAGCCCAGGAGAGCAAACAAAACAGCTTCTGTAGGAGTGAACGCTGCTCTGCGGCCGAGGTACCAAGGAAGTTTTCAGATGATACCACCAAGTGCCTCCTAAATAGCATAGAAAGTGGCAGCCGCGCAGTCGGGAAATTAAAACGTAAAGAAAACTACCCCCAATTACTTGCATGCCACACAAATGAGACATTTGTTTCTTGGCAGTACGTATATTATGCTTTATGCTTGGATCTTTTGCTGCTGGATTTATAAATGTGTAGGAATATACAATATGATCCTACAGTTAAGAATTTCCTCCTTTTAAATTCCAGTTGTCAAGTTACGTTATGCTGTTTATAATGTGGTGAATTATGTTCTGTCCTATCCCATTCACTGCTAGCACAATGCAACTTAACATCAGGCAGCATAACAGAATATGACAGTTAAAATTTAAAAGTACCCTCATTGTATTTGTGAATTGAATACTCAACTGTGTGATTTAAAGATGGACTGGCATCTTGAGTCCAGAAACAAGTAACGTTGCTTGAATGCATTTTTTCCCCTCTAATACATTTGCATTGCTGTTTTGACCTTCTTTCCAACAAGAAAAAAATAACCCTAAGCAACTGGCATGTATTGACATGGAGGTATTGAAAAGTTAGCGTGATGTTGCGGACATGTTTAAAGGAACTTCTGAAATCATGAATTTGATGAGAAAGACTGAATCAGAATGTCACTTTATCATGTAAACAGCAGGAACAGAGCCAAGCCTCACATGTGTATTTTAAATGTCCCAAAGCATTAGTATTAAAAATCTGGGGCCTGGTTCCACCCGCAAAAAAAGGGAGGTGTCAAATCAGATCATGGTTTATCTTTCATTTCCAGTCTCACGAAGATCGACTCGGTAAAAGACGTATTTAGAGCGTTTTGACAGATCCTTTAGGACCTGTCAATGATGCAGGAGTCCGAGCCGAGTCCCCCCATCTCACTTGCTTTTTTCTGACGGTCCAAACTGTTGACCAACATAAAAGTAAGAAACCTCTTGGCTTCTCCACATGCCTGTACCAATACGAATAATGCCCTGTTGCACCTCAACTCCATCTCTGCTTTTTCCCTCTGTCTGCTTTGCTTTCGGTGCTCTTGGAGTCCATATCCGGAAGCCCAACCCTGCAGCAGCAGCTGCCTCCCTCTCCAGCTGGGGCAACCCCAGGAGGTGCTGGGAAGTTCTCCGAACTCCTAAATATTAGGGAAAAATTCTTCCCCAAAGGGCTGTGGGGCATTGGAACAGGCTGCCCAGGGCAGTGCTGGAGTCACCATCCCTGGAGGGGTTTAAAAGGCGTTTAGATGAGGTTCTTAGGGACATGGATTAGTACTGGAATTAGGTTATGGTTGGACTCGATGTTCCTGAGGGGAACAAATGGTTCTATGATTCCTTGGGAAAGAGCAGATAGGTGCAAGTAGGATCAGATGTGGGATCAGATACAGGAATGAATGGGTTAAATACAAGCATAATGCTGCATGCCCATACCTGGGCTGGCTCCTGCCTTCCTAAAGTGAAACATGGATTTGACTCCTTGGCTAAATAATCTCAGGGATACGTCTTTTGAAGCGGCAGGTGAAAGCAGCACACGTGCAAGTGGATGGTCTGTTGTAAAATAATGTCCTGTTGTAAACTGTACGTGTCCATATGAAGATATTAATATTATTAATTTGTGCAACAGGAAATTATCCATATCGGATGTCCCTGCTCATTGCAGGGGGGTTGGACTACATGACCTTTAAAAATCCTTTCCAACCCATATTATTCCGTGGTTCTGTGGCGATCACCGCGCTGTAGGAGGGTCTCTCCTGTGTTACACTTGGGTCGTTAGCTTTTCATGTAGGAGCTGAGATGAATGCAGATAGATTGCAGACAGTATAGGGAGCCAACGAGACAGTATTAGTCAGCATGTTAGCGGTTTAGCCACTGTTATAAGAGCATTACAAATATTAGTTATTATTATTTATTACTTATGCAACACCCCCACACTAGGCAAGACATTTAACAAACCACATAAAAGGCAGGGCTGCACCACAGAGTGATTACTGGATGGATTGTAGATGTGATAGACTGCTATTAGCTACTTGTTTGTGATTTTTTGTGCTGAAAAGATTCCTAAAGGTCTCAACCTCAGCTGTGCTTGGCACTGTTCAAACACCCCATTAAAGAAAATGGTCTCTAGATAGAGAAAAATCATGGATTTACATGGTGATATCAGGATTTGCTCATAGGGCATCTTGCAAGAAGAATTGCTGTCATAGTGGAAGTTGTAGTAGGGGTGAAACTATATCTGTTTAAGGTGTTTGTGAAGCTCTGTGCTGTTCTCACACAGGTGCTGTGTTTTTGCCCCCCCCCAAATGCAGATTCTCCTATAACTGCTTTGTATAATAGATCTGACACTATGTACAAGGAGCCTGAGGTGTCACCTCTGCATGATGTATTAATACCATCGGCAGCCTCTAAAATCCCGATTTAAGATCTAAATCTGGGGTAAAGCTGTATGACAACTTCTTTCATGAGGGCTGATATTGTTGTAAGTCAGTAGCTGGAGGTCCAGCTGTGGTAGCACTGTCCCTGCCCGAGACTTGTTTGTGGAATCCCAAGTGCATATGCAGAGCTGCTAGCTTCTAGCAGCCCAGACCATACTGGCTGGCTAGTGTGGCCTTGTCTATCGCAGAATCACAGAACGGTCGGGGTTGAAGGGACCTCTGGAGATCCCCCAGTCCAACCCAGCTGCTAACGCAGTGTCGTGTCCAGGCGGGTTTGAATGTCTGCAGAGAAGGAGACTCCACAACCTCTCTGGGCAGCCTGGGCCAGGGCTCCGGCACCTCACAGGAAAGAAGTTTCTCCTCATATTCAGATGGAACCTCCTGTGTTTCTATCTGTGCCCATTGCCCCTCATCCTATTGTTGGGCACCACTGAAAGGAGCCTGGTCCACCCTCTTGACACCCACCCTGGAGATATTGATCAGCATAAATCAGATCCCCTCTCAGCTTCTGTTCCCCAGACTGAACAGCCACAGCTCTCTCAGTCTCTCCTCATAAGAAAGATGCTCCAGACCCCTTATCTTATTCGTAGCCACCACTGGACTCCCTCCAGTGATTCCTTGTCCTTCTCAAACTGGGGAGCCCAGAACTGGACACAGTATGTCTGTGTCTAGCACCTTATTGATGTAGGTACTCAGTGCAGGATTAGTAGACGTCACACATCAGTCATTTGTTTCTTCGCTCTTTTAATGTCCATTGGCTCTCTGGAAAAATTTCTACAAGGCAGCGATGCCGCTTGTCCGGTTTCTTCACACCGTGCACTCTTTACATCTGGTTAAAATCTTTTCCCAAGCAGGGTAGTCTATTAAAAGCTTGTACCTTCTTGTGAATGTTGGGCTTTTCCTTGACACAGGTTGCTTGTCACAGGTTGCTTGTCACAGCATGTGGGTTTCTATGTGCTATTTGCTTTGGGTCTCTCACTTTCTGTACCACAACATTTTCACCTTGGACCTTTCTTGCTATATTGTGTGTTCCCACATCTGACCACACCACCATAGGGATATTCGCCCTCTATAAGTTTCATTGTGGCTGTGGTGCTTCCTTTGCAGGGATTAATTAGGAATATTCATCTCAGGGCACAACTGTAATTTCATCAATATCCAAGATTTAGTGGGAACCTCGGGACTTGGCTCTTAGTCTTGGATCAGTCACAGCTCTGCTATGATTTCACATTTGTCCCTTTTATTTTTTTGAAGTATCAATCTTCCCTTTTCATAACACTTCTTGAATATCTTTTTAGAGTTAGATTTTCCTGTCTAAATATTAAAAACATCCACAAGCTGAGAACCAGCTTTTGTCACGAGAAAAAAAAATATATAGAGAGAGAGCGAGCTACGTTTGTTTTTTTGCTGGCACCCCTTGCTGGAGAGAGATCGAAATGTTCTTTAAATCCTTTCCAGCTGTCCTCCAGATATTCAGCATCTAAACTTTGGGGCTTTTAACTGCTCTGCTCTCCCTTCCCCGGCATTTTCCTGCCCTCCGAGGGTGAATAATCACCTGGACCTCCATCCCCGAGCGGAGATAAGCCAGGCTTTCCCAGAGCTGCAGATTCTCACAAACCTCTTTGGAATCCTTTTTAGCAAATTAGCATAGCGAAAGTATTAGATGACAAGGGACGGGGGCAATGGTAACTGGAGGCATATGTGGTTAAATAGATGGGCTATGGGGAATCTGCAGATTTGATTTTGTTCTAATTATTGACTGACATATTCCAGTTTTGTGTTCGTGGTTTTTTTTTTTTTTTTAAATTTTTATTTTACATATTTACAAACCCTACTGGAAAGGGATATCCAACATTTTAGTGCTTAAAGAGTGAATGAGTTTGGAAAGGTCTTTGTTACAATAATCTCAATTTGTCTGTAGGGCTTTTTCATTTCTTTCCCTGTCTGCCAGCGGTCTCGTCTTCTTTCCCAACATTGCAGAAGGGTGCACAGACCTTACATGTGAGGCCGTTCACGCTGTTGTCCTAAAAACTGGAAGAATACTTCAAAAATTGCTATGGATTGCATTTAAGCCCTTAATACAAGCTCTCCTACGGAAAGATGAAGGACTCTGGGTTAGAGTTTTTGAGGTTTGGGCTGTTTGCTCAGCACAGGTAACTTGTTCCCAGACGTGAGCACCCAGACAGACTCTTCTAGAGACAGAATTCTGTTTAAATTCTGTTTAAATTCTGTTTAAATTCCCATTTTAACTATTTGTCATATAAATGCAGTTTTTAGATAATCCCTTAGTGCAATAATTCCTTATTATGCATATGGAAAAACATCTATTAAAGGCATTTTTAACTTTCTGGGTAGAGTTCCTTTATCTGTATTTTACAGCACAGTGAAAAGTAATTAATTCAGTCCAAGATATATAACATATGGATAATTTTTATGGATTTATGGCACATTTTAGGGGATGTGAAAGTGCTGCAATTATTTTAAAAATAATGCAATACAAATTCAGGGTTGGTTTGTAGATTTATGGCAGGATTATATTTTCCACAGCCAACTGCCAAACATGGAGTAGATAAAATCTGTGTTTCTTTTCATCCAGTCTACCTCTTCTATCCCATCTCTGGTTTATGCTGTCACGTAACTACAAATAAATATTCTGGATTTGTCTTATTTATAAATGGGAAATTTTATGAAATGTATTAAACCTCAGAAAATAGTTCACGGTATTTAATTAGTAAAGAAAAACATACTGCGCACAAAATGTCAGTAGAAATTACAGTAATAATCTGTCTTTCAAAAAACTCCGTTAATTGCAGTTGATATTTAACCGTACATTTCCCCGAAAAAATTAGAAGTGGACCCAGCTTAACTATTGGCTTGAACCTCTGATACTTTGAGGAAACTACATAGAGGCATCAGTTTGGGGGAGCGGAATAATATTTACTCTATGGGTAATATTTAATTTGTGATTTAATTTTACTTTTTAGGACTAGGAACTCACTTGGACAGAAGGTTTTCTCTAGTCGTAATGAACTGTGCATTTCTAAGCCTTCCTCAAGTGACAAGGTACATTTTGTGAACATTTGTGAACCCATAAAGTTATTTGTTATCATAATCTGATGAGGTATTTCTGCTGGAATTACTAAAATATGGACTGAAACTCTTGTCTAAATTTTAGGAATTGACTAGGTCACGTAATTTTTGAAAAATCACACCGTCATTGCTCATTAACAGGCCTGCATGAATCTAAGCCTGCAAGATTTATATGCTCCTACTTTGAAGGAAAGTAACTTTACTGACATATTAATGTTCTAACTGTGAATAGAATATCCCATTTTGTATGAAAGATAGTTCCCTTGATCCATTAAATAAATACTACGTGCGAGGAAAAAAGGCATTAGATTGATATGCAAGAACCATGATCACCGAGTACAGATTTATGGCGTAAGGGAGTAAAGAAAAGTGGTATGACTGTGAAAAGATAAATGAAATTACGCTTACGGGCACTAAATCCTCCAGTATTGAAAAACATTGGCTATTTGTGTTTAGAACACACAGTATTTGGTAAGAATGTACTTTCATCTATAAATCCACTGCTTCTGAGGTTGACACCGGAATGTACAGTTTTGCCAAGCCACAAACGGAGAAATCGGTTGTATACTCGTTTGCTTTGAAAATTGTGAGCTTTACCGTGTTATTCTGCGTCCTGCACCTGTAATTTCTGCTTGGGTTAGAGCGGATTTCTCATTAGCTCGGCAGCCCCGTGTTTGAAGTGGTGTTTTTACCGACGCCGCGGTGTGAGCTGAGCCCGATGATCTTGGAGGATCTTGTTAGAGTTTGAAATGCATCTTGGGTGAGCAGCTCGACACAGTCCTAATTTAACAGACTCCGAGGCTTATGCGCTGGTGATTTCTGCTAGTAAAGTGTTATAATTGGATTATTGAAGTATTAGGTAAATTCAGTCGGATTTGCTGTTTGAAGTGGAAATACAAAAAATGCTGGTATGCTATTACTGCTTTGTCATACCTATTAACAACACATTCCTGTGTTGCAGCAACAACAGATTTGCTTTCAACTATTTAGACTTTGCAGTGTGTAAATTTATGTTATTTAGGTGGGAAACTTGGTGGGTGCCTGTGACCTCCGCAGACCCTGTTGGTTCACTTTTTAAAGAACACAGACTTTGTTTCTTGAAATTTTCTGTGAAAATGCTGTGACGTTGTGTGCTTTGTTTTTTGTTAAAGCAGAAACATGTAGATAATCTTGGAGCAGGTGGCAACAAAATGCTAGAATTCAGTATGTTTTACAAATACGTAAAAAGTCCAAATGATTACAATCCCTAGTTATCCAGGTAGAGGAGTAAAACAAAAACCTTTCAGTGTTATAAACTGACTTTACACACGCAGTGAATGGAAACAAACTTGTTTGTCTATCATTCTTAATTAAAACCCTGATTTAAAAATAAGCAACCTGTGGCATGGAGAGGTATTTGGCTGAGTTTGCAGAGCGACAGCTAAGTCTACTCTCTGTTCTGAGGAATTTATTTAGTATTTTGCAGGTAGCATTTTCAACTGACTAAAATTTACTGAGACTTAAGTTTTTTTAGGAAGTTTTTAGATATTTACCTTGGAGCATGACTTAGATTAATAATATTAAGCCTTGGTTTGTTTATAAATACAAATATCTTTCTACCTAATCTGTGATGTTCAGGTTTGAACGAATGAAGCACCATGGCATCACCTTCAGTTTCCAGTGTCCTCACTTCTGTGCTTAAGTCTGTATATCTGGTTCTTCTCTTTATGCCAGTATTAAGTGCCTTCATTCATAAATCTATACACTTCAAACAGCTAGGAAGCAAATCTTGTTGTTGCCCAAGCAGGCCACAAGAGAGCTGTGTATTAGAGAAGCATTGAAACAGCAGTTACAAATATTCCAAAAAACCTGAAGGCAATTTACATCCAGATGCAAACTGCTCAGGTCTTTCTGTACAAAACGCAGCACGGGGCAAAACGTCCCATGTGTTCAAATGTGTTCAAAATCCTGATAATGATTTATTATATCAAGGGCCGCAATCTGTGTTTCCCAGGTGACCACGAGCGAATGTAACCTGATTGTTAAACAAGCTCCCTCACCTAATAAACCTGCTTTATTTGATGTAGGAAAGCTCCGTGAGAAGGTTTTTGGGGGCCAGTCTCAGGAGTCAGATTCTTTCATGGAGACACTGGGGCTGGAGGTTTGAGCTCAGGTGTTGCCCTTGCTCAGGAGCTGCCCAAACCCTCGGGACCCTGTAGATAAGGAGTTGGGGAACGATGTTGACAGGCTGAGAGATTTGGGGTATTCAGCCTGGAGAAGGCTCTGCGGAGGCCTTACTGAGGCCTTTCCATACTTAAAAGGGGCTGATAAGAAAGATGGGGACAGACTTTTTAGCAGGGTGTGTTGCAATAGGACAAGGGGTGATGGTTTTAGACTAAGAGAGGGGAGATTCAGGCCAGACATGAGGAAGAAATTGTTGTCCCTGAGGGTGGCGAGAGCCTGGCCCAGGTTGGGCAGAGAGGTGGTGGATGAACCATCCCTGGAGACATCCCAGGCCAGGCTGGACGGGGCTCTGAGCAACCTGAGCTGCTGAAGATGCCCCTGCTCATTGGACTAGATGAGCTTTGAAGGTCCCTTCCAACCCAAACCATTCTGTGTTTTTCCTGAGGTCTGATCTGCTAAATCTGCTCCATGACTGCTCTTTGGGTCAGAACATACTGTTGCCTCCTGTGGAATTCTCATCACGACTTAGGTGGTTTGTTAGATGAAGTTTGTTCTTGGCAGCCAATGGCATCGATGAAGACATGACAGGCACATGGAGACAAAAGAACGGACACACAGATTTCATTTTCTGGAGTGGTTTAAAAAAATCAGTTTAAAAAACATGTATTGATTTTATTGAGGAGTCATCTACAATGCAAGGTGATTTTCTCTCAGGTCTGTGCCTCTTGTGCTTGCCATAAGTTTCTGGAGGTGAAGAGGCTCATTTTGGTGGGATGGAAAAACATGTAAACCAGTTCAGAAATACTGCTTTTGGCTGTTGAATTTGTGTAGGTCATATCTTTATTTATCAAGTATTGACAAAGTAATGACAATGCATATGAAAGTGAACTCTGATCCTGACAGGTCTCTTGTTTTGGGTTATTTGTGTGGCTACCCCACCACTTGGCAGGCATTTCACAAAGCAGCAGCAGCTCATGATCACGTTTTTTTCTCTTTACCAAACGTCCTGAAATAATAAGCGTGTGGGAAATTTTCAGCTTTCCCCTCCTAATTCCTGGTTTCTGAATTTGCACTTTTGGGGCACTGACATCATATGTATATACATATAAATACACTGAATATATTTATATACTCTCGATATGTGTATGAAGCAGAGGATTTCTTTCTTTCCCTGACTTTCTTATCTGGTTCTGTGTGATGGGGCCAGTAGATGAACCCAAACTTCTTTGAGGTCAGTCACCACAAGAAGGAAATGTCTGGGAATACAAAATTCTTACAGTTTGAGGGTCTATTCCTTCTTTCACTTGTTAATCATAAACTGTTGTGTTTTGTTTTTTTTTCTGTTTCAGTTTTTGTTACTATGTAATGTAATTACATTATAAAACCACTAAAATTACAAATAAAATTATAAATCTGAGGAGGTAGAGCTATTACTCAGGAGGGGAATGGAGAAGAGCCATAACCAGCTGTTGTCAACCCCATCCCTGAGCTGTTTGGTGATTCTTTGTTCCTGGCTCTGGTGTTTTGAGGCTGTTGGTGGTTTATCGAAGCAGAGATGTCCTCAGCACTTTGCATATTTTGGGTATAGAACTCGAGACAAAACCATGAACATGTAGCAGCAAAGATCCTTTTACTGCACCTTCTGGGGTGCTTCTGACTTTTTGCAAGAATTTCACTGACTTGGGAACAGCTCTTCAGTCTAACGAAAGCTTTTTTGTCTTCTAAAAAAAAAAAAAAAAATCCGTCCTCATTAAACTGTTCATTGAAAAAAAAAAATTACTTCTGCCAATTTCTTTTTCCTAATAATTTCACATTGTGGTTAATCATTTAAAAAGATACATACGTATACAAAGTCTGGTCCACATTATGGGCTAATGGTCTGCATAAGTTCTCTATGAAATCTTTTTTCATTATTATTTTTTTTCAAATTAAGGATATAATAAAAACCCACCTCATTCTTTTTAATGCAAACCATTAAAAAATCCCAAACAAACAGTCTTTGGAGAAAACTTCCAATGCCTTATTTTAGCCTGGGGCAGATTTTCACAGCTAAGTTACAACCGCAGCACTGGCTTTGGATGGAAATACTGGCAGAATTTTAAGTCCAGCAAGGTTAGTGGGCATCACTCTAATACCATAAATATGGCGTAGGCACACAAAATCAAATTTAAACTAAAAATATTCTAGAAAGTATTTTAAATGTATTTTAAGGTTGACTGTAATTGTCGCAGTTTTAAAAAATCAAAGCATTCTCGGACATAATGAAGTGGAGAAGCAAAAGAAAGTAAAATTTTCGGAGAGAATTTCTGTACACCTGTCCCCTTCATCTGAAAAAATCCAACATCAGATTTAAGAGCTTGAAAGTGAGGAATTAGAAAGCATCGTTCAAATTGGCTATTAAAAGATTAGAGGCTTTTAAAAAATTGATAGGACATCAGAATCAGACAAAATGCATTCAAGAGAGCCAAAGGAAGTAAGAAGGGAAATTGGAGACTCTTTATTAGAAAGCTAAGATCCTTGAAGACTGGCAGAATCTAATAGAAAAGCATTATTTAAAAATGGTCCAGGGACATATGGGGAAAGAACATATCTTCTGGCGTAAACTGTGGCGAATGTCCTAGATAATATTTTAAGGAATCAAATGAAAGGTACATTGGGACAAGTACTGCCTGATTAGAGAAAGCAAATTTAATTCAAGGGGGGGAAGTCCAGATATACTGGAATCCTTTATCGTTATTATTTCTGCCAAGCTAGACAAGGCAATGCAAGAGACATCCTATACTTACACTTTCAAACATCCTTTGACAGGGTTTCCTAGAAGAGGTTAATGCTAAGATGTGGAGCCACAGAATAAGTGGAAAGTTGGGTTTAATGGATTTAAAATTGGCTAAAAAACACATAACAAAGTGTGGTACACCCGCAATCAATGGACCCTGTACCAGCCCGGAAGGTTAGTGGTGGGATATATTAGAAATTATCCTAGGTCTACACATGTTTATGTAAAAAATTACAGGGTACTACATATTACTGAAGGCAAGTTTTCAAATTTTGTTGATTACATTAAATTGGAGGGGAATATAACTGATGAGAAACAATGACATAAAAACACTATAAAAATTATATCCTTTTACTATCAATGTTAAAAACTACATGACAAAGAGTCTTCTAGGCAAGTAAAAACTGGCAGTTTTTATGGTGCAAAGTTTACACCAAGGGGGAGTTAACAGACCTCAAATTTTGTGCTGAATCTTTTCAGGTCATCAAATAATTCTACCATGGAAAGTCCAGAAAATTTTAAGTGAGAATAAATCTTCCTACTCCGACAGAAACAAAATACAAATGATTAGTCAGGTGAATTTGTGAAATTTGGCTGAAAGAAGGGAGAAAATCTGTGGACTTGCTGTAGTTTACTCACTTATGAACTCATTAATCTGTGATAGAGCTGGGCAAATGATTTATTTCAGGTGAGAATACAAAAATTAGCAGAAACTTGCAAAGGGACTGCTACATTAAACAAGAATTGAGAAGGACTTTATGGCACAAAAAGAAGGATGAGTAAGGATTACAAATACTTCTGGGTTTTTAAAATCTAAATTCACCTGATATAGTTGACCATGGTGAAATGTTGTGATGAGTTTTGAATTATTTAACATTTTAAAGTCTCTAAATCTATTTCTTTTCACTTAAAAAATAAAAACACAGAAATTCCACTTTGAAAGTGTCAAGGCAAAATGTGTCATTTCTCGAACACATTTCATTTCAAACAAATATTGGGCAAGTCTCCTTTCTGTGGTCCTTTTTAACAGATGAGATCTGAATTTGTGATTAGATTAATTCCCAGAATTTTTGTGTGTGTGTGAAATGTACTGGTAATTAGATAAAAACCTCATCCACCCTACTCTGGGAAGGGAAAAAAGCAATAAGATACCATCATGTAGCTGGTAAGCAAACAAGAAGAAACGTGTTTGCAAGCAAGTTTGAATTCTAAGTTATTTTCCAGCCTGGGATCTGAGAAAAATTCCACCCTTTCCCTGGTCCTAATACACCAGAGGAGGTGGATCTGACAGGGAGAGACCTATTTTATCAGAATATGGGGCCAGCATGAACTGGAGTTATTGATAACCCAGCGATGGGAGAATTGCAAAGCGCACTAGTGTGGTTTGTTTGGGTTTTTTAAAAATTTGATTTAAATGGGCCTATCTTGCCAAATGTTCCTCTGAAAATGACAACAAAAGTTCCATTCCTGGAGCGAACTGTTTCTACAAACCATGATCCCAGGAATACAAACATGGATAAATGGTCCCATTTTAACGTTGAAATGCGGTGTAACTTACTGAAAACAAGCTGACAGTCTGCCAGTTCGCCTTCAACGGTGGCTTGGTATCAAAAGTAAGATGTACAGCGGGGAAAAGCGTAGGATTTTAGCAATAATTTGGCATTTGGAAAGGTAAAAGCGGGGGGGAGGGCAACCACCAACAACAAGAAAAACAAAAAAACAACCCCAAAACAACAAAAACCCACAAACAAGCAAACAAAAAATCAACAAAAATCCAAAACAACCCCAAACCAAGACTTTTCTCAACCAGCTTGTACTCGTGAGTCTAGGGCTGAGCTTTACCCGTATGTAAACTTGTACCAAATATTTATATCATGACTTGGAAGTGATGGTCTCAGCTCAAGGGGCTTTCTGAAAAGAGACAGATCTCAATCTGTCTCCAGCTGCAAACGCCAGCAGCAGCCGATGGACCCCGGCACTCTCTGTTTTATTGCAATTTTGCAATACGAATTCTCGTGCTGGTTTCGGGGAAATAGAATTTTTCTGAAATATTGACTCCTGACATGAGAAGGTCTTTCTCTCTGAATATCTTCCTCTCTCCCCAAATTCCAGCTCGATGTGTTCTGCCGTTCTGTTAAAATTGATGTGGGGATCACTGCATTATTATGAAATCATTTGGCATTGATCTTACAACACGTATTTATGAAAATAAAATGTTTGAGAAAATTTCTGACTTGACCGAGTCATAGTGAGAAATAGATAAAGCTGCAGTTTGTACACTGTAAGTGTAGTTTACCCTCTTATTATTCAGAATGTAAAGGAAAAAGAAAAGGCAACGATAATCTATTAGTACTTTTCATAAACTCTCTTCAGGAATACAACCCCATCACCCCACAGTTCAAGTATACAAATAATAATATTACTCAGAATATTCACTCCCAAAGCAATTTTAATACCATTCAAAATACAATCCTTCTGTGCAATATACCTCATTTAACAACCATTAGTGCCTTTTCCATCTCAAACCTAGTGCACCTAGTAATGATTTATTTTTATCCATTGTTTGAACTGATTTTACGTTACCAACAGACCTGTACTAATCATGCGGAGCGCAATATGCAAAGTGTGCTTGCGAGATATTTTTTAACTTTAGGCGCTGCGTAATTTACAACAGAAAGAACAGAAATTATAAATGTTCTCTTCACTTGCAAGGTAATAAGCTAAAGTAAAGGAAATAAAGAAAAAAACAACCAACCCCTTGACCAATTTTGCATTTGAGAGAGTTCGTTTCTTATATCTAAACTAAACCAGTCCCTTAATTATACCACAGTAGGTTGATTACAGGCAACACCACACAAAATCTATACATCTTGTTTGGCAATGTATCAAACTCAGGCACATTGTCAACGCAATTTTAACTGTTTTCCCTTCATAGGAGGCTGATTTTTCCAGGCACCCTCGTCTCCCGTTGGGCCAAATCATAAGATCCATGGTCGTAAGGGCAACTCCCATCCGCTCCAGAGCATCATTTGCTCAAGCGGAGACCACGGGAATAAGTACCTTGCTGTTAAATAGCAGTATGTAAACAGGCGAAGAGTCCAAAATCTTGCAAATGAGTTATTCACGATGAAATGTTCGCACAGCTTGGCTGAGTGGGCCCCGCCGCGGAGCAGCGATGTTCTTGGTGTGTTATAAATAGGGAACAGCGCTGAGCGGCGTTCGGGCGGCCGAACAGATGACAGAACTCCCAAGTCCTGTTCCTCCGTGATAATTTCTCATCTAAACTCCTAATTACACAGTGCTTCACATTCCGAGATATATAAATACTTTTTTTTTTTTTCAGATGTACACTGTGCTAATGGTATGCATGGGAGAACGGGAATGTTCTTTGGCATGACTGCTCAATAGCAAAAGCAAAAACCAGCTCTCCAAACTCTGTTTCGGAGAAGTGAGAAACCCCAAACTACTGAGAAAAGTTGAGATGCTTTGCAACAACCGCGCGCTTGCCGCAGCAAAGCCAGCTCTCCCTGTTTTTCTATGTCTGTGTTGCTGCTGGGTAGATGTATTAATAACATCACCCATAGTGCGGGGCACCAGGCGCCCGTATGCAGAAGGAAACCATGATGCTGAAGCCTATAAATGTTTTTAGAAATTTTATACAGAAGAAATCCAGTTTGTTTATTTGGAGCCTTGATACTATTGATGCAAGTCAAGGACGCATCAGTGGGGACCGCTGGGGATCGGCACTAACTCATTAATGCAGATGTACCTACTCTGTCTCAGGGATACACGTTCCCCTTAAAATGCACCAACTCATGAAGAAAGGTCTACGTAAATATTGTTTTTATCTATCCTCAGTTAATAAATCCTCCTAGAAGAATTTTAGGTGTGTTAGCAATAGTTTAGTATTACTTTTTGCATCATATTACTATAGAATTAGCGGTTAAACTGTGCTTAGAAAGCTTGAATACTTTTCATAACATTTTGATAACATTGAAGAGGCCTCTCTTTCATCATTACATCCCCAAACTTTCTACAGGTACTGTGATGGGTGCCATCTGTACGAGGAGCCGGTATCTTTTCCCATCTGAGATTGATCGGTGCTACCATATGGTAGATAGGATGTTCAACTTTGCAACACTGAAAGGGTTTTTTTGGCAACTCTCCAGGAGCTTGAGGGCCACGCCTAATTTGCATATGCATTTACATACAATTTTTATTTTAAATAAATGCAAACAGGGTGGTTCAATGGACTTGTGTTGCTTTCACATTGATAGATGTACAGGCATTATTTGTTGCTTGAGTTCCTCAGCAATAAAAAAGCCATCGTTGAATCCACCCAGCAATTATTATTATTTATTGACATTATTGCTGTGCTCAGGGGAGGAAAGCACAACGCCCAGCTTGAAGAGCTTCTCTAATTAGTCAAAGAAAGTTCAGCGATGTACTTTATACCAGGTGATTGGAAAATGTTTCCATTTCAAAATCCCATGGCTGTAGGTTTTCTTCTTCAGAAACTGCATCTTTTGCAGTGAACTGTTTTTCACTGTTTTTTCAAACGGCTGAAGAAATAGATGTGGATGTAAAAGACGTGATAAAAACAACAGGCATTAGATACAAGCAGGTGCCCAATCTTATCTGTGGATCAGCCACCTCTGACCTCAGCCTAAAACGATTGCCTCTACGGCCAAGAGACTTTTTTGGTCTGCCCAGCTGTCGTGACTTAGTTACCATTCTAACCAGGATTTACCATTTAACTAATCCTTCCACTGGACTTCACAAAAGGCTTATGGGTATATTTCAACCTGAAATGGTGAAAATCACATGGAAATGGATGATGCCTTTTTCAATTTTTTGGTGCTTGTTGTGGGAGGTCATCATTGCCACAGGTTTGCTCGAGATAACCCAGGTCTCCTTGGCTTATATCAGGGTTCCTCTGTAGGATGCTTCCAGTATCACAGTATGCTAGGGATTGGAAGGGACCTCAAAAGATCATCTAGTCCAATCCCCTTCTAGTGGGAAAGTACTTAATCCTAATAGAGTACTAAAAGTAAAATCACCTAAAGGATGAGAACAAATACCTCTAATTAGAAAAAATAATAAATACAAGGAACTGCTGGGAGAGAGTCTGGGTCCTTCAACTTATTGTTGCTGAAGATGCAACTATTCATTCAAGGACCTCTGTCTCTGAAGCTCAGAGTTTATTGGTATTATATTTGACCACGGAAATTCATCAGCAAGTGACCATATTGATCCCTGTTTATATTTGAATGTAGTGTTCTTATTTCGGGTCATTTTTTCTCAGGTCTAAGATAATGCTGAAGGACTTGATTTTGCTTGATAATGCTTGAGCGTTAATTTGTGAGCACCAAAATTGCAGCTGTTGCTTTAACAGGTAATTGGCTCCTGAGACTTTGTCTTGGAAGAACCTTGTCATTGGAGTGGCTTGGTTATTTACAGAGGAAAATGAAAAAAGAAAACCAACCAAAACCACAAAGACGACCCTGTGGGTAAGAGTCTCTTACATTCATTAGTAGTCCCTCGGGGAAAACCTTAGAAGTTGGCATACTTGGAAGTGCAATTAAAAGTGTAGACATATCACTAAAGGAGATCTATGTGACTTAAAAAAAGTTAATGTGAGTTATCAGTAGTTCTAGGACACAGTAATCCCAAAACAAAGGGTGAAGGTGGTCTTTTGGTAAAGTATGGATAAAAGCAAATGAGAGTTTGGCAGGAATTTTGGAGTAATTTAGGGCCTGGACGATTTTGGGGATCTGATCAGAGGCCAGGCTCAGATTTATAGGCACAATCAAATCCTTTGAGGAAAATTGAATTTCAAATGTGTTATCGAGAAAATTGGTGCGCTTAGAAATGGCCGGAGGAGAAGCTGAGGACAGGAGTAGCAAGAGATTTCAGTGTTTTGGACATACTTCTAATTCTTTGGTATGAACAGCGATATGATGGATGCAGCAATAACTGCAGCGCTGGAGGCGCTTGATACCCAGAGGGAATCAATTAACTGGATTTTGGATATTGGAGCGTTATGACCTTTGCCTAGATCATAATGTTGACATGTAGGAGCAAATGGAAGAATATGAGTCTTTTCTGATTGTAATTGACTGGAGCTATTGAGAACAAGGTGGATATCCGAATTTGCAGATAATGTGTTGATCCTAGAAGACGGCTGGGAACAGTGGGCCTTGCCCAGGCCTTGGGTTATCAGGTGGTAGGGGAGAAAAAGCTTATTTAGAAGCAGCTGCTGGCTTCTTCACACTCTTTAGTGGGCAAATTACATCCATCTACTATCTTCATTATTGATTTAGGGGTGAATGATGCTGTGGTTTGCTGCAGAGTGACACTGAGTCACGATTTATTGGGAAAGTTTGTCTTATTATCCAGTTGTGGTCTTAGCCAGTATCCTTCAAGGAGGTGTAAAGGTATCACCACTGAATTAGTGGCCTTTGCCATTGCTGAGCTGTGATTTGGGAAGATAAAGGTCTTTTGGGGCTTTCCTGGGGTAGGGGTCTCAAATGGAAAAAAAAATCAGATGTATTCGTTATATTATGGTGATGGGCTAATAGATGGCTGAGTCAACTGAGTGGGGCAGTGGCCAATTAATGGGGTGGAGTTAAATTAAGTAAGCTACAGCCTGATGTGGTCAATGGTTGTGGTGGGAGGATAATTCAGGAATAAACAGTTCTGCTCTATAAGTAATGGGCAATATCAGCTAGGGGAATGAGGAGGGATCATAGCCCTCAGATATGGGGAATGCCAGCTGAATGGTATGGTAATTTGTGAAAAAAAGTTCATACTAAATGCTTTTTTTTTTACATTGATTCTATATTGAACTGGAATACATGACTGGTAAATTCAGAGTTAAAAAAAAAAGAGAGATGGATTTCTCAGAGGTTTGTACTCTGTCTTTTGTACATCTTTCTGATGTGATGAGTATATTTGTTTTAAGTTATATTTTTCCCTGTATAAAAATAGTCTTATTTCTTTATAATCATGACAGGCAGATGATTTTCCCTTACAATTGCCTTTCCCTTGCTGAATTAGAATTGTGTTGTCAGGTAGCCTTTTCCTTTTCTAAGGCTAACTCTAAATTAGATAAAGACAGACAGCTGTGGCCTTCACGTAACTATTTTTCAGCTGATGCCTGCATTTTCTGTCTTCCTACTCATCTGCTGGTGAATATTCCTAGTTCTTATACATCTTGATATATCTTATTTTTCACTGGAGGAGCTCCATGGATGAGGAATGCAGAATGACAAGTTTCATGGTAACTTTTTTGGGGGTGCCTGAGATGGAGGATTTGCTTAGTGTTAGCTATTTACACACTGAGGTAATTAAAAGATATAAGATATATTGAGTCCCATGACTTAAATTATCTAAAACAAGAAGTAGGATGAAAAAGTAGTAAAGAAGAAATTTTAAATGTTGCCAAGTGTCAAAATTTATTCTGTGAATTGTTTATTTTTCTGAACATTTCTTTTTTAGTTTCACTACCCTATTTTATTCTATTTTATCATCCTCTTACCACCTTTCCAGTGTCCATAATACTTACCCTAGTAAACTTTCCTGATCCCAGGGCAAAAGCAAGAGGACTCATGGGGGTCCTCTGCCCAATGTTCTCCACTTTTAAATTCAGCTTATTATGGCTACAGTCAGAAAGGCGCCTGTAGAAGAAACTATTTAAAAGTATGGATTGGTTTTAACAAACGCTAACTAGTAATTTTAATTTTAGATAATTGTAATTTGAGCATTTTTGTTGAGATTCCCTTTTAATTTTTTTTTAAATCCAGCTCACTGTGCAAATCTTTAAGCAAATAATCTCAGAAAAAATACTGCTTTTAATGTAATTTTGCTTGGACTTCCTAATAAGCCACGTGCAGTGTTGTGTTGAGTATTGTTATACTGATATACTGTAAAAGTCTCCTAGCTCTACTGAAAAATTTAAAAATCTGCCTCTAAAAGTTGGCTCAAAATTCTGGATTAGACTAATGAGACTGTTACCCCTTAATCTCAAAATTCATTGGTACTTTGCACTGCCTCACAGTAAATTAAACTTTTTGTTATTTTGTGGCACTCCATAACACTAAATATTTCAGTAAGGCACTAGGAAGGGCTTTTGAATTCCACAACCATCTCTTAGGAGCGGAATAAAATTCCTCGTGGTATTGATCGAATTTTATTCTTTTGTGAGAACGAGCGTTGTGATCATTTCGATTCCTTTCAACTCATGTGCTTTGGTAGGAGCTAAGAAAAGGAGCAGAAGCAGAGGAATATGTTTCCCTTTTCTTGAGGAAACGTCTTTGCAAGGAATCCCAATAATAGTGTTTGGTACGTTATTTCAGTTGGAACAATCATGCCACCTGCAGTCACGGCTCTGTGTGCCGAACGTTGCTGAATTTAGTCTCCTGCATTCTGGTTTTGTGTGTTTGTGTTTTCCAATGTTTTTTTGGTTTTTTTTAATCAGTTGGGAATGAGAGCTTGCACTTATATTTTGTTCTCAGATGACAAAAATGCTCCAAGAATTTCAGACAGCACAGTATCTGGGCCTGGTAAATGGGCATGAAAAAGAAGATTGACACAAAAACTCCAAGGTTTAGGACTTCGTTTTGTTTCATCTGAACTTCCTTTCTCATTTAAGTTGAATTCCTGGCAACCACATTGCACAGATAGAGCAAAAGTACAAAACAATTACAGAAGAACTAATAAAACAAAAAGCCCTTTTGAGCAATGACGACATTCAATAATTGTGTCAATGCTGCTTTAAAAGTTTCGGTTTCTACAGCATCTCCAGTCCCAAAGTGTCTCATCTGCTTTCTAATTTTCCACAAGATGCTTTTAATATTTTGAGATTGATATTGAACCGCAGGGGTCTAAAAGGTTTCAAAAGATCTTGTATATGCATTTGGAACCAAACGATCAATTAGATTAATAAAGGGGAATTGTAATTTATATATGAAGCCTGTAAACTCTTGCAGAGAGGTGTGGAATAGGAAACCAAGCAATGCTCACAGTTTGGGGAGAATTGGGATTTAAGGTGAGAAAACAAAACACACAGCAGGAAAAGAAGGCGCAGTCAGCAGCGGTTTTGTAACGTTAATCCAATGCTTCCTGTTACAAACATGGGAGAAATGGAAAGACATGATGAATTTAACGCAGCACCTGTCAAGGTCATTATCGTCTGAAACCAGTTGTACCTTGGAAACGGTTCTATTGCAAAAACAAAGGAAAAGCTTGTAAATGGGAAATCATTATTAATTTCTACGAGCCGTCCTGTTATGGTTGAAATGTTGCCTTCAGGCTCTTCCTTGCAGTTATTATGGCTTTTTTTTTTTCTTTTTTTTTCCTGTTTCCTTCCTGAAGGATTGTTGGATTGACGGTTTTGTGGGTTTTTTAACTGATAGTCATCAACTTCTGCTTAATCATCTTCTTCCCTTTGTAGAGCCCCTTTCCTCTGGGGGCTCCTTGGGGCTCCTGATCTCTGCAGGGCGCCCTGTGTTGGTGCTGGAGCCACCGGTGGGAGCTGTCAGCAGAACTGGTCAGGGAAAAAAGAATACAAGCCTTTTCTGTCTAGAAAATACATTTCTAGCAAAGTTGAAGTTTTCTTGCAAGAAATCACGTGTCTTTACCAACGTACTCTTGCGAAGAAAATCAGTGGAAGAAATCACATTTTCTTTAAAAACTTTAACGTTTTTATTTTTAAGTGATTTCCACAAAAAAAAGACTCTTTTTTTCCTTTTATTTATTTTTTTTTTCCCCAAAGCATAGTAAA